>CAMZMU010000046.1:39203912-39650060 GCA_947311845.1 Poa pratensis | reverse complement strand
TACTCACCTTCTGGTGGCAGTCGACAAGTTCACCAAGTGGATTGAAGCAGTTGATACGTCTCCCAAACGTATCCATAATTTCTGTTGTTCCATGCTATATTATACCATTTGCTACATGTTTTATATACACTTCATATCACTTTTATGCATTTTCTGGGACTAACCTATTAACAAGATGCCACAGTGCCAGTTCCCTGTTTTCTGCTGTTTTTGGTTTCAGAAAGTTACTTCTGGAAATATTCTCGGAATTGCACGAAACAAAAGGCCAAGTCCCTATTTTTACAACACGTACGAGTCCGAAGGAGAGACGAAGACTCGCCACGAGGTGGCCAAACCACCTGGCGCGCGGCCCACCGCCGCCGCCTGTGGTTTGGGCCCCTCGGGGGTCCGCCGACATCGCCCCTTCGCCTATTTATTCCCCGAGACGTGAAAACCCTAAAAACCGAGCCTTTCATCCAGAACATATTCGCTGCCGCCGCCGTCGTCAACCCTAACTCGGGGGTTTCTGAAGCTCTTCCCGGCACCCTGCCGGAGAGGGGAATCATCACCGGAGGGCTCTACATCGCCATGCCCGCCTCCGGAGTGATGCGTGAGTAGTTCATCCTTGGACTATGGGTCCATAGCAGTAGCTAGATGGTTGTCTTCTCCACTTGTGCCATCATGTTTAGATCTTGTGAGCTGCCTATCATGATCAAGATCATCTTATTGTAATGCTACATGTTGTGTTTGCTGGGATCTGACTTATATTGATACCTATGTGGAGCTGAATATTATATTATCATGTCTATGTCATTTGTGATCTTGCATGCTCTCCGTTACTTGTTGAAGCCTTGGCCAAGTGAATACTTGTGACTCCAAGAGGGGGTATTTATGCATGATAGTTGGGTTCAACCTCTATTTAACCTGGGATAGTGACAGCAAGTTCTAAGGTTGTAGATGTGTTGTTGCCACTAGGGGTAAAACAGCAATGCTTTATTCAAGGATGAATGTATTGTTTACATTACGCACATTACTTAATGCAATTGTCTGTTGCTTGCAACTTAATACTGGAAGGGGTACGGATGTTAACCGGAAGTGGACTATTTAGGCATAGATGCATGCTGGATAGCGGTCTATGTACTTTGTCGTAATGCCCAAATGAATCTCATAGTAGACACCACAACTCACACATGCATGTTATATGCACTTATCAATTGTCAATTGCCCAGCTGTAATTTGTTTACCCAGCATGTTAGTTATCTTATTGGAGAGACACCACTAGTGAACTGTGGACCCCGTCCATTCTTTTACATCTGAAATACAATCTACTGCAATCATTGTTCTCTACTGTTTTATGCAAACAAACATCATCTTCCATACGATACGTTTAACCCTTTGTTTTCAGCAAGCCGGTGAGATTGACAACCTCACTGTTAAGTTGGGGCAAAGTAATTTGATTGTGTTGTGCAGGTTCCACGTTGGCACCGGAATCCCTGGTGTTGCGCCGCACTACACTCCTTCACCAACACCTTCGAAGCAACCTCGTTTTCCTACTGGTTCGATAAACCTTGGTTTCATACTGAGGGAAAACTTGCTGCTGCACTCATCATACCTTCCTCTTGGGGTTCCCAACTGACGTGTGACGTACAAGCATTGTTTCTGGCTGTTGCCGGGGAGATATTCCCTCGTCAACTTAGCGCTAGCAACACGTTTTCTGGCGCCGTTGCCGGGGAAAACCGAATTGCTTCTGCAAGGGGAGTCTCTCACACCCAATCTCTTTACTTTGTTATTTGTCTTGCTTAGTTTATTTTTATTTAGTCTTGTTTGCTCTCTTTATCAAAAACACAAAAAATTAGTTACTTGTTTAATTTTTTTTTTGTTTTTCAAAATGAGTACTCCTGAGAACACTAAGTTGTGTGACTTCACTAGCACAAACAACAATGATTTCATATGCACTCCTATTGCTCCACCTGCTTCTAAGCAGAATTTTATGAAATTAAACCTGCTCTATTAAATCTTGTTATGAAAGAGCAATTTTCTGGTGTTAGTACTGATGATGCTGCTGCCCATCTTAATAACTTTGTTGAACTTTGTGAAATGCAAAAGTATAAGGATATGGATGGGGATATTATAAAACTGAAACTTTTTCCTTTCTCCTTGAGAGGAAGAGCTAAAGAATGGTTGCTTTCTTTGCCTAGAAATAGTATTGATTCTTGGACAAAATGCAAAGATGCTTTCATAGGGAAATATTATCCTCCTGCTAAGATTATATCCTTGAGAAGTAGCATTATGAATTTTAAACAACTTGATAATGAACATGTTGCTCAAGCTTGGGAAAGAATGAAATCTTTGGTGAAGAATTGTCCCACTCATGGACTGACTACTTGGATGATCATCCAAACCTTTTATGCAGGATTAAATTTTTCCTCAAGGAACTTATTGGATTCAGCCTCTGGAGGAACCTTTATGTCCATCACTTTAGGTGCAGCAACAAAGCTACTTGATGATATGATGATCAACTATTCCGAATGGCACACCGAAAGAGCTCCTCAAGGTAAGAAGGTAAATTCTGTTGAAGAAACCTCCTCTTTGAGTGATAAGATTGATGCTATTATGTCTATGCTTGTGAATGGTAGATCTCATGTTGATCCTAATAATGTTCCTTTAGCTTCATTGGTTGCTCAAGAAGAGCATGTTGATGTAAACTTCATTAAAAACAACAACTTCAACAACAATGCTTATAGGAATAATTTTGGTAGCAACAACTCTAGGCCTTTTCCTTCAAGTGGTAATGGTTATTTAATGCTAGATCTTTTATGCCTAGTGAGGAAAGGATGATAGAAATTGAGAGATCAACTAAAAGCTTTATGCAATCACAATTTGAGCAAAATCAATTGTTTACAAAAGCTATGAATGAACAAACTGCCATGTTGAAGAATATAGGACAGCAACTCGAAAATATAAATAGTGAGATTTCAGGTTTGCAAACTAAGATTTCCATTGCTGAAAACCGTATTTCATCTATGTCTGAAGCTCAGTCCTCTTTGATTAATAACATGGCAGCGAAACCTGAAGGTCTTGATGAGTCATTTGCTACAGCAAATGCCATCCAAGTTCGAATTGATAATAATATTAGGATGTTGGCTGAATTGCATGCTAGGTGGGAAAAAGAGGAAGAACTTGAAAAAGAGAATATAGTTAGAGTTTGTACTATCACCACCACTAGTAATGCTAATGTTTTACATGCTAGTAAGCCTCCTACTATTGATGGTAATGTTATTGGTGTTGGTAATGTCTCTACTACTTCTGCAAAGCGTTTGAAATTGCCTAAAACTGCTGAAACTTTTTCTGATAAAAGTGCTGAAATTTTTCAAACTATTGGAGACAATGGTTCCACCACCATTGACAATAATGATTTTGATTTTGATGATTGTAACATCTCTGAAGTTATTATGTTCTTGCAAAAATTAGCTAGAAGTCCCAATGCTAGCACTATTAATTTGGCTTTTACAAAGCATATTACAAATGCTCTTTTGCAAGCTAGGGAGGAGAAGTTGAAACTTAAAGCTTCTATTCCTAGGAAATTAGAAGATGGTTGGGAACCCATCATTAAGGTAAAGGTGAATGATTTTGATTGCAATGCCTTGTGTGATCTTGGTGCAAGTATTTCGGTTTTGCCCAAGAAGCTTTATGATATTCTTGATTTGCCACCTTTGGAACATTGTTATTTGGATGTTTTTCTCGCTGATAATGCTATGAAGAAACCTTTGGGGCGAGTTAATGATGTTTTTATTACAGTAAACAATAACCTTGTCCCCGTTGATTTTATTGTTATGGATATTGAATGCAATGCATCTTGTCCTATTGTTTTGGGAAGACCTTTTCTTCGAACTGTTGGTGCCATCATTGATATGAAAGAAGGTAATATAAGGTACCAATTTCCTCTCAAGAAAGGTATGGAACACTTCCCTAGGAAGAGAATGAAGTTACCTTTTGACTCTATTGTTAGAGCAAGTTATGATGTTGATGCTTCTTCTCTTGACAACACTTGATTTTCACTTTCTGCGCCTAGCTGAAAGGCGTTAAAGAAAAGCGCTTATGGGAGACAACCCATCGTTTTTATTTGCTGTTATTTTTGTTTTCTTTGAGTCAAGGAGTTTTTTACTTCTGTAGCAACTCCTTTGTATCTTTATTTTATCGCAATGTTGTGCCAAGTAAAGTTCTATATTGAAAGTTGATGCAAGATTTGGATTTCTGCGCAGTGACAGATTTTTAGCTGTCACGGATTTGAGCTTATCTCCCTGTAGAAAATTCAAAAAATTCTGAAAAAATCACGCATATTCCTGAGATATGTACGCAACTTTCATTATTTTAGGCCAGATCCATCTGAGCAACTTAAGTGCCTCGAAAAAATTCGTCATTCCAGACTGTTCTGTTTTTGACAGATTCTGCCTTTTGTTTTGCATTCGCTCTTTTACTGTGTTTGTGTGGATTTCTTTGCTCCACAAAGCATTGGTGGCTGTAGCTAATGTCCAGAAGCTTTGGGATTGATTGTATCATTACAGAATATGAGAATTTTTGATTATGCACTAACCCTCTAATGAGAACTGTCTTGAGTTTGGTGTGAAGGAAGTTTTCAAGGATCAAGCGAGAAGGGTGATATTATGTGATCAAGAAGAGTGAAAAGCCTAAGCTTGGGGATGCCCCCGTGGTTCATCCCAACCATATTCAGAGAGACTCAAGCGTCTAAGCTTGGGGATGCCCAAGGCATCCCCTTCTTCATCAACAAACTTATCAGGTCATCTCTAGTGAAACTATATTTTAATTCTTTCACATCTTATGCGCTTTACTTGGAGCGTCTGTGTGTTTTTATTTTTGTTTTGTTTGAATAAATTCGGATCCTAGCAATCCTTGTGTGGGAGAGAGACACGCTCCGCTTTTTCATGTGAATACTCATGTTCTTCACTTATATTTGTTGAGTATTCTTAACTAGCTACTGCAGTGCTTTTAGCTCCTGTTTTTCATGCATCTCTTCGAGCTGTTAGCACTTGTTTATAAATACTCTCTTGCTGCATTATATTATCATTTGGAGAGTTTATGTTTAAATAAATTGATTGGTGTTTGTTTGGAAGAAAGAAAATGCTACATGTAGTAGTTGGTATTGGAAAAGACATATGCATTCTTGTAGATCATTGTCTTGTTTCGATTTGATGCTTTGCAATTGTTTTGAGCTCTCAAGTAGATCATGTTTAAGCTCTTGCATCATGTAGTTAAAGCCTAGTAGTGGAGAACTACCGTAGAGCTTGTTGAGACTTGGGATGCATATTTGTTCTCTCTAAGGTCTAGATATTTTCTGGTAAAATGTTTGAGCAACAAGGAAGACAGTGTAGAGTCTTATAATACTTGCAATATGTTTTTATGTGATTCTTGCTGTACCGGTTTATACTTGTGTTTGCTTCAAACAACCTTGCTAGCCTAAACTCTGTACTGAGAGGGAATGCTTCTCGTGCATCCAAAACTTGAGCCAAAACCCATGCCATTTGTGTCCACCATACCTACCTACTATGTGGTATTTCCTGCCATTCCAAGTAAATATTTCATGTGCTACCTTTAAACTATTCAAAACTTTATTACTCCTTATTTGTGTCAATGTTTTATAGCTCATGAGGAAGTATGTGGTGTTTTATCTTTCAATCTTGTCATTTACTTCTGACAGACTTTCACCAATGGACTAGTGGCATATACATCCGCTTATCCAATAATTTGCAAAAAGAGCTGGCAACGGGGTGCCCAGCCCCAATTAATTACAACTTTCATTAATAATTCTCTTCACATGTTTTGCCCTGATTTATCAGTAAGCAACTTAATTTGCAAATAGACACTCCTCCATGGTATGTGAATGTTGGAAGGCACCCGAGGATTCGGTTAGCCATGGCTTGTGTAAGCAAAAGGTTGGGAGGAGTGTCATCTATAAAGAAACTAAAATACATGTGTAAACAAAAGAGAAGAGGGATGATCTACCTTGCTGGTAGAGATAACGTCCTTCATGGGAGCCGCTCTTGAAAGTCTGGTTGACAAGGGGGTTAGAGTGCCCACTACCATTCGTTGACAACAACAAACACCTCTCAAATACTTATTTTGTGCTCTCTATATGCTTTCGAAAACTTAAAAAGCTCTAGCACATGATTTAATCCCTGCTTCCCTCTGCGAAGGGCCTATCTTTTACTTTATGTTGAGTCAGTTTACCTACTCCTTTCTATCTTAGAAGCAAACACTTGTGTCAACTTTGTGTGCATTGATTCTTACATGTTTACTTATTGCACTTGTTATATTGCTTTATGTTGACAACTATCCATGAGATATACATGTTACAAGTTGAAAGCAAATGCTGAAACTTAATCATCCTTTGTGTTGCTTCAATGCCTTTTACTTTGAATCTATTGCTTTATGAGTTACCTCTTATGCAAAACTTTTTGATGCTTGTCTTGAAAGTACTATTCATGAAAAGTTTTTGCTTATATGATTCATTGTTTACTCTTTATCTATTTGTTAGCAAACTATAGATCATTGCTTTGAGTCACTTCATTCATGACATGAGCCTTGCAATATATTGATCAAGATTGTGTGAAAGCATGTCTCCTCAGAAATTATTTGTTGTTATCGTTTTACCTACTCGAGGACGAGTAGAACTAAGCTTGGGGATGCTTGATACGTCTCCAACGTATCCATAATTTCTGCTGTTCCATGCTTATATTATACCATTTGCTACATGTTTTATATACACTTCATATCACTTTTATGCATTTTCTGGGACTAACCTATTAACAAGATGCCACAGTGCCAGTTCCCTGTTTTCTGCTGTTTTTGGTTTCAGAAAGTTACTTCTGGAAATATTCTCGGAATTGCACGAAACAAAAGGCCAAGTCCCTATTTTTCCAACACGTACACGGAGTCCGAAGGAGAGACGAAGAGCCACGAGGTGGCCAAACCACCTGGCGGCGTGGGCCCACCGCGCGCGCCTGTGGTTTGGGCCCCTCGGGGGTCCGCCGACATCGCCCCTTCGCCTATTTATTCCCCGAGACGTGAAAACCCTAAAACACCGAGCCTTTCATCCAGAACATATTCGCTGCCGCCGCCGTCGTCAACCCTAACTCGGGGGGTTCTGAAGCTCTTCCCGGCACCCTGCCGGAGAGGGGAATCATCACCGGAGGGCTCTACATCGCCATGCCCGCCTCCGGAGTGATGCGTGAGTAGTTCATCCTTGGACTATGGGTCCATAGCAGTAGCTAGATGGTTGTCTTCTCCACTTGTGCCATCATGTTTAGATCTTGTGAGCTGCCTATCATGATCAAGATCATCTTATTGTAATGCTACATGTTGTGTTTGCTGGGATCTGACTTATATTGATACCTATGTGGAGCTGAATATTATATTATCATGTCTATGTCATTTGTGATCTTGCATGCTCTCCGTTACTTGTTGAAGCCTTGGCCAAGTGAATACTTGTGACTCCAAGAGGGGGTATTTATGCATGATAGTTGGGTTCAACCTCTATTTAACCTGGGATAGTGACAGCAAGTTCTAAGGTTGTAGATGTGTTGTTGCCACTAGGGGTAAAACAGCAATGCTTTATTCAAGGATGAATGTATTGTTTACATTACGCACATTACTTAATGCAATTGTCTGTTGCTTGCAACTTAATACTGGAAGGGGTACGGATGTTAACCGGAAAGTGGACTATTTAGGCATAGATGCATGCTGGATAGCGGTCTATGTACTTTGTCGTAATGCCCAAATGAATCTCATAGTAGACACCACAACTCGCACATGCATGTTATATGCACTTATCAATTGTCAATTGCCCAGCTGTAATTTGTTTACCCAGCATGTTAGTTATCTTATTGGAGAGACACCACTAGTGAACTGTGGACCTCGGTCCATTCTTTTACATCTGAAATACAATCTACAGCAATCATTGTTCTCTACTGTTTTATGCAAACAAACATCATCTTCCATACGATACGTTTAACCCTTTGTTTTCAGCAAGCCGGTGAGATTGACAGCCTCACTATTAAGTTGGGGCAAAGTAATTTGATTGTGTTGTGCAGGTTCCATGTTGGCACCGGAATCCCTGGTGTTGCGCCGCACTACACTCCTTCACCAACACCTTCGAAGCAACCTCGTTTTCCTACTGGTTCGATAAACCTTGGTTTCATACTGAGGGAAAACTTGCTGCTGCACTCATCATACCTTCCTCTTGGGGTTCCCAACTGACGTGTGACGTTACACGCATCCAGCATAGTTTATGGCGCTGTTGCCGGGGAGATATTCCCTCGTCAACTTAGCGCTAGCAGCAGTCCTTATCACAAGTTCGACTGCCACTACAACAGTCAATTTCATAAAATCCATCATATACCGCTTTGGTGTGCCAAGTAGCATCATCACTGATAATGGTACAAATTTCACGGCTGAGGAGTTCCGATCCTTCTGCAAAGAGCAAGATATCACGCTCAATTATGCATCTGTGGCACACCCGCAATCTAATGGCCAAGTCAAAAAGGCCAATGGACTTGTGACGAGCGAAATCAAGAAACGCCTCCTGGTTCCACTCAAAAGGGCCGCGGGTGCTTGGGTCGAAGAACTCCCATCTGTGCTATGGAGCCTACACACAACACCCAACGCCTCAACACAATTTACCCCATTCTTCATGGTCTACGGAGCAGAGGCAATCCTGCCATCAGACGTAAGGTTCAATGCACCAAGAGTCGAAGCATACAACGAAGACGATGCAGATGAAGCACTCGAAGATGCAGTCGACTTGCTCAAAGAAGCACGCAACACGGCGTTAGCACGCACAGCTGTCTACCAGCAAGACCTCCGCAACTATCACAGCCGTCGACTGCGTACCAGGTCCTTCGAGGTTGGCGATTTGGTACTTCGACTGAAGCAAAAGAAGGTGCATAAACTTGCGTCTCCATGGGAAGGACCCTTCATCATCACCGAGGTCATTGGAGGTGGAGCATACAGACTGAAGCACGCAAAGACAAACGAACTCTCGCATAATCCTTGGAACGTTGCGCAGCTGCGCCGTTTCTATGCTTAGATTGCTCAGTCGCATAATGTAATAGGCGCATATGTCGGATGGCTGCAGGTTTCAGACGCACTCTTTTCCTTACCAGGGTACCTAAGGGGACTGAAAGGTTTTTAATGAGGCGGCCTGCAGCCAAACATTTATAAATGGAATATAGTCAATAAATTTCTCATATTTCTCTCTGTTTACTACTCGCACAACCTTAGCCTTGCCCGAGTACTCGGGGGCTGCGCTACTTCAAAACGTGACCTCTCGCTCCTTCAAACATAATACTCAGGCGCACTCGAATACTCGGGGGCTGGGTCGTACAAAATCATACATAAACCAAAAAGTTGCCCAATAACATGAGTTGAAGCTTCAAACATCGTAAATATCCAGCCTCACTCGAGCACTCGGGGGCTGCATACATACAAGTGAACAAATATGTATTAAGTGGCAAAATTTACACTCGGGGGTTGTCCCCTATACAGAAAAGCCCTAATCTTATGGTTCGTCCTTTGCTGGAAGAACAGGGCCCATAAGTTGAGCATGATAACACTCAACCAACACCCTCGCATGATCGACTGTATCTTCAAGATGCGACGGGGACAAAGACGATCTAGGCACGGGTGGACGTAGCTGCATATTTGGACGTTGACTTCGGATATATGCCATTGTTGCGTTGGCTCCATCCACAAGCTTCTGGGTGATAAAGTCTCGAATGGAGCCTGTAGTCCGGAATAGCCCGAGCAATGCGTGGATTCCTTGAGGTTGCGCCCAGTCGGAAAAAGCGTCTGGTTGATTCGACTGAAGGCCGACCTGCATAACTCAAGAAGCATAGTGCTCCGCCATACTCGATCCTGCAGAGTCGCGAGTATGCGTGCTCGGTGCTTATCCAAGCGAAAGTGCTGGCGGCCAGTAGTGGGTTCGTTAGTCGCATTGTTCAACTGTTCTTCTACACGAGCTTGCTCCGCCTGGAAATCTGGAACAAAACCTACAACAACACCAGTTGGGTGAACAAAAAGGACAGATTGTGAACTCATGAGATCATGGCAGTCATGCTTACACTCGAGCTGTCTGTTCACGATCTCCATCTCGCCAAGCACATACTCCTCCCATTGAGTGGGTAAAGCAGGCCTCGCCCTCATCCTATCCAGCTCACCACGGGTATTCTCCAGCTCTCGCTCCAGTTTTGCGACTCGAGACTTCATATAACGCATTACCGCGGCATCGTTTGCCACCTGAGCTCGAGATCGAGTAGGGCACGATGCCGCGACGAACTGGATGAAGTGGCGGCTGGCTGTTTCTGTTCCAAATATCATAAAAATTTCGTGAGAAACTCATCACAAATCTTACGCAAGCAACAGCACACAGCCTTACAGGCAGCAGCATAACGAGTAAATTAATACAAAGGTAGCAAAAGCGCATGCATACTCGCATGGTCATAAGTTTAATTACAAGGCATAAAAAGCGCGGCTGCCCTACTTTTCCGACACCGACTCAGACGTAGCCCTACTCGCACGGGCGGCGACCTCTGTTGCCCGACGTTCCATGTTGTTCATAAAAAGGTTGGCCAGCCGGTGGCTCGCTCGCTAACATGCTTCAAAGATATAAGCTTCCCGCCGGCCCTCCGAGGGAAGTCAGACATCGCCGCCTCGAAGTTACCCTCTATCCCATGACCTAGTATCAGCTTGAGGGTGGACTCCGAGCCGCGTACCGTGAGGGCGCGAGCAAAGTTCGCCATGGTCGAAGTTCTGGACCAAGCACATCAGCGAAGCCGTCAGCAGTCGACGGCACCTCCGTCGTTGGGAGTACGTTCTTGTGCACGGCGCTGAGGGTGCTGGCAGACTTGGCAATGGCATCCTTCGCCTGGACAAATTGAGCTCCAAGGTCACCTATAACCTGGTCGAGTGATAACTCACCACTCACCATGTCAGTAGGTGTTGGCACACCAATCGCCTCTGCAACAAATACCAGAACGAGCAAATATTAGTACAAAATACCCAACAGGGTACAAGCAAAGCATGCAAAGGGAAAGTTGCTAACCTCCCACATCTCGAGCAAGGTCGGCCAGTCGATTAGCAAACCCTCTCTCGCGCACGGCGGTTGTGTCCTTGGCGGCATCCAAAGTCTTCTTCGACTCAGCGCGCTGGGAGGCGAGTGCTTCCTCCAGTTCCTTCACCCGGGATTCAGCATATGCCTTGTCACCTGAGTTAGATGGCCAGGTGTCATTCACAATCGACAAAACAAAGACAGAGCAAAAGGAACTTCGAATTCAGAAGTCAAACACACTTACGGCTGAGTTGCTGCATGGCAGCGCACAGACTGTCCCTGTCCTGTTCAACGTGGACAAAAACTTTGCCTGCTTCCACCAGGTTGAGGTAGAAGGGCTGCATGCACATGGAACGAGCATAAGTTATACACAAATAGTCCCAGGATGAGGGCTCAGCAAACGACACTTACGTGTTCAACCCAAGGTGCAGGCTTGGCAGCAGAAGTCCCAATTTCTGGAGTCGACGCACTCGCATTCTTGGCGTCCTCAATAGTAGTGGCCGTGGCTACTGTTTTTACGACCTCAGTCGCAACAGGAGAACCTTCTGGCCGATCTGGAGTCGAAGGTCTCTCGGCTGGAGAAGTTGGGGGGCGCACAGTCTCGGCACTACAAGTGACCGAAGACATACAACATAAGCAAAAGTACTCAACAAGCGAAGACTTTAGTACAAAAAGCTCAGGAGCAAACCTGTGCTCTTCCTCTTCATCAGTGTCAAGGTCTTCAAAGTTTGGGCCTCCAAAAAGTAGCTCCCCACCCGACTGAGGAGGAGGAGCCGAGCTCAAAGGGCTCACGTTCAAAGGAGCAGCTGTGATAGTAGGAGACGAGCCCGAGTCTCTGTCATCTCCCACATCTGATTCTTTGGCAGGTGAACTCATGGAGGAAGACACAACTTGGGCCGCCCGATGGCGCTTGCGAGTGGGAACCTCGCTCACATCATCAGTCGTGGCAAGCTCATTGTCCTGTGCTTCTTCAACCCCTTCCTCTTCAACCTCTTCCGTGGGAGATATGGTAGCCGAAGGTAGAGGCGATTCGTCTCCTCCCTTTGCTTCTACTGTCACCTCTGTCTCATGAATTGGGCCATCTTCGGGAAGAGGAGGAAGGGTTGAGGCAGTCCAGTGGCCCTGCATACAAAATACAGTAGTTAAAGGTCACAAATATGCATAGCAGAATAACAAAAACAGGAGATAATAAACTCGAATAGATTCACAAACCTCTGGCAAAGGCTTTTCAGCCCCATAAGGAGCAACAGGGCAGTCGACGTTGCAGGGCTCGCTGGATTTTGTGCTGGTGATGGACCGCACATGTGACACCAGCTCGCTCCTAGACAACTCCTCCTTGTTCATCCGAGTGGAGTCGAGAGGACCTTCATATTGCCACATAGGGTGAGCTCGCGCGCGGAGCGGCCACACACGCATCTTCACAAAGGTGGCAATTAGATGCACACCAGTGACGCTGTTAAGCAGTCCTCCAATCGTCTCCAGCAGAGGCGCCGCTTCCGCCATCTCTTCAATCGAAAGCTCATGGTCCCAAGCCTTCGTCCTAGCGGCTATACCGGCAGTCGAAAATGCTGGGACCCCTTCCTGGTCGACTAGCACATAAAACCACCTTTTCCTCCACCCTTGCGCCGAGGCGACTGGCTTCAGGGCAAAGTATCGGGTGTCGCTGCGCACTTGGATCTTCAGGCCTCCAACTGGATAGGTTCGGCCGCCTCGGTTGTTGGGCCTAACCATGAAGATGGACTTCCAAAGAGCCTAGCTGGGAGCAACTCACATGAAGCACTCGCACAATACCATGAAACAGGCAATGTGCATAATGCCGTTTGGGTGAGATCATGGATCTGCACCCCATAGGCAAACAGAAAACCACGAACGAAGTCGTGGAGGGGAAAAGATAGGCCCCTGGGCAAAAACTCCGCAAAACATACGCGCTCATTTGCGTGAGGCTCGGGGAGTACCTCTTTCGATGGCGCGAGGACGGTAAGCTGGTCCGCCGGCGGCAGCAGTCCGTCCTCGCGGAACTTCTCGAGATGAGCCGCTTTGATCGTGGACTTCATCCAGTCGCCGTCGCTTTTCTTGAGGTCGACGGCGGTCGCGAATGCGCTTGCCGTGATTTTCTTCCCCTTCAGAGCGGCCGCATCAGTCGCGGGCGCGTCAGAGGTAACAGCTTTCCTCTTTGGCGCCATGGCGGTGGCGGCTAAGGAGAACAGCAAAAGCTTGGGCATAAGAGCAATGGAGCAGGGACGCAAGGAAGAAGATGAAGCAGGGGCGGCGCGCAGAGCAAATGGCTAGTAAAAAATCAATGCCAGCGCCGTTCCCCTATTTACCACAAATCAAAGGCAATCACAGCCATTCAGATCTTAACCGTGCGCTACGCACGCAATCTCACCGTACACGTGGCAAACGCGGAGGTCAACCGTCGCCGGCCGCTCCGCCCACTACGCACGCAAAAATAGGAGCCATCATCACGCTTCTGTAAAAGGTGGGCTAGAGTGGTCAAATCAAGTCCAAACGGCACCGTCGTTCGGTCAGCGCTGCACAATGGGCCCACCTATAGGTCACGTCCCATCCGTCACAGCATAACGCACGCCACCGCGTGTCAGGAAGCGCAGTCGCTAGAAACGTCATCCCTGACGTCATCTCAAGCGGTTTGATCAGAAATACATTCGAGTCCGCTCAATGCATATTGCTCACTCGACTGCCTTGTTTGGTTTGGGTGTAACAAAGTAATTGCAAAGCAAAATTGGTCACTCGACCGTTCCTTCGACTGAGGCATATTACTCCCATCGGGAGCATACTAAAAAATTCTTCGACTGAGGATGCTCAGGAGAAAATGATTTTGAGATTATCCTCCATTACAAGCAATACAGCATAATCTCGGGGGCAACTCCCATCGGGAGCGCTGTCGCGTACCCGATAGAATTACGGCAAAAATTTCTTCGATTAACATATGCAGTGTAAGAAGATCTGAGATTATCCTCCATTGCAAACAATAAAGCACAATCGCGGGGGCTACTCCCATCGGGAGCGCTGTCGCGCACCCGATAGAATAACATCAAAGAGTCAGCCGACAACAGAATCGACTCAGCTCATATACAAAATCATACTCGAAACATTCCCGAGTTGCGTCAGTCGCAAATATCTCGGATGCTGCATGCATAGTGCAAAGATAAGACCCGCCGAACTTTCGAGCTGGGCTAAGGACCGTTCCAGCAACGTCAATCCTTATACTTCCCGTGTCAGCAGACATGATGAAAAATCCCGACGGACGCGTTGGGTAAAATTCAAAGTTATACTGCAGATCGACTCAGTAAAACCTCAGCGGTCTAGTCGAATCTGACCAGTTTGTTCCAGATTCGAGTCCGGGGACTCGAATTTGATTGAAAACTGGTAAGGTTTTACCCGAAAGTGTAGTTAACCAGTCCCGATCCGTCGAGTGTACTAGGCCTGCTAAGCTATTATTTCTTGATTATCATAAGCAAAAACCACAGTCGATGAGATACTCGACATAGCCAACGTGTGCTATTCATATAGGAATTCCAATTATAATACAAAGCATATGACGTGCACTTACGAAAGAGTCCATGCCCGATTCTTCGAGTCAGACAAGTACTCGGGGGCTACTGACAAGGGTATACATCTCGGGTACCCTACTGTGAGAGTACCTGGTGCACGTGACGACTAAAGGACCAATAGCGAAGAGCCTACTCGAAGCCCAAGACAAGAGGCCCAAGAAGATGGAGTACCCTGCAAGATTAGACATAGACATAGTCGGTTTAGACTTTCCTTATGTGTAAACTAGGTCGGTTACGAACTCCCGAGACCCAGCCTATTTAAAGGCTGGGAGGGGTGCCGATCTAGGGACAAGCCATACTCAAACCCCCAAAGCTCTAGCGAGATCGATATCTCGCCGGAGCCACCTTGTAACCTCATAATCTCACACGATCAATAACAGACAAGCAGGAAGTAGGGTCTTTACCTCCACCCGAGGGGCCTGAACCTGGGTAAATCTTTGCCTCTGCTTGTCAGCCAATGAAACTATCAGTACTACCACGTTCTATCCCCATAATCTCAACCCTAGGTCCTTAACCATGGGATTTGATGAGTGTACCCCTCGTCAACCGCTGTCCGCGGCATCCCTGGTGAACCTCCGCCGGCGATGCAGTGGCCAGCCGCGTCGTCGCGTCTCTGGCGAGTGGGCGCGTTCTCTTATTCTTCCTCCCCGACGCGCCTAACATGGGCCGGCCCAATAATTATGTCGAGTGAAGAGAAAATGACTGAAAACTACGACATTTGGGGCTCAGTTGTCACTTAACTACGACAATTGGAGTAAATGGCACTTGACTACCATCTCAGGGGCATGGTCGTGACAGAAAACACTAATTTCTAGATTTATCGGGCTTAACCCGTTTTCTGACCAGCCTGGCCCACTGTCTGATCTACGTGGCAACAAACAGATTAAAGAAAAAAAGAAAGTCAACGCTCAAAATCCAATCCACCACCACGCGCCTCCCAACGAGGACGCCTCCACAGCAAGGCCACCGTCCCGCGTGCCTCATCGGCCCGGCCATCGCCCCGTGCTTCTCCGGCGAGGTCGCCGTCCCACACCACCGTACCGCCGCCCTGCGCCTCCGTGACGCTGATGGTCACCGCCATGCTCGCCTACACGGCGCTCGACGCCGGCGACCCCCTCCTGCTTCCCCACGCAGTCCATGTCCCTGGCCGCAGGGCTACGACGGGCAGCGCGGCGGGCGTGGGGCGGATGCGCGGCCTGGGGCGGCCGGGCCCTCGCCGGAGACGCGCGCGGCAGCGGCCGGGCCGAGGAGGCACGCGTCCTTGGCCACCACCCGCGTATCCACCGCCGAGCTCTCCATGTCCCCCCTCGCGTTGAAGAACAGCTCGGTCCCCAGTGCCATGTCTCCGAGCTCCAGGACGACCTGCAGCAGTTTGACCGCGCCACCTCCCTCGCTCCTCGTTGCTCCTGTGCATCGCCTGTGACCAGCACCTGCTGCCCCGCAGCTCGCCGGTTCCGTGTCTGTGCTGCGGAGAGGCGTGTGTGCGTGGTGCGCGCGCTAGGGGAGGAGGACAAGCGCGTCGTGGCTCGGGAGCTCGCTCGACAGGACGTGGGCATGTCAGCCGCGGTGACGCGTCCGTGCTCCGCTGCCTGTAGCGTGTGTTGGACACGAAGGAGTACGCCCGTGCGTGTCGGGGTCAGGGGCGCGGGAATGCCGGGCTGGCGGCAGGATGCGCCAGTGGCGTGCGGGGTGTGGTCGGCGGCGGGGTCGACGCGTCCGCGCCTGCGGCGTCTGCCCCTGCTTGGTGGCGTGCAGGGCGAGGTGGGGATGGGCGAATCGGGCTGTCTTCTCCGACATCGGGCGAGGTGGGGATGGGCAAATCGGGCGAGGTGGGGATCTGCTGCCGCCCAGATCGGGCGCGCGTGCGGGGGCGCGAGCACGGCGCGGCGGTGCCGATGGCCGAACGCGTCCGTGTTCTTCTCCGGCTGGGGCGGCGGCGGCGACCTCGCCGGAGAGGCGCGCGGGGCGGATGCACTGATCATGCCGAGCGTTGACTTCCTTTTTTTTTAATATGTTTTTTGCCACATATAGCTGGCAGGTGGGTCCAAACTGTTAAAAATAGTGTTAACACGCTTTAGCTGCAAAATTAGTGCTTTCTGTCACGACCATGCCCCTAAGATGGTAGTCAAGCGTCATTTACTCTAATTGTCATAGTTAAGTGACAACTGAGCTCCAAATGCCGTTGTTTTGAGTCATTTTCTCTCGAGTGAAGCACGCTCTGCACACAGGAGGATACGTGTTGCGTTGACGAATCGACCTAACGGGCGTTGCATAGGATTTGCTTCGGATTACAGGAGTGCCGTGGCGCGGCTTACCGGGCCACCTTCAGTTTTGGGATCCAGAGACGTGACGTGGGCTGTGGAGTACGAAGAGACGTGCGTTCTGCTAGGGAAAAAAAGGAGACAAGAGGGGAAAGACAGAGATTTTGGCTCGCAAACCCTCGTCGCCGTCGCTCGCCCAAACCCTCATCTCCCGGTCCAATCCCGCCGCCCGCCCCAGCCTCCCCCTCTCTCGCCGCCGTTCCGCACGCCCAGACCGCCTCTACACTTTCCCCTCCCCTCTTCGGGCTCCTCTCTCCCATCGCCGCTGCACTAGATCCCCACCACACCCCCCCAAAGCTACCGCAATGGCAGCATCGCAGCCGCCAACAAAAAGGATGAAGTCGAGGTGCATCCCAGCAACGGAGCGGGCCACGCTAGAATTCGAGATCCTTGGGTACAGTATGCATAAGGGCATGGGCACCGGCAAAATCATCCGGTCCACCCCGGCCTGTGTTGGCAAGTATCAATGGTGCATCCGCTACTACCCTGACGGATTCAAGGAGGAGGTCAAGGACTACGTCTCAGTCTTCATCGAGCTCCTGAGCAAGGGCCCCAAGGTACGGGCGCTCTACGACTTGAGGTTGGTCAACCAGGACAGTGGGCTGTCGTCATCGGTGAAGTCCCACTTGGGATCGCCAAGGGAGTTCAATTCCCTCGACAATAATTGGGGGAGTACCGCTTTCATGAAGAGGAGCGAGCTGGAGCAGTCAGCATACCTACGGGATGACCGTCTCGTTATTGAGTGCAATCTCACTGTGGTCGAGGAACCACTTGTTGCCGAGACCAGCGTAGAGCTCCAGATACCACCATCAGACTTTTCAGATTATTTTGGAAAACTGCTAGAGACAGGGGAGGAAGCAGATGTGACATTCAACGTTAAAGGGGAGATTTTCCGTGCGCATAAGATTGTGCTTGCAACGCGGTCACCAGTCTTCAAGGCAGACTATGGACCGATGAGAGAAAAGACGAGCCGAAACATAACTGTCGAAGACATGCAGCCTCCTATTTTCAAGGCATTGCTACATTTCGTCTACACAGATTCACTGCCTTGCATGGATGATCTTGATGGTGATGAGAACAAAGAAATGGTCAAACACTTACTAGTGGCTGCAGATCGGTATGCGATGGAAAGGATGAAGGCTGAATGTGAAGGCATTATTTCCAAAAGTCTCGATGTTGAGACTGTGGCAACCACGTTAGCTTTAGCTGATCAGCATCACTGCAGCAGGCTGAAAGATGCTTGTCTTGAATTTATCATGTCTTCAAATAGAATGGATGATGTGTTGGCAAGCCAGGGGTATGTGCACTTGAAAAGATCATAGCTACATTTTTTAGAGCGTCTGAAACACTTAGGGCACCTCTATCCCATCCTTCCTTCCAAGCCTTCTCAATAATTTGATCACACCCTTCTTCCTGCAACCAACGGGCCTCAAACCTAAACGGACCCTTTATGCTCTGCACTCCGCTTGGCTCTCCTTCCTCTAGATGCCACAATCACGGTCGATGGTCGGAGTGGTAATGCTCCCCATGGACCACTCGAAAATCTGGGAACATAGCACACCACTCACTCGAGGCTGTAGCCCTATCCAACCTCTCGGAGATGTATGTCTCTGCATTCTTGCTATTGTTTCTCCACGTGTACAAATCACCCTCAAAACCAAGATCAGCAAGCTCACACACTTGCAACGCATTACGAAAATTATCCATGTAGACTTGAGGGTGCGGCACTCCTCCTGCCTTCTCCGAGTTTGACAGGTTCTCGTTCAAGTCCCCAAGACGCAGTCAGTGCCTGCCGTCTTGATGTTGTTGCTCTAGTGTCCTCATCATTCACCATGTCTCCGGTTTTCTATCCCTCTGGACTCACCATACACACCTGTTAGTCTCCACACCGTGCCATCCTCCTGGTGATATCAACATCAACGTGTCTCCTGCCAATGGATCTCAAAGAAACATTTACGCTCCTCTTCCAAAACATCGCAACACCCTTACTTCTCCCCTCGGGATCCTTCACACACATGTGAGGAAGCTCGCGTAACCACCTAAATATCTCTATCTCCCGCTCATGGAGTTTGGTTTCAGCGAGAATGAGCGCATCCGGATCCACCTTCCTCTCTCTGAGTGTGGGTTTTTTTTAGCTTGGGCTACATGTATCTCTTTATTTTGAACATCCGAAATACAAATTTCAAAGTGTAAAAAAATCTGCAAAAAATTATTTGCATATAGCTACGGATATATCCTACAAGTGTGCAAAATCCTAATCTGAAATACGCAATACTCTACGCTACACAAAAAAGACAAAATTATAGATCTGGTGTGTGAATAGTGCACCTCCAAATCTTGTAAGAATTTGTCTTTCTTACATAGACCAAAATATAAAGACTTTCCTATAGAAATTTGCACGGGTGTAGGATACTATATAAGCTACATCCGGAGTTAGTTTTTAGAAAATTCATAAACTTTAAAATACTGTTTTGAAAAAAACTAAAATACAGGGCTACATGTGGCCCGAGCTGCAAATGCCTTTTTCGCCGCTCTCTGCCCTTCATCTTCACTCTTAACTAAAACTATAGAAAAGTGTTACTACCAGCAGATGCAGGTGCAACAATGTTCGACTACTTGATCGGTGGTTTCCTTCCTGAAGCTTTGCTGAAATTATCGGTTATAGAAATTTAAGTATGCATTTGTTATATGAGTTAATTGCACCCGCACTCACACAACTCGTTGGTCATGTGCACTTAAGTCACACAACTGGAGAGCTGAATTTTTTGGTCACACAATTGAAAAGTTGGTGCACTTTGGTCACAAACGGGCCACATCATCCCGTTTTGCACTGTCATTTTTCAGAAAACCCCCTGGGTAATATTAGGAGTGCCAAATTGCAAAAATATATACCTGACCGGTGGGGCTCACCTGTCAGGTCTTTCTTCTACCTCAAGCACGGGAAGGACGTACCTGTACGGGAGGGGGGGGGGGCGCCGGCCGCCGGCTTCACAGCTGTGCGCTGCTGCGCGGGATGGCCGCTGTCACGCCACTGCGCCGCCCCTGCACGCCGAGCACCGGCCGTCCCCGTGCCCCAGATGCGCCGGCCGGGCACCGCGCCGCCCCTGCGCGCCCGAGCGCAGGCCGCCCCCGCGCCTCCCCTGCTGGCCCGAGTGCCGGCCGCCGCCGTGCCCCAGATGCGCCGGTCGGGCGCCGCGCCGCCCTTGCACGCCCGAGCGCCGGTCGCCCCGGCGCCGCCCATGCACGCCCGAGGGCCGGCCGGCCCCTGCTCGACCGAGCGCTGGCCGCCGCTGCGTCCCAGATGCGCCGGCCGGGCGTGCTCCCGACATGGCGCGCGTGGGATGGCCCTCGTCTCCGCCGGACATCAGCCCTGCTCTCAGCCCGTGCTTGAGGTAGAAGAAAGACCTGACAGGTGGGCCCCACCGGTCAGGTGCATATTTTGCAATTTGGCACTCCTAATATTACCCAAGGGGGTTTTCTGAAAAATGACAGTCCAAAACGGGATGACGTGGCCCGTTTGTGACCAAAGTGCACCCACTTTTCAATTGTGTGACCAAAAAATTCAGTTCTCCAGTTGTGTGATTTAAGTGCACATGACCGACGAGTTGTGTGACTACGGGTGCAATTAACTCTTGTTATATGATTGAGCTCCCATAAGATTTATATGTGTTGAGGGCAAAGGTTTCATCGCATGCTAGAAGCTGCAATGGAATCACCAATTCTTCTTTCTATTTAAAAAAAGGACTATTGAATAAGTGACACAAAAGAACATTTGATTAAGACTCCTTTATTTTTCCTTGCATATGGGGTCGCAAACTCGGTCCACTGAAATACTCCCTTCAAAGACCTATCCAACACATTCAGCACAAGTATTATTGTGCAGGTAATGTGTAAACGAGAGAGATGGAGGGAGCTATTGAATGCAGAGGTACAGAGTGAGGAGGCAATAGTATTTTTGTTGGAGGTAGGGGATGGCCCGTCATGTTACTTTTTCAGACCGTCAGCGACTCAGTGAACAATTTATGTTAAAGTTTAAAATTTTGTTAGGAACACATTAAGATTTTAGTATCATCAAAGACTATTAAGATTTGTATTCTACTGAAAATTTTAAAAACTTCACATCAAAAATCCGGAATCAGTGATATTTATAAGAAATAAATTCATTTTGACTAGTTGTCAAATTCTGTGTTTGTATATACACGTGAATTTTCACGTGTATTGTAACGCGAAATGAATTTAGAGGCCGTGACAACGCAGGGGCACTTTGCTAGTAAAAAATAGAAAATAGAAAAGAAATAAGAAGGGACAAGAAAAAAACAGAAAAAGAAAGGAACTCGCCTAAAATTGGGCGGGCCCATTAATGGTGCGCTTTACGCTCGACACTGGGCTAGGACACGGGCGCCTCTTGGGCCTATAGGGCATGGATGGCTGCTGCGTGGGAAACTGATTTTTTTTGTTCGGAAATTATCGAACCCTCGTCCCCAAATCTCCCAAACCCTCGTTCGTCTCGGCTCCCCTCCGATCGCCGCCTCGCCGCCATTACCCACTCCCAGACCGCCTCGACGCTCCCCAGCTCTCGCATCGCCGCCGCGCTTGATACTTACCCCACGTCGTATCCCACCCAAAAACTTTCACAAATGGCAGCATCCCACACGCCGGTAGAAAGGATAGCGTGGAGATGCACCCCGACGACGGCGCGGGCCACGCTCGCACTCGAGATCGCTGGGTACAGCCTGCATAAGGGCACGGGCGCCCGCAAATACATCGGTTCCACTCCCTTCTCGTTGGCGGACACCGGTGGTGCATCATCTACTACGCTGACGGAAGGGATGGCAGCAAGCAGGACGGCAATGAATGTATTTCAGTCTTCCTCTGCCTCGTGAGCAAGGGCGTTGAGGTGAGGGCGCTCTTCGACTTGAAGTTGATCAACCAGGACAGCGGGCTGTCGTTATCACTCTGCTCCTCCTTGAAATCACCAAGGGTGTTTAGTTGTCTCGACGACGTCGATAAGAATTCAGTTGCCTTGGGGATCATGAAGACAAACGAGCTGGAAGAGTCTGCTCTACTGCACAATGACTGCCTCCTGATTGAGTGCGACCTCACTGTGATCAAAGAGCCACTTCAACCTGGGGAGGTCCACATACCACCGTCAAACTTGTCTGATAACCTTGGAGATTTTCTGAACACATGGGAGGAAGCAGACGTGACGTTCAAGGTTAAAGACGAGGTCTTTCATGCGCACAAGATCGTGCTTGCTATGCGATCGCCGGTCTTAAAGGCTGAGCTCTATGGACCGATGAGAGACAGGCGGGGACACGAGATAACTGTCGTCGACATGCAGCCTCCTGTTTTCAAGGCATTGCTTCACTTCATCTACACGGATTCGTTGCCTTCCATGGAAGATCTTGATGATGATGAGATTAAAGAAATGGTCAAGCACTTACTAGTGGCTGCAGATCGGTATGCATTGGAAAGGTTGAAGTCGATATGTGAAGCCATTCTTTGCAGAAGTCTAGATGCCGAGTCTGTTGCGACCGTGTTAGCTCTTGCTGATCAGCATCAATGCAGCTCGCTCAAGGATGCCTGTGTTGAATTTGCCATCTCTGCAAATACAATGGGTGATGTGGTGGCAAGCCAACATTATGTGCCCCTGAAAAGATCGTGCCGTGCTCTCTTAAACGATATCTTCCAGAGAGTAACCAAGTCTCGCAAAATTTAGTTCACTCATCCCGGGTTGAATTATGAATTGTTAGCTTAATTGAGTTGTAGCATCTAGATGAGGTAGTCTTATCCTTGACTTTTAACCTTTTTGTTTTTTGAGGGGATTTTTATCTCTTTTGGTGGCTTCTAGAGTAGAACGAGTCCATCTCTTGGATGTAGTAGTTGACTCGTCCGATCATATGAAGTTATGAAACTTGACTAGTTCACTAGTTTTCTTTTTCTATATTTTGTGATCTAGTTTACTCTTTATTTAATGCGGGAAACATTTTTTTTATCATTTATGTTTGAGGATGGATATGCTACTGCAATGATACACTTTCAAAGGAAGAATAACGGCTAGATTTCAGTTAGAGAAAGGCTCAATTGAAATGATTTTCATACAATATATGTTGACCCAACAAATATGAAATTAATAATCATCAGACTCATGTCCATTTGAAAGGGACCTATCACATACGATGTCGGGGGGCTGCCCCCGGGTAGGGCAAAGATGATGTGTTATGAACAGTTAAGGTCTAACCGGATCAAGGAAAGAAGAGCCGGCTAAGTTAGCCGGGTCACTTGGGCCGGATCTCAAGGCGATTCGGTCAGTCCTACTTCAAGCCAGTGAAAGAAAAGACCAAAGGGGATCCGGTGAGGTTTAACCGGATCCAGGAAAGAAGAGCCGGCTAAGTTATCCGGGTCGGTCAGGAAGGACCCGGGTAGGGCAACTCGGATGATGCACAGGGCCAAGTAATGTCAGTAAAAGTCACGGGCACTGTAAGGTTACTGACCGGGGCTCAGAAGACAGCAAGGTGCTGCCACAGGTTTTCCGGGTCACAAGCCCCTAGGCGCTGACTCGGCCTATTCGGGAAAGGGGCAGTGGCTAGGCTACTGTGGTCTACACTGCCTTAAGCTCAAAGAGGAAAGATAAGCCTGTGGTGAACAGAGGGTGAGCTGGGCTGAGTGACAGTGGCCAGTGTTTGTCCTGTTCTCCTTGTCCATGCCATTGTCCTCTGCGGCCAGGGGCAAAAGGGTAATTCGGTTACTGTATATAGGCAACACCACCTCCTCCTGTGGGAGGATCGACCATTGTGAGCATCATTTCCCCCCAAGCTTCATCTTCTACCTGGAGCTCTCTCCATTGTTCATCATACAGCTCAAGGAGCGCTTTGTACTTGTAAACACTTGAGATATAAGAGAGTAGGCTAGAGCTGCAGTAGGGGTGTTACCTCCACAAGAGGGCCCCGAAGCAGGGTACATCGTGGTGTTCTTCGCTGTTCTTGGTTTGCTTTGTTCTTCTTGTTTGGTCTTCATGCGTGCTTCGTAGGCACGCAAACCCTCCCCGGTTCCCCCAACGCCCAAGCGAGCCCACACTTAAGCCATACCCATGGCATCTGCCGTGACACCACCACGACAGTTGGCGCCCACCGTGGGGCAAGCATTGGCGTTGGCTGGGGTTTCCATCCGGACGGGCTCCGTCACTGGTGCCGGCGAGCGGGTCCTCTCCGGGCTCGTGTGCAAGCTCGGCGAGTTCAACTTCATCAGCGACAACGCGGGGTGCTTCTCCAACAAGCCCTTCCCCGCGGATGGCTTCCTCATGACGCTGGGCAGCTTCGTCACCTACGTCGCCACCGAGCCAGTTCGCGAGTACCCGGCGCAGGTGCTCGTGGCTGCAGATCCTCCGTCTTTCCGCGCAGCTCGCGGAGGGCGTAGCGCTCGCCCTGGGAGCAGCGTGGAGGTCATGGTGGCTGCCGCAAACGCTGCTGCAGGCAAAGGAGGTGCCAGCACGAGCGTGCCAGAGGAGCTGGCCACGCCAGTCGATCCGGATGACATGCCGACTCGGACAGCTAAGTTCCCTAAGGAGAAACCCGATCCGGTTGGTCCCCTTGGCACGTCAAGCAGGGGTGCTTCCTTAGAGGGTATCTTGGAAAAGCTAGCTCGGCCAGTGGCTCCTGGAGCAAATGTTGATCTTACTGTAGCTCAGCTTGAGGCAGAGCGCCTGAGGTTGCAAAAAGAGGCTCGGTTAGTGATAGAGTCTAGGCAAGAGTTTGATAGAGACCTGAGAGAATACAATGCTGCCAATGGTATCACAGATGGCTTTACTCCTGTAGTGCACCGCTCGCGCAAGAAAGTCGAGCTACGTAACAGAGGCAAGGACCTCAACGACGAGTTGGCCAGAGCTGCAGGTTCGAGCTCAAGTAAAGCCACTAGTCATAGGTCCGGAACAGGCAAGCCGGTTTATAGCTCCCCGGCTAAGAATCTTAGGGCTGCAGCAGCAGCGCGAGCTGAATTAAGTAACCTGACCGGGGATGCTTGGCGCAAGCAGGCGGAGAGAGTGAATGAGCTAGTGGATGTGTGCAACAGGCAGAATGAGGCCTACAGGAAAGCTAATCCGGATGCTGGTGGTTCCCGGGTAGTTGTCTCGGTTAGGGCTGCTAGCCAGAAGTCTAAGGGGCAAGCGTCCTCTCCGCATGTTGGGATTGACCGAGCCCAAAGTGTGAACTCGGGTAAGAGCAAGCAGCTGCAAACTTATGATGCGGTATACGCAAGCAAGCAACTTGCAGCCCAAGGAAAAGGCGGACAAGGCAGAAACCGTGGTGGTCAAGGCAATCCGGGTACTGGAAGGGAGAATTCGGCTGGCCGAGGTCAACCGCCTCGCCACCCCGGACAGCAAATGATGGCACAGGTGCAGCAGCAGAGTGGTGGCCAGGTGGGCTACCATTATGACGATGGCAATTCGGCTATGGCGCGAGCCGGATACCAGACGTATGACAATGCACTGGCGTCGAGACTGGGGCCTCGGATGTTGGATCCGGATGATCAGCGTCTCAAATTGGACAGAATCTACCAGTCCGAGAAGCTGGAAGAGCAGGGCCCACCGGGTCCACCATGCTTTGGACCTCGGATAATGAATGAGCCAAGTGTGCCTTTGTTTCAGCTCGGCCGCAACACGAAGCCGTATAATGGCAGCACCAAGCCACAGGATTGGCTGACGGACTATGTATCATCAGTGCACATTGCGGGGGGCAATCGCCGATGGGCGGTCCGGTATCTCCCGCATATGTTAGAAGGTCCAGCCCGAATCTGGCTGAATAACTTGCCACCGGGTAGTATCAATTGTTGGATGGATTTGGAACAGGCGTTTAACAGCAACTTCTCCAGCACCTACAAGAGGCCAAACCGACCTCAGCTCCTGGCTGCGTGCAAGCAGGAAGAGAGGGAGACAGACCGAGAGTATTTGACTCGGTGGAGCAACATGCGCAATTCTTGCGAAGGTGTAGTGGAGGAGCAGGCCATTTCATGGTTTGCACAGGGATGCAGGCATGGTACACCACTTTGGCAGAAACTCCAAAGAGATATGCCGAAAACCCTGGCAGATATGATCCGGATAGCAGACACGTATGCGCTGGGTGATCCAACACAGCCCGCATTGGATGCAGTGGGAGCAAACAGGAGGCAACCAGTTAATAACCGAGTTGGACCATTAAGGCCTAGTGACCGACATGAATTCGGTTACAAGAGAAGAGATCCGGATTACAGATACGGTTCTGATCAAGTTGCTGCGGTAAACATGGATCAACCCGGTGGAGGAGATGCGCAGAGGCAGAAAACTGATGGTCCAGCTTGGAGGCCGAATCAAGGTGCTTGGCCGAAGAAAGTGTGGGAGGGACCAAGTCCACCTCTAACTTTTGAGTCCAGATTAGATGGGCCTTGCTGTTATCACACCACCGATCCGCGCAAACCGGCTAATCATTCGACCCGGAACTGTAGTTGGCATCACCGCATTCAGGCGGAAGGTCAAAGAGGACCACCTCAAAGAGGTGCTCCTAGACCGAATTTCAGGCCAAACATGCCGCTAACCGGAGCCAATGCGACCCCGGTCAACGCTGGAACTCCAAGGCCAGCAGCAACGAAGCCGGTTAACCTGGTGAACATGGGAGGCAGTGACAATGGTGATGGCCCAAGTAGGCAAGGTGGATACCCTGGGAATGATTACAAGGAAGCACATCAGAGTTATGTGGTTTTCGTGACCGAGCCGACTGACAAGAAAAGTCAGTTGAGACGAGCAAAGGAGGTGAATGCCGTGATGCCAGCAGTTCCAAAGTACTTGAACTGGTCTGAGCAGGAGATCACTTGGAGCAGGGCGGATAACCCAAGGATCATGCCAAGCCCAGGGAACTATGCACTGGTGGTGGATCCAACTTTGGTTGGACCCAAGCTGAACGTGAAATTTAGCCGAGTCTTGGTCGACAATGGCAGTGCCATAAACATCATGTATCGGGACACAATGATCAAGTTGGGTATTTCGCCGAATCAGTTGCAACAGAGCAGCTGTACTTTCCATGGCATAGTACCCGGGGTATCTTGTTCCCCCATGGGTAAGATCTGGGTAGATGTGTTGTTCGGTACCAGGGACAATCACAGGCTTGAGAGTCTCGAGTTCGAGGTGGTGGATTTGGAAAGCCCATACCATGCTCTGCTTGGCAGGCCAGCATTAGCCAAGTTCATGATATCTACTCATGTGGCCTACCTCAAGATGAAAATGCCTGGCCCGAATGGTGTTATCACCGTTGCGGGAGACTACAAGAAGGCCATACAGTGTGCTACAGTTGGTTCTAACTTAGCTGAATCACTGGTGATACAAGCTGAAAAGAGCAAGATGCACGAGGTGGTGGCAATGGCGAAGTCAGCTCAGCTCGGCGTGCTGGCCATGACTAATCCGGATGCGGGTGCAACATTTGAGGTGCCCAAGGAGACGAAGAAGATCCCCATTGACCCGGAGAACCCGGAGCGCTTGGCCATCATTGGTGCCGGGCTGGGTGAGAAATAGGAAAGCGCGCTCTGTCACTTCCTCCGTGAGAATCGGGATATCTTTGCATGGTCAGCTAAGGACCTGCCTGGTGTTCCGAGGGAGTTGGCAGAGCATTCTTTGTTTGTCAGGCCGGATGTGAAACCGGTTAGGCAACCGACTAGGCGGCTTTCAGATGATCGAAGAAAGGTGGTGCTCGATGAGCTGGCTAAGCTGCTGGCAGCCGGATTCATTATGGAGGTGTTGCATCCGGACTGGATATCTAATCCAGTTCTAGTAGAGAAGAAGAAGGACGAACCAGCTGTGGTCAAGGTGTGGCGCATGTGCATCGATTTCACCAACCTAAACAAGGCGTGTCCAAAGGATCCATTTCCTTTGCCTCGGATTGATCAAGTGATCGATTCTACTGCTGGGTGTGAGTTGTTGTCTTTTATTGATGCGTACTCTGGTTTTCACCAGATACCACTGAACCCTAAAGATCAAATAAAGACTGCTTTTATTACCCCGTATGGGGCGTATTGCTATCGTGTCATGTGTTTCGGTTTGAGAAATGCTGGTGCAACTTATCAGAGATGTATGCAAAAGTGCTTGCATTCTCAAATGGGTAAAAATGTGCAGGTGTATGTGGATGACATTGTCATCAAAACAAAAGAAAAACGTACTCTCCTCGAGGATCTCGAGGAAACATTTGTGAACTTGAGAAAATATCGGTTAAAATTGAATCCGGACAAGTGCACCTTTGGTGTCCCAGCTGGAAAGTTGCTTGGTTTCCTTGTATCGAGCCGAGGTATTGAGGTGAATCCGGCTAAGATCCGAGCCATAGAAAGAATGAAATTGCCTAAATGTCTAAAAGATGTACAAAAATTCACCGGGTGTTTAGCCTCGTTGAGTCGGTTTGTGAGTCGGCTAGGAGAAAAAGCCTTGCCCTTGTATCAGTTAATGAAAAAGAGCACCGGGTTCACGTGGACCCCGCAAGCAGATTCGGCTTTCAACGAATTAAAAAAGATGTTGTCCACTGCTCCAGTTTTGGCATCACCTTTGCCGAATGAGCCAATGCTACTTTACATTGCGGCCACTAACCGGGTCGTAAGTGTGGTCATGGTGGTAGAGAGAGAAGAGGGAAATCGTGCAGAGGCCGGTGTACTATTTGAGTGAGGTGATCTCAACTTCGAAGCAAAATTATCCTCACTACCAAAAGATGACATATGGTGTGTACCTGGCGGTCAAGAAGTTGAAACACTACTTTCAAGAGCATCCGATTACAGTGGTGTGTGAAGCTCCAATTGCGGAGATCATTGGGTGCAAAGATGCAACTGGCCGAGTTGCCAAATGGGCGATAGAAGTGTCTCCTTACACACCGCATTATGAGAGAAGAGATGCTATCAAGTCTCAGGCTTTGCCGGATTTCCTTTGTGACTGGGCTGAGATGCAATATGAGCCACCTAAACCGGATTACAATTACTGGAGGTTGCACTTTGACGGTTCCAAATGCAAAATCGGGCTAGGTGCTGGAGTGGTGCTCACATCACCAAAACAGGATCAATTGCGATATGTATTGCAGATTCATTTCTCAGCGTCAAACAATGTAGCCGAGTATGAGGCACTGATCCATGGGCTTAATGTGGCTCGGGACATCGGCGTTCGCCGAATTGAATGTTTCGGTGATTCGGATTTGGTCGTACAGCAATCTTCTGGAAATTGGGATGCTCTTGATGCCAATATGGCACTGTATCGGTTTCATGTTCAGAAAATTTCGGGATTTTTTGAAGGCTGTGAATACAAGCATATACCTCGGCTGGAAAACCAAGCTGCAGATGTTCTGTCAAAACTCGGGTCGTCTAGGGAGGCAATCCCACCTGGAATATCCTTGAATCATCTAAGGGTGCCTTCAATCAAACCGTCGCCTGATTCCGAGTCGATTTTTATTCCCAAGCAAGAATCCGAAGCTATTCCTATGAATGTTGACGTTGAGTATATCGAGGAAGACCCGGGGACTGCATGCCCGGACTCGGGGACTCCTCACGCAGATTCGGAAAATGCTAACCGAGTCTTGGGAAAGAGGAGTAGAGATGATGATGCTAACCGGATTGTGGGGAATGGACAGAAGCTGATAGAAGAGATAATGGCGGCCAAACCTGTGGAAGAAAATGAGCACTTGTTCCCTTTGCATCCAGTACCAGAGTGGGCTGAAGAGATCATGAAGTTCATCGAGGAAGGAAGCTTGCCAAGCGATGAGACCAAGGCTAGGCGTGTCCAGAGGAGATCCAAGGCTTATACCATCATCAACAAGGAGTTATACAAAAGAAGTGTAACCGAGGTGTTGCAGCGCTGCGTGGAGCCAGCAGAGGGCAAGGAGATGCTCCTAGAGATACACCAAGGTGAATGTGGACATCATTGCAGTACAAGAGCCCTGGTGGCTAAAGTGTTCCGGCATGGATTTTATTGGCCCACTGCTCATGCAGATGCGGAGGACATAGTCCGCAGGTGTGAAGGATGCCAGAGATTTGCTAAGCAAACACACTTACCCGCATCGGCACTGAAGACAATTCCTATTACTTGGCCATTTGCGGTGTGGTGTTTGGATATGGTGGGAGATTTCAAGCCGGCTAGGGGCAACATGACACATATGCTGGTGATGGTGGATAAGTTCACCAAGTGGATAGAGGTGAAACCAATACGGAAAGTGGATGGCCGTTCGGCTGTAATCTTCTTGAAAGAAATCATTTTGAGATACGGATACCCTCATAGCATCATCTCGGATAACGGCACAAACTTTGCTGTCGGAGAGTTTGCCCGATTCTGCATGAATAAGGGGATCCGGTTAGACATAGCCTCAGTGGCACATCCAGAGTCCAATGGGCAAGTGGAAAGATCAAATGCTCTAGTGTTAGCCGGCATCAAGGCTCGTCTCATTGAACCATTGTTGAAAACTCCAGGGTGCTGGATAGATGAAATCCCATCAGTTCTATGGGGTCTAAGGACTACACCGAATCGGTCGACAGGCTATACGCCATTCTTTCTGGTGTATGGGGCAGAAGCTGTCCTACCCACTGACATAGAATATGATGCACCAAGGGTGGCAATGTACACTGAAACCGAGGCAAAGGAGGCCCGGGAAGATGCAGTGGATCTGCTAGAGGAAGCAAGAGAATTGGCCCTGTCTCGGACAGCAATATACCAGCAAAATCTCAGGCGTTATCATAGCCGAAAGATCAGTCCTCGAGTGTTTCATGAGGGTGATCTAGTGCTGAGGCTGGTGCAGCGCAGCAAAGGCCGACACAAATTGTCACCTCCATGGGAGGGACCATTCATTGTGAGCAAGGCTATGCACAATGATTCGTACTACCTTGTAGATGCACAGGAATCAAGGGAGGATGGCTTGGACAAACCCGGACAGGAAACCAAGCGACCTTGGAATGTAGCTCTGCTTCGACCCTTCTACTCTTAAAGGGCGCAATGTATGTATTTCAATTTATCATGAATGAAATCGCGGTAATCCGAGTCTGGACTCGGAGACTGCTTCGTCCTTATGCATGTGTTGTTTATTACTGTTTTGTTTTTTGCCGTTCGTGTGCCGAATCGCTTTGAACCTTGTTCTAAGCTTCAAGTAATGTATGTTGTGTTGTTGATCTCGTGACTCGACTGACAAACACCAAAATGGTAGTCAAGAGCAGAGATGAGGAATATGGGAAACATGAAAATGGACACGGGGACTCGGTCCAAAACCGATTCGGCACATGTCGTTTACTAACCCCTGTTATTTCTTTTTTCGTTTATGTTGAATGATTCTAAACCACAACTCGTGCGTTTCAAGTATTGTATGCTATGATTCCTATCTTGTGACTCGACTGTCAAAACACCCAAAGAGGTAGACAAGAGCAAAGATTTGGCAAAGTAGTAAACAAGAAAACAAACTCGGGGACTCGGTTTGAGATGATCCAACATAAACCTTGTCCGGATCGCGTTAAGCATGATAAACATAGTCTCGAAAGAACTTAAAATAGTCTATTACATCTGCTCCCGGCATACCGGGGATTTAATGTTTTTGTTAAGTACTTCAGGGTGCAGCGGACTCGGTCGCGGCGGACTCGGTCATAGGAGTTTCGGTTGCAGGAACTCCTGTGGTAGGAGCTTCGGTTAACGGAGCTTCGGGGGCACGGGCTTCAGCCACGGGTGCTTCGGTTGAAGTGGACGCGGTTACGGGAGGTTCTGTTGCTGGAGCAGACTCAGAAGATGGTGGCACTTCGGAAGTAATCTTGACTGGAGAGCTTGAAGGATGGGCGGATTCGGGAATATCCGGATCAGGTGAAGCCTGTTTAGTGATCACAGTCAAGTTAGTGGCTGGAATCACACGAGACTCGGTTGGAGTTTGTTCGGTGAGCTTGGCCGAGTCGGAGGCTGGTACCTTGCTGGATTCTTCTTCTTCATCAGACCCGCCCTCAGAATCGGCGTATTCTTCAGCGGAGGCATCGTCCGATTCCTCTTCTTCAGTGTCTTCTCCATCCGAGTAGACTGGAGCCTCCAGATCAAGATGCTTGGTGCGTGCAAATTCGGCCATAAAGTTGGCGGCTTCTTCACGGATCTTGATCCGATTGGGATCTGAAGCCCATGAAGAACCCTCGCGAAAGGAGCGCACTTTGGCAAGATCAATCAGCTCATACCAAGACATGATGAATAACAAAGCTGCATCAGCACCAGCGCGGGCGGACGAAGACCTCCACTTCTGTAGCCGGGTCATGGCTTGGTCCAGGTCTCTGATCAGCTCCTCCACAGGCACAACTTGCCGCGCTTCAGGAAATAAGATCCGGTGAGCCTTGAGACTTGCATTGAGCAGACCAATATGGGAATCCTTCAAAGGAGCAATCCGAGCCTTGAGTGCTGTGATATGATCTTCGATGTCCCATGTCTCTGGTAATGGAGCCTCGGTTAATTTAGCTCTCTCAGCTCGGGCGTCTCTCACAGCCCTGGCGGCTTGAACCGGATGCTGGTAAACTCTCCTACAAACAAATAAGCTAATACTGAGTTCAGCAAGAAGGAACACAAGCATATGTATCGGTTAAGGGCAGAAAGAAAAAAGGGATTCGGTGAACTTACGATCCATGTCATCATTAAGGCTAGCAAGTGCAGCAAGCCATTTCGCACTGGCCGCTTTGTGAGCACTAAGTTCTTCTTTAGCCGCTTTGACTTCGGCTTCAGATTCGGCTATGGTCGTTTGAATTTGCTGGTCCAGTTTGGCCCGCTTCTCAAGTCCGGCTTTGAAAGTATCCCGCTCCTTCTGGATAGTATCTTTTTCACGCTTCAGCGTATCCCGCTCTCCTTTAACCTTGTTCTTCACTTTTTCAACTCGGTCAAGCTCTCGCTGGAGCCGAGTCACTTCTGATTTTTCCTCGGATAAAGCACGCTTCTGCTCTTCCTCTTTGTTATTCATCTTGAGGACCAAGGCATCAAATGATTTTTGGAGCTTGTGGTACTGGTTGGCAAGCTGCTTAAAGAGGTCGCTGCGAGCGCCCGTGCTTTCCTGAAAGAAAGTAGATAGCGTCAAAAGAGACTCGGGGACTGATACCCGAGACAAGGTGGAGCCAAAACAAATCTCGGAGATTGGTCGAGACTGACCGAATCGGTTAAAAAGAAACCCGGGGACTGGGGGTCTCAGTTTTTTCAGTTAAGAAAAAGATCATGATCAAATTTTTTAAAAGATTCAAGCCGAATGACTTTCTTACTCGGAGGAGTATCAGTCGTTCGACCCGAATCTCGGGGACTGGGTGTATACTATTTGATCATGACGAACTAAAAGCAAGATTCGGCAAACTTACCTCGAAAACTTGGTGCGATGCAGTAAACGCAACCTTCACTGAATGAAGAGATTGCATCATTCGGCTAGGACCAGCAGGGTGCGGTGTTGCAGCGGAAAAGCCTGGTGCAAGGTCCACGGCGTTCCAGGCCTCAATAAAGTCATTGGCAGTACTGAGCTTAGGCTTGGCTTGGCCGGATTGAATGGCAGAGGAGGTAGCGGTGGTTTGCTTGACAGCAATCACTTGCTTATCCGGAGTGGAGGAAGTTGCGCCAAAGACAACTTGAGTCGGCTTGGGTTGCGGTGACGCACCAGAAGTCTGCTTCGGATGTGGCTCCTTATGCTGCTTCTCGGAAACTTGCTGTTGCTGTTGCTGTTTCTGCTTCTTTTTCTTCTGCTGCTCTTGGTTCAGTGCAGTTTGAGCTGCAGGAGCAGGGCGGGAATCAGGCTTAGGCGAGGACGTAGCCGATGTCTTGGCCTTTTCCTTCTCCAGCTCCTTGAGAGGACGTGGCCAACTTGAATCTCGGATTGGAGCCGAGGTTTCCTCACTCTCCAAGTCGATAACCGGCTCTGAGATGGGAGTCGGCTGGGGAATATTGGTAGTGGTGACACGCGTTGGTGAGGTGGCAGTTCGGTCAGGAAATTGGGTTTCCATGGCCGTATCCAGTGGAGGGATAGGAGAAGAGATGGATGAATGAGTCTGCGCGGTGATGAGGACATCACTGCATAAAGTAAAGCAAACGGTTAACTCGGATAGATATGACTCGGTTGATAGAGGAAGAAAGCAAATAAAGTTCGCTCAATGTTACCCCTTGGTGGTGGGCATCGGTTTGACGCGATTTGGCTTGTCGCCGGACTTCTTCCTTCTTTTTGTCTGTGGGGCATCTGTTTCGGGCGCCTCAGCGCGTTTCCGAGAGGCCTCTCCAGTATCTTGTTTGGCTGGAACACAAGGAGGTGGTTTCCATGAAATCGGAATAGCGTCGATGGGTTCTAAGATGCAGCAATCTTCATCTTCCTCGTCGGAAAGGTGGTGAATGTCTGATTGCTTACCCTTGCGGACTGGCTTGGCACGCGGAATTGGCAAGTAGTCATCCGAATCCGGATCCTCTTCGCCCTCGCGCGGCGGGCTGAGATCCGGTGTCCATGCCTTGGTGGAAAGATCTCCGTCTTCAATAAGTTGACGGTCAAACAGCTACAAAAAAGACAATGCGAATCCGGATCAGGCCAGGATTATTCGGATGAAGTAAGAGTGGATTCGGAGAGTGGTGAGCTAACCTGTGGAGGAAGTTTTTCCCGGTAGAATGGCTTTACACCCCACCGCCATTTATCCGACATCTCATTGGCAGCAATGGCGTTTACCCGTCTGAAGACGGAAGCTTTGTCAAGCTCGTGTTTGCTGATCCGGGTAGGATCTAGTGCGCCACGCGTGTGGCATATCTTGTGGTCACGCCTTTGAAGAGGGCTGACTCGGCGAGAGATGAAGGTCCGGACGAGGTCGTCAGACACCATACCCTTCTTCAAAAAATCCTCCAGAGTGGTATGCACTGTCTGAAGTTCAGCAATTGTTTCAGCCGGATTGTAACCGAAGTTCAGTTCGGCTGCGGGCGGCTCCATCCTGAATTCGGGCAGGTTAAGAGCGTCATGGCCCTCAGCGCTCTTTATGTAAAACCAGGTCCTTTGCCATTTCTTCACCGTGTCTAGGCCGGTGACTCGGGGAAAGGCGGATCCCTGCCTTGGCGTGATGCTAACCGAACCGCAAGCGGTCAGCTGTTTCGGCTTAGTACCTGGAATGGTGTGCTTGCGAAGGTGGAAGTACTTTGCCCATATATCCACACTAGGCCAGAGACCGAGATAGCCTTCGCAGAAGGAAGAGAAAGCTGATAAAGAGACAAAGGCGTTCGCCGGGAGGTGGTGAAGCTGCAGTCCGAAGAAGTCCAGAAAGGCCCGGAAGAAGTCACTGGCAGGTAACCCGAGCCCGCGCTCGAAATGCGCTATGAATACCACGCGTTCACCAGGTTCGGGCGCCGGTGCGAGTTCTTTTCCGGGTCGGCGGCAAATGGCTTGGGGCGGTATACGCCGGGTGGCTCGTAGCCATTCCAGATCGTTTTTGGTAACATCAGATCCTTCCCATCTGCCAGGGGGAAGTTTGGCCATAACCGAATTAGTCCTGCAGCAAAAAGGCGGATAACCGGGTCAGGAAATTCGGAATCCATGGGACCAAAGAAGAATCGGATGACATTAAAGCCGAATCAGATCTATGGTGACTCAGCTAATCCTATCCCGGGTAGGGTTAACCGGGTCCGGTGGAGAAGGTGAAGCGGTTGGAAGTCGCAAACATCTTTCCGCAAGTTTCTAGGGTTGGGAAGATCTACAGCGGTGGTAAAAAAGAAAGAAAATCACGGGTAAAAACATGGTTGAACTGCTCCAACGGGGACAAGTGTATCTAGGCCAGTCTATTGCGGAACTTGGACAGAAAATTTGCGGAGTGTGCTACGGCAGGAACACGGGCTTAGATACGCATCAATCTACCAAGAACAGGTGTGTGTATTCCGAGAGTATGAACTCGCCACGGTGGCTATGGCGAGAGGAGGAAGAACTTACAGTGCGAGTCGCTCGAAGGAGGAGTTCGACGGAGAAACGTCGGAGATGGGCGCGAGGCGCGGCTCCGATGGGGCTCTGGTACGCTGTGCGTCCCTGGCACGGCAACCTTGAATGGCGAGGTTGCGGCGGCGTCGATGGAGCGGGTTAGTGGGAGTTGAGAGGAAGAAGAAGGGGAAAAACCACCGCGCCCTCTTTATAGCCTCCAGCGATAACTGCCCCCCACTACCGCGCGGTTACCGGAGCACGATTAGATCCCTTGCGTCGCGGAACTCTGTGGCAGCTTGCTGTGGCCGTGTATTTCAAGCACACGTGGCCACGCCGCAGAATTGGAAGCGGTGGAGCGGATCCTATGTGCCGGTCAACGGAGAAAACGAGGAGACGTGGTCTTCTGGTCAAACACACTCAAGTACCCGGTGGATCCGGATAACGAGCTGACAACCCGGGTTATACGGCTTTGCACAGGCTTTTCCTGCCAAATGTCCCGGAAAATTCGGTGACAGCTAGAAGTGATCCGGTTAGTGATGTTGGTTTTGAATCTGGAACGGCCCTTCAGCCGAGGCTGTAGGACCATACCAGCTTCGGGGACTACTGTCGGGGGGCTGCCCCCGGGTAGGGCAAAGATGATGTGTTATGAACAGTTAAGGTCTAACCGGATCAAGGAAAGAAGAGCCGGCTAAGTTAGCCGGGTCACTTGGGCCGGATCTCAAGGCGATTCGGTCAGTCCTACTTCAAGCCAGTGAAAGAAAAGACCAAAGGGGATCCGGTGAGGTTTAACCGGATCCAGGAAAGAAGAGCCGGCTAAGTTATCCGGATCGGTCAGGAAGGACCCGGGTAGGGCAACTCGGATGATGCACAGGGCCAAGTAATGTCAGTAAAAGTCACGGGCACTGTAAGGTTGCTGACCGGGGCTCAGAAGACAGCAAGGTGCTGCCACAGGTTTTCCGGGTCACAAGCCCCTAGGCGCTGACTCGGCCTATTCGGGAAAGGGGCAGTGGCTAGGCTACTGTGGTCTACACTGCCTTAAGCTCAAAGAGGAAAGATAAGCCTGTGGTGAACAGAGGGTGAGCTGGGCTGAGTGACAGTGGCCAGTGTTTGTCCTGTTCTCCTTGTCCATGCCATTGTCCTCTGCGGCCAGGGGCAAAAGGGTAATTCGGTTACTGTATATAGGCAACACCACCTCCTCCTGTGGGGAGGATCGACCATTGTGAGCATCATTTCCCCCCAAGCTTCATCTTCTACCTGGAGCTCTCTCCATTGTTCATCATACAGCTCAAGGAGCGCTTTGTACTTGTAAACACTTGAGATATAAGAGAGTAGGCTAGAGCTGCAGTAGGGGTGTTACCTCCACAAGAGGGCCCCGAAGCAGGGTACATCGTGGTGTTCTTCGCTGTTCTTGGTTTGCTTTGTTCTTCTTGTTTGGTCTTCATGCGTGCTTCGTAGGCACGCAAACCCTCCCCGGTTCCCCCAACGCCCAAGCGAGCCCACACTTAAGCCATACCCATGGCATCTGCCGTGACACCACCACGACATACGACGATATCTGCACAGGTAGAATTATAGTATATTCAGTTGGTCTTTTGTTCATCGATCATGGTCGTAGGAGGTGTTTTATGTTCCTTATTTTGGCCTTATGGGAACGAACGTGTGAAATGAGGCCATGTGGTCCTTCCTCCTATATCAGATATGATGTGCCGTTTCAACATGATCTACTCCCTCTGATCCGAATTAGTGTCATGAGTTTGTATAGCAATTTGTACTACCGTAGTAGCTCTCCATTAAAGCGGATCAGTGGGAGTATATATTTGCATTCAAAGTCAGCATGTTCATAATCTTGTTCTTATTGAACAGTATAGGAAGAAACATACCAGGGTGCCTATGTTACTAATGATAATAAATAATAAAGTGTAGAAGACAGGGCAGAAGATTCTAGGCGGGGCCTACTTATAAAGCGCTGCTGCATTTGAATGAATCGAAAAAAATATACTTAGGAATTCAATCTATGTAATTGCTGCAATCAAACATGGCATTAACTAGAAGTACACATACAAGAAAAATCGGAAATTACAGTTGCAGGCCGCTGAGTTAACTTACATTCAGCCGTTCAGCCTGCATTTGGGCGTATGCTTTTCTACTCGTTCTTCTTTTCTGTTCACTGGGGTAAATTCAGACGTACCTTATTGTAGGTTCTAATATCCAAGGTAATACATCATTTTACATTTTTTTGGTATTATTATCATGTGGAGTAGAAAGATAATACAATTGCATCTCTTATCTTAATAGAAGAACAACTATGTAACCTTTTACATTATCAGAAGGATTGTCTAGTGTTGAATTTAGGCGAGGTTAAATCTGCAAAACTTCTTCATAAGAACCATCTAATCTTGAATTCGAGTGGGAGTTAACTGCGAAAAAAAAGTTTTCATAATATCCTTGCTGTTTAAATCTGTATGAGATTCCCTGGGACCTGATCTTATATGCTGGTGCCTAGCTTTGGCCTTCTGTGTTGATTGGAGATCGATCATGATGAGAACTCTTCACTCTTTACAATATGCGGCAAATCGGAAATCTTATCGTTGAACTGCAACAACTAACAAATCGAATTATACCTTGCCGTGCTATCTTATTCTTGTGACACCTAATTTTATTCATCACCATTTGACAATTCTTATTTGTAGAGAGCAGCCAACGTGCGTACGATGACTTGGCGCAACGTACTCGAACTATCAATTCATAGACAATATGGCCATTTGGTGGATATCTGTCGGAATATCTGACGCAGGCCTTCCGCATATTGGCAGTCGGCATTGGACCATGACTGAATGACACTGCATCAGGTTGTCAAGTATGGCAGGGGGAGTCAGGAATGGGAATTTAGAGATTTTGGCAATCTTATCCTATCCATATTGATCAGTCTGCATTTTCCCTTTGAATCGTTAGATTGCAGTTTCCTCGGTGAGTTGTATGCTCTCTGCAACTGTTGCGGGAAATTATTGTGCTGGTTGGCCAGTTGACGAGTATTTTGGTGCTACTTGTTTGATGTTCACTTGCAAGCATCGGCCTTTTCAATTCAGCAGTGCCTGCAACAAACTGAAACCTGCTTGTACTGCGGAGACGAAAGGCAGAGTGAAATCACAGCATTGTTTCACCTGCTTGAACTACCGAGTCTGTGACTGAAGATATATCTCCATGTGAATTACTCTCTCCGTATTTAGTCAAAGTCAAACTTCGTCAATTTTAACTAAGAATATAGTAAAAAAATATCAACATCCATAATACCAAATGCATATAATATGAAAATATACTTTATGATGATTTTAATACTATAAAATTTATATTGTACTATATGTTGATATTTTTTCTGAATATTTGATCAAACTTAGCAAAGTTTGACTTTCACTAAACCTATAACGCAAGTAAATAAACATAAGAGGAAGCAACTTTTTTTCTGTACACTGTGCCTGGGAATGGGATGCACGCACATTACCGGTGATGTATGTATACTAGATCCCCGGGCGCGGCTTGCCGCGCGCCACCCGCCGGGGACACTGGTTTTCAGTTTTACAAAACACTATACCAAACATTCATAATGTGACACAATAATTATGCATACATTTTGGAAACATCAACATGTTTTGGAATTATACCAACTAACGATGGTAAATAATCCTAGAACCAACAGCCCTCCTGCTCACACAAAATAAAACTAACTGAATACAAATAAACCAGCTTCATACATAAGAGGCTAGTAGTACTGAATCAAGAGTCTACAAACGTTTGTCTCCTGACTAATTTAAGTGCCGATCATAGGCTAGATAGATCCATAAGTTTAGCTAAACATCTGGTACCATGCTGAACCATAACACATCAAGGAACATCGATGTGAATGGAACACAAATGAGCATCCACGTAAGGTGCACATGAGCATTGCCTCGACTGGCACTAAGTCTATATTTACATGATGATTACAAAAGCATCCAAGAGTCTTTAAAGTCTAAGATATGCAGACTAATAGATATGGGACACCTGCTTCTAACTTGTATCACCCGAAGCGTTGGTACCTGAAAAGAGAACACAACAATAGTTAGGTAGACCCTAAGAACATTCGTGATAAGAACAGTGCAATCACACAGGGCATGGCAAGCCGATCACCCACGTCACTAACATTTACTGTCGACCCGTAAGCATAATGTACTAAACTAAAGAGCATTAACATGCCGGTCACATACCCAAACTCAATTTAGGAGGACTTCTTCTTCTTGTTGTCACTGCTCGCCTGGGCCTTTGCACTCTGGTTCCTGCGCCTACAAACGTGGTCGACACAAGTTGGTAAAGCAGAGGCAAAGACACATGGTTGGTATAGCCATATACATATGTGCGGGTCTCATATAGGTGAAGCACGAAATTACCTCTTATCTGTGCTAGTTGTTGACAGTGCTTCCTCTGGATTCTGAAACACAAGTGAATGAAGGTAGTTTGATGATAACGATACAGCATGAAGGAGCCAAATCAATCTCATGCTATTACAGACAGGTGCAATGGTACATACAGGAAAGGGAAAAAATATAGCCAAAAGCAGCAAAACAAAGGGGGCCGTATTATCAGTCGACCGCTAAGTAATAGAAAAACTATAACTCCAGAAATAAAGGTCAGGCATTAGATATAGCATAATACAATCAGAAGTATCCCTTAACCTTAGAAGAAAATCATATCATTGATGTTGATGCCAACGCCTGACATGCCATCTTATAGTACTAATTAATCAGAGTGTTAGACATGCAGAAACTGCCCGCAGTTAGTAGCAAAGCAGTGCAGGATAAGTGAGAGAACACCAAATTACACATTAAAAGTTGGAAATGGCCATAAGCAAGCAAAGAGGGAATAAAATTATAAACAGACTTGACCACAAAGCTCTGATATAAGGTAAACGACAATCAGAAACAACGAACCTGCTGAATTCTTAGCATCTTTCATCCTTTTATTATATAGAACAATATAGCATGTCTATCAGGTCATGCGAATAGTAAGAAGAGACATTATTAAAAAGGTTAACTTTATTTGCTCCTGCGATGCATAAACATACTTGAGTCCAGGTGGCTTTACAACAGATGGTGGTGACCTTAGAAGAGGCATTTTATGAGGAGTATGTTCATAACAAAGTGAGATATTGAGAAAGGTCAGGAAGCGAAGTAGTACAGATCATACCATTGTAATATACTGAGAAACCTAATATGAAATTACAGGACCAATAATCAAACATAGGCTCTATCTGGAAAAATCACAGTACAAAAGTCCAAACCAGCGGCATAAGGAATCTAACATTTTAAAAGGAAGAACTGTCCTCACCAGATCAGTGCCAGCTTCACTGGTGGTTGGAGCTTCAGCAGATGCAGTTTCTGAGTCAGTGAACTGGCTTAGTGCAGCGAAATTTGCAAAAGCAAGACCAGAGGGATTTAACCCACTGTCCCCAGAGTTACTAGTTGATGCTAGTGCCAACCCAGTGGTACGACGGAGAGTACCAGAATGTGGCTGTTTTCCATAACTCTCATCAATCCTATGAACCTGATAAGACGGTTTGTCTGAACTTGCTTCAAAGCTTTTCATTGTCACAGAGACAACAAAACTATACTTCTTTGAGACAACAGCAGCAAGCTCTCTGGGAGTAGACTGATCCATCCGTGCAGATCATATAACCTCTTCCAGAGTTGTATTCTGGAATGTCCAGTGCGTAACAAACTCATCAATGGCTTGCCAACTATCTCCTTACCCACCCTGTCAAAGAACACCAGCTCCACCTCACCAGTTCCATCAGAACCAACATAACAAATGCGATACCTGGAAAACAAAAACATTCATCAGAGAGAAGGTAAGCAACAGAAGATCTTGAGAAGGAGCTTGCAATAGAAGAGGCTTACCTAGGCATTGCGCCTTTGCCAACACAAGCTGTATCAGAACACCTAAATTCAGAACCAAATGGAAGCGTTGTCTTGTGGCAAGTTGTACATGAGGAAAACCACCACCGCTGAGCAGGACTAAGTTTTGTAATAACGACAGTGCAAAAGAACTTAGTTTTCTGCAAGGAAATAGGACACTGGTCACTATGAATGAAAATAGCATCGTCAAATCAAGACAAATAGACAATAGTAACACAGGTACATACATCATGATCCCAAATGTTTAGTTCAAGAAGTTCAGAAACTGTCTTTGTTTCAAGGTCAACTTGGGCACTGATCTCAGAGGCAGATTGTCCTGGAAGTGAGATGTTTTGAACAGCTGGAATGATATCCTTTAACCTATGGAAGTTGGAAAAAATGTCAACTGTTAGGCATAAAAATCAGTGGTGTGGAAGTAAAATAAATGTAGTCCCCTGTTACAGGTATCATAGTTTCCTTGTATGCAGCTCGTTGATCTCAGGTATGTCTTCATTAATGTACCAACGACATGGAGCGCTGCCGCTAAGTCCCCTCTGACCTGTGACTAGGAAAATGGAAACAAAATTAAAAGAAGATGAAGGAAAGGTTGCATTGACTTTTGATGTGCTTTGATCGAAATACCTTCATATGGTTTCACCAAGGTGCCAACAAAAATGGCTACAATTGGTTCCTTCTCAGCAGCATGAAGCAAACTTTCTCCTTCAAAGCAACGGCTTGTTCTCCCCATAGGATAAGATTAATTTTGTAACCACTGTAAGCAGAACGAACATTGGTCAAAAAGATAGATATCCAGTAGAGAGAATAGAGAACACGGAGCAAGACCATGCAACTTATACTAAATAATCATACTTCATATCACTCAGATAAACAACCCTCTTGGTAGATGGCGTAGCACGATAGGCGCTGTGGAACTGGGTAGCAGGAGAGACACCGGTGATGATGCCAATTACATCTACAAATGATAGAACAACGATAATAAGCTATCTAAGATCTTGGTTCCATGAAAAGAAAGAAGAAAACCCACTGATTGTAGGGAGGAACAAACACATAAGACTCAGGTACCTGTAAAGCACTCTGGCATGTCTACAGGCCTTGGGAGCTCATCAAGTGGAGTCAGAGCATATGTGTAGACTGGAAAATCCATGATGGAATCATTTATTTCTACCACAGATGCGTATTTGCCGAGCCTGATCATAAACTGACCCTCCACCGGTTGGTAGCTGCGTTTCTTTGCAGCCACCAAGAACCTTTTGATCTCATAAACCTTTCCCTCGGAAATCCTGTCGATGAACTGCTCAACAAAGCCCTCTGCTATTTCAGCATACATGTGGTTTCCCTAAAACAAATGATAAAAAACAATTTAGCAGACAATCCAACAAAAGCAAACACAATACAAATATAGACCTGAGTGTCCAGGAGCACCATATCTGTGTGCTTTATCGGTCCATCATCGGTGGCTCCACGATGCTGCCACAGCCTAGAGACATAGACCTGAATGGTCCAATGGCGGCTGCCAGTATTGAGGTCACTCAATGGATTAATCGGCATCTACAAATAATAGAGATAGCAAACGATTAACTCAGTAAGTAATTGATAACTGATATAATCCGACAAATAAAAAAGAGAATACATTTACATACATGCACTAACTGTTTCTAAAAAAGTTTGGCTCGCAGAGAACATAAAATAGGCAAAACCATTACAAACGCAATGATCCAATAAAACATCGAGTGGACAAAAGCTAGACAAACTGTGTTGTCACCAAAATATGTGATATCAAACTACACCATACAAACAGGGAAGCTACTGATGGCGTGAATCACACGCTCGTTGGGAGACCCAAGAGGAAGGTATGATGCAGTTTAGCAGCAAGTTTTCCCTCCGAAAGAAACCAAGGTTATCGAACCAGTAGGAGCAGCAACTCTTCAGAAGGTTGTTGGTGGCTCGCACGGCGCAATACGATCACCAACGTGGAATCTGCACACACACAATCAAACTACTTTGCCCCAACGAAACAGTGAGGTTGTCAATCTCACCGGCTTGCTGAAAACAAAGGATTAAACGTATGGTGTGGAAAATGAGTATTAAATTGCAGAGAATGAAAAAGGAACAGTTTGCAGTTTGTGGTTGTTTAATCAGTGTAAAAGAATGGACCGGGTCCACAGTTCACTAGTGGTGTCTCTCCATAAAAGATAACTAACATGTTGGGTGAACAAATTACAGCTGGGCAATTGACAAATAGTGAGCGCATGACAATGCATATACATGACATGATGATACTATGATATTTAATTGGGCATTACGACATAATACATAGACCGTTATCCAACAGCATCTATGACTAATAATCCACCGCCGGGTTGTCATCCGAGTCCCCCGTTGGTATTAAGTTGCAAGCAACGGATAATTGCATTAAGTAAAGTGCGTAATGTAAACAAACACATATGCCGTGGACATAGCATCGTTAGGTTATCCCTAGTGGCAACAGCACATCCACAACCTTAGAACTTTCTGTCACTGTCCCAGATTAAACGGAGGCATGAACCCACTATCTAGCATAAATACTCTCTCTTGGAGTTACAAGCATCTACTTGGCCAAAGCATCTACGAGTAACGGAAAGCATGCAAGATCTTAAATAACATAGATAGATTGATAATCAACTTGACATAGTATTCAATATTCATCGGATCCCAGCAAACACAACATGTAGCATTACAATAATATGATCTTGATCATGTAGGGCAGCTCACAAGATCTAAACATGATGGCACAAAGTGGAGAGACAACCATCTAGCTACTGCTATGGACCCGTAGTCCAAGGATGAACTACTCACGCATCACTCCGGAGGCAGGCATGGCGATGTAGAAGCCTCCGGTGACGATTCCCCTCTCCGGCAGGGTGCCGGGAAGAGGTTCTGAACCCTCCCGAGCTAGGGTTGACGGCGGCGGCGTCTCTGGAACTTTTCGTGGATATTTGCTCAGGCACTTAGGGTTTTCGCGTCGGGGGAATAAGTAGGCGAAAGGGCGGCGGCTGAGACCCCCGAGGGGCCCACACCACCCTAGGGCGCGGCAGGGGGGCCCGCGCCCTAGGTGCGTGTGGGGCCCTCCTGGCCTCCTCTGCTGCTCCTTTGGTCCGTCAGGTGTGTTCTGGTAAAATAGGGACCCCGTGAGTTTCGTCCAATTCCGAGAATATTTCCAGACTAGCTTTTCTGGAATACAAAAACAGCAGAAAACAGGAACTGGCACTTCGGCATCTTGTTAATAGGTTAGTCCCAAAAAATGTATAAAAGTGATATAAAGTAGATGCAAAACATGTAGCAATTGGTATAAAACAAGCATGGAACATCAAAAATTATAGATACGTTTGAGACGTATCAGCATCCCCAAGCTTAGTTCCTACTCGTCCTCGAGTAGGTAAACGATAAAAACAAAATAATTTTTGAGGTGACATGCTACCATCATAATCTTGATCATATAATATTGCAAGGCACATGTAAATGAATGAAGTGATCCAAGTCAATGGTCTATAATTTGCTACCAAATAGATAATGAGTAAACAATGAATCACACAAGCTAAACGTTTTCATGAATAGTACTTTCGAGACAAGCATCAAACAGTTTTGCATAAGTGTTAACTCATAAAGCAATAGTTTCTAATAAAAGGTATTTAATCAACACAAAGGAAGAATTAGTTTCAGCATTTGCTTCAACTTTCAACATATTTATCTCATGGATATTGTCAACACAAAGTAGTATAACAAGTCCAATACATTGCATATAACGCATGTTGTAACAAAGTTGACACTAGTGTTTGCTTGTGGAAGACAGAAAGAATAGGAAAACTGACTCAACATAAAAGTAAAAGAAAGGCCCTTCGCAGAGGGAAGCAGGGATTAAATCATGTGCTAGAGCTTTTAGGTTTTTGAAAGCATATAGAGATTGCATAAAATATTTGATACTCCTCCCAACCTTGCTAACACAAGCCATGGCTAACCGAATCCTCGGGTGCCTTCCATCAATCACATACCATGGAGGAGTATCTATTTTTGAGAGGTGTTTGTTAATTGTCAACGAATGGTAGCGGGTGAGAACAGTATTCTACCTGTCAAACGGACTTTTAAGAGCGGCTCCCATGAAGGACGTTATTTCTACCAGCAAGGCAGATCATCCCTCTTTCTCTTTGGTTTACACACATTCAGGTATTTCACTGTTTGTCATTGCTTACTGATGAATCAGGGCAAAAGTGTGAAGAGAATTAATTGGTTAAAGTTGTAATTAATTGGGACTGGGCACCCCGTTGCCAGCTCTTTTTGCAAGTTATTGGATAAGCGGATGTATATGCCACTAGTCCAGGTGTAAAAGTCCATCACAAATAGAATAAAGAATAACCACACTAATTCCTCATGAGCTAGTAAACATTGACACAAAAAGGGAATAATAACATTTTGAATAATTTAAAGGTAGCACATGAAAAATTTACTTGGAGTGGCAAGGAAATACCACATATAGGTAGTTATGGTGGACACAAATGGCATGGATTTTGGCTCAAGGATTTGGATGCACGAGAAGCATTCCCTCTCAGTACAGAGTTTAGGCTAGCAAGGTTATGTAAGCAAACAAGAATATCAACCCGTACACCAAGTTTTATATGACAAACATATTGCAAACGTTATAAGACTTCATACCGTCTTCCTTGTTAACCAAACCCTGTTATTAGAAAATATCTAGACCTTAGAGATACCACCGATGCAAACCAAATTTTCAACAAGCTTTACGGTAGTTCTTCACTAATAGGCTTAACTCATGTGATGCACAATTTAATCATGATCTACTTGTTAACTCAAAACAATTGACAAGCATCAAGTTATCCATTAGTGATCTACAAGATTAAGCAAGTTTTTCCTTATACCAATTACCACATGCAACATTTTCTGAACCAACCAAACACCAATCAATTTATTTAATCAACTCTCCAAACAAATATAAGTGAAGCAAGAGAGTACTTTCTACAAAAGAAAGCTAATAGCTCTGACAAGAGATACATGAAAACAAGAGCTAAAAGCTGAACAGCGCTAGATATGAATACTCAACAAATATAAGTGAAGAATAGGAGTATTCTCATGAAAAAGCGGAGCGTGTCTCTCTCCCAATCAAGAATGCTAGGGTCCAGTCAAGCTTTATTGAAAATAAAAGTGCAATACTGAAAATAAAAGCACACAGACGCTCCAAGAAAAGCACATATGATGTGAAAGAATTAAAATATAGTTTCACTAGAGATGACCTGATAATTTTGACGATGAAGAAGGGGATGCCTTGGGCATCCCCAAGCTTAGACGCTTGAGTCTTCTTGAAATATGCTGGGGAGATCCATGGGAGCCTCCCCAAGCTTAAGCTCTTCACTCTTCTTGATCCTATTATATCATCCTTCTCTCTTGACCCTTGAAAACTTCCGTCACACCAAACTCAAAGTAGATCTCATTAGAGGGTTAGTGCATAATCAAAAATCACATGTTCTATAAAGACGCAATATGATTTTACTTTAAACATTAGCTACAGCCACTGATGTTATGTGAAGCTCTTCCACCCAAAAAAGAATTTCACTCAACACTAGTAAAAGAGAGAATGCAAAATAAAAAGGCATAATCTGTCTAAAACAGAACAGTCCGCAAAGACGAATTTTTTCGAGGCACTTACGACGCTCAGATCGAAAACTTGAACTAATGAAAGTTCAGACATTCATAAAGATTACGCACAAAAATTTCAGATTTAATTAACAATCTGGTGATTTTAGGAATTTCGTACAGTGAACAGCAAAAATCTGTTTCTGCGCAGCAATCAAAATTAAGCATCATCTTAACATTAGAGGCTACTCTTGGCACAACAATGCGAGAAAATAAAGATACAAAGGAGTTGCTACCTCCTTGACTCAATAAAAGAAAAATTGCAGAAAAAAAATAATGGGTTGCCTCCCATAAGCGCTTTTCTTTAACGCCTTTTAGCTAGGCACAAAGCATGCATCAAGTATTACCAAGTGAAGAAGCATCAACATTGTAATTTGTTCGAACAATAGAATCATAAGGTGGCTTAATCTTCTTCCTAGGAAAGTGTTCCATACCTTTCTTGAGAGGAAATTGATATTTTATATTCCCTTCTTTCATATCAATAATAGCACCTACAGTCTAAGAAAAGGTCTTCCCAGCACAATAGGGCATGATGGATTGCATTCAATATCCAAGACAATAAAATCAACGGGGACATAATTGTTGTTAACCATGATAAGAACATCATCAATTCTTCCCAAAGGTTTTTTAATGTAGAATCAACAAGGTGAACATCCAAGTAACAATTTTCCAAAGGTGCTAAATCAAGCATATCATAAATCTTTTAGGCATAACAGAAATACTAGCACCAAGGTCACACAAAGCATTGCAATCAAAGTCATTCAATTTCATTTAATGATGGGCTCCCAACCATCTTCTAACTTCCTAGGGATAGAAGCTTCATGTTTTAATTTTCTTCCCTAACTTGTATGAGAGCATTAGTAATATGTTTAGTAAAAGCCATGTTTATAGCACTAGCATTAGGACTTCTAGCTAGCTTTTGCAAGAACTTAATTACTTCAGAAATATTGCAACCATCAAAATCAAAGTCATTATCATCAAAAGTAATGGAGTTATTATCTTCCTTATTGCTAGAAATTTCAGCATCTTTATCAAGGACAGTTTCAGAGTTATCAGGCAATTTAGGACATTTTGCAATAGAAGTGGAAACATTACCAACACCAATTATCTTGCCATTAATGGTAGGAGGTTTGTTAACACTTGAGTTTGAAGCATTTTCAGAAGTAGTAATAGTATAAACTCTAGCAATATTATTCTTTCTAGCAATTTCATCCTCTCTTTCCCATCTAGCATGCAATTCAGCTAACATCCTCACATTGTTATCAATTTTAACTTGTATAGCATTGGCTACGCAAAGGTATTACTCTCAATTGTTTCGGGCTTAGCTGCCATCTTATTAATCAAAGAGGATTGTGTTTCAGACATCGACGAAATACAAGTTTCAGCATGAGAAATTTTACCTTGCAAACCAGAAATTTCCCTATTTAAATTCTCAAGTTGATGGCTTATATTTTTTAGCATAGCAGATTGTTCATCCATAGTTCTAGTAAACAGTTGGTTTTGCTCATATTGCTTTTGCATAAAAAATTTAGTGGCCTTTTCAATTTCTAGCATCCTTTCCTCACTAGGCATTCTTGTTCTACCATAGGAATCTCCATAACCATTGCCACTATTAGAAGGATAGGGCCTATAATTGCTATTACCAAAATTATTCCTATAAGCATTGTTGTTGAAGTTATTATTTTTAATGAAGTTCACATCAACATGCTCTTCTTGAGCAACCAAAGAAGCTAAAGGAACATTATTTGGATCAACATGTGTTTGACCATTTGCAAGCATAGACATAATAGTATCAATTTTGGCACTCAAGGAAGAGGTTTCCTCAACAGAATTTACCTTCTTACCTGTTGGAGCTCTCTCGGTGTGCCACTCAGAATAATTAATCATCATATCATCAGAAGCTTTGTTGCAGCACCCAAAGTGATGGACATAAAGGTACCTCCAGCGGCCGAATCCAATAAATTCCTTGAAGAAAAATTTAATCCTGCATAGAAGGTTTGGATGATCATCCAAGTAGTCAGTCCATGAGTGGGACAATTTTTAACCAATGATTTCATTCTCTCCCATGCTTGAGCAACATGTTCATTATCAAATTGCTTAAAATTCATTATGCTACTTCTCAAAGAAATAATCTTAGCAGGAGGATAATATTTTCCAATAAAAGCATCTTTGCATTTAGTCCATGAATCAATACTATTTCTAGGCAAAGATAGCAACCATTCTTTAGCACGTCCTCTCAAGGAGAAAGGAAAAAGTTTCAGTTTAATAATATCACCATCTACTTCCTTGAGCTTTTGCATTTCACAAAGTTCAACAAAGTTATTAAGGTGAACAGCAGCATCATCAGTACTAACACCAGAAAATTGCTCTTTCATAACAAGATTTAAAAGTGCAGGTTTAATTTCATAAAATTCTGCTGAAGCAGCAGGTGGAGCAATAGGTGTGCATATGAAATCATTGTTGTTCGTGCTAGTGAAATCACACAACTTAGTGTTCTCAGGAGTACTCATTTTAGCAGAATTAAAAAAGACAGAAAATAACTTGAAAGTAAACTAGATGCAAGTAACTAATTTTTTTGTGTTTTTGATAATTGAAAGCAAACAAGATAAAATAAAATAAACTAAGCAAGACAAAAACAAAGTAAAGAGATTGGAAGCGTGAAACTCCCCTTGCAGAAGACTGCTGTCTCCCCGGCAACGGCGCCAGAAAAAGAGCTTGATGGTGTGAATCACACGTCGTTGGGAGACCCCAAGAGGAAGGTATGATGCAGTTCAGCAGCAAGTTTTCCCTCAGAAAGAAACCAAGGTTATCGAACCAGTAGGAGCAGCAACTCTTCAGAAGGTTGTTGGTGGCGCACGGCGCAATACGATCACCAACGTGGAATCTGCACACAACACAATCAAACTACTTTGCCCCAACGAAACAGTGAGGTTGTCAATCTCACGGCTTGCTGAAAACAAAGGATTAAACGTATGGTGTGGAAAATGAGTATTAAATTGCAGAGAATGAAAAAGGAACAGTTTGCAGTTTGTGGTTGTTTAATCAGTGTAAAAGAATGGACCGGGGTCCACAGTTCACTAGTGGTGTCTCTCCATAAAAGATAACTAACATGTTGGGTGAACAAATTACAGCTGGGCAATTGACAAATAGTGAGCGCATGACAATGCATATACATGACATGTGACTACTATGATATTTAATTGGGCATTACGACATAATACATAGACCGTTATCCAACAGCATCTATGACTAATAATCCACCGCCGGGTTGTCATCCGAGTCCCCCGTTGGTATTAAGTTGCAAGCAACGGATAATTGCATTAAGTAAAGTGCGTAATGTAAACAAACACATATGCCCGTGGACATAGCATCGTTAGGTTATCCCTAGTGGCAACAGCACATCCACAACCTTAGAACTTTCTGTCACTGTCCCAGATTAAACGGAGGCATGAACCCACTATCTAGCATAAATACTCTCTCTTGGAGTTACAAGCATCTACTTGGCCAAAGCATCTACGAGTAACGGAAAGCATGCAAGATCTTAAATAACATAGATAGATTGATAATCAACTTGACATAATATTCAATATTCATCGGATCCCAGCAAACACAACATGTAGCATTACAATAATATGATCTTGATCATGTAGGGCAGCTCACAAGATCTAAACATGATGGCACAAAGTGGAGAGACAACCATCTAGCTACTGCTATGGACCCGTAGTCCAAGGATGAACTACTCACGCATCACTCCGGAGGCAGGCATGGCGATGTAGAAGCCTCCGGTGACGATTCCCCTCTCCGGCAGGGTGCCGGGAAGAGGTTCTGAACCCTCCCGAGCTAGGGTTGACGGCGGCGGCGTCTCTGGAACTTTTCGTGGATATTTGCTCAGGCACTTAGGGTTTTCGCGTCGGGGGGAATAAGTAGGCGAAAGGGCGGCGGCTGAGACCCCCGAGGGGCCCACACCACCCTAGGCGCGGCAGGGGGCCCGCGCCCTAGGTGCGTGTGGGGCCTCCTGGCTCTCCTCTGCTGCTCCTTTGGTCCTCAGGTGTGTTCTGGTAAAATAGGGATCCCCGTGAAGTTTCGTCCAATTCCGAGAATATTTCCAGACTAGCTTTTCTGGAATACAAAAACAGCAGAAAACAGGAACTGGCACTTCGGCATCTTGTTAATAGGTTAGTCCCAAAAAATGTATAAAAGTGATATAAAGTAGATGCAAAACATGTAGCAATTGGTATAAAACAAGCATGGAACATCAAAAATTATAGATACGTTTGAGACGTATCAGCTACGCATCCTACGGCGCAGTTGACACATTATCAGATAACCAAGTGTAAATACCAGAAGACAAAACAACCATACATAGCATGTAGTTAGGCAATGCGAAGAGTAAAATATGTACAAACATATTATAGATTTTCACAGTTGAGTCAAGCCAGTAGCCTTAAAGACCTCATGATACACAACATTTTTTGTTTGTGATCCACAGGTCTTGTCCTCATCTAGGATTAATATTTTCAGAAACTTTCTTGAACTCACGCGGGACACATCCACATATAACTGACCGTGTGAAAATACCGGTGTTTTTAGGTACAGGCCAACAGAAGTAAGAGTCTGGCATTGACTCTTATTAATTGTCATTGCATAGCAAAGTCGGATAGGAAATTGGCGTCATTGGAGTATAAAAGGCCCCTTAGTTTTTTTGCCGTTAGCTCGATCCTAGGGATGTACACCACATCTCCTATATGTGACCCTGTAATTATAACAGCTTTAATGACACGATCAGCAAGATCCAAGATAATCAAACGTGTGCCATTGCATAGACCAGCAGACTGACTTATATTTCTAAGAAGCATAATTGGAGCACCCTTCTTTAGAAACAACCTGTGTCTAGGAAATTAGGAACAACAATTGCATTCAGAACTTTAGGAGGGTAAAAGAGTTCATCTTCTTGGACAGCACCAGCAGGACTAACTTTAGAATCATAGCTAAGGTACTCCCTACCATCAGAAGGAACCATTTCAATTACATGTGTGTTGATCTCTTCAGCTATATCATTTGTGGGCGCTAAAATAGCTCGCTGGCGCAAACACATGGAGTCTTGATAGTTAGAGACAAAGTCTACGTACACAGCATCTACTATGGCCGCTATAGGATTACCGTCCGTGTGAACCAGCATGTCATCCGGAATATCAATCCAGGTTGGAGAAACCTCAGTACCACGTGCTACCGCGGGTAACCTCCCCTCCCCAAGAGCAAGCACCCATTTGCTAAATAAGTCAATTTCTTGTAACAAAGCAACGTCCGCATTTGGCACCGAGAGCCTCATGTTTTCGGTCAGGGTCAAAATAGTGACAGAACACCACAAAGGCGAATTAGTAATTGCAGCGGCAACAATTTGTGGCCGAGAACCACCTGTAACAACAGGCAGTATCTGGCGAACATCCCCTCCCAAAACAACAACTATACCACCAAAAGGAATAAGAGCGAGCTTAGGATTGTCAACTGATAAGATGTCACGCAAAGTCCTGTCTAAAGCCTCAAAACACACACGGTCTGTCATCAGCGCTTCATCCCAAATAATTAAACATGTTTTTTTCATGAGATCAGCCAAGTGAGAACCCCTCTTGATATCACAGAAAGAAGTCTCATCAATATCAATAGGAATTTTTAAAGCGGGAATGTGCAGTTCTACCACCGGGTAATAAAAGAGAGGCAACACCAGAAGAAGCAACAGTGAGAACAACCTTCTCTTCCCCTCTAAGAAAGTAGACAATGGCATTCCATAAAAAAGTTTTCCCGGTCCCTCCAAAGCCAGAAACGAAGTAAAAACCAGGTTCCTGCTCCAACTAACATCGAACAATCGTTTGAAAAGCAGAACGCTGATCAGCATTAAGTCTATGAAATAGGTAAACTGCCTCTTTTGCAAGAGCAGCTGAATCATAAGCTAGTTCTTCCTGAATCATTCTGTTCTCATGAAAAGGACCACTGCAAGTTGTCCTCAGTGGCAAATTAAAGTCTCCTATTCTAGAACCATTCTTCACAAAAAGATCACCGAGTTCAGCAAGTAAAAGGTCTCTTAGTTGTTCGTCCGGAACAACATAATCTCGCTTGTCCAGAGCCTGCCTAATGCCATACTGCATATCATCGGCCATAGCAACCCAGAACCGCTCAAAGAAAGCTCTTTTGTCACTCACCTCACAATGAATAAGCATGGTCACAAAAAGCTGCCGCAAACGTGCCCCAAAACCCCAGATGACAGCTTCATCGAAGGCTCTATACCACTCGGCGTCATCTCCAAGAAGACCCCGAGCAGCACATGCCAGCTTAAAAGTAGGAAAAGTTTTACTCTCGAAGGTTCTAAGATCTGCATAAGATGTCGCTCCTTTAACAATCATGAGAAGTGTACGCAAGTAATAAAGCTCGCCAGCAGTTGGATGCACATAGTAGATACGGCCTATTTTATCACCGCCCCCTCTAACATGCCAAGACCTAGTTTCTAAATTCCAAGTCCATTGTGTTGGAAAATCACAGTAAGTTAACAGTCTAGCATCAGGAAATAAGGCATTGGCAACAAACCATTCTGTAAGCATGGTCTTTCTTAAGAATTCATTGTCAACAATCTTAGTGAGGTCTGTATCAGCTCTGAACATGATAACATTCATATCAAGTGTGTGCACCGGTAATCTTTCAACAGATGGAGTTTTCCCATGTATAGTATACCCATAAATCCTCCATAAAGCGTCATACTCACATATAAACCTACATCTCACATACTCTCAAACCTCATCGATGTTGACAGGCTTAGTACTGTCCTCAGGGACACCATTTCCTTTAACCCTCTCTAGATACACATTAGAAAAATCAGGGCCTTTGGTGACATACTTAAATAAATATTTCATGACCTGCGTTTTGTTACACCATTCAACGTTCATGTGAGCCTGGTATTTTTTTAGCAAAGCCATGTTATACGGTACTACCCATCGGTTATCAAGCCAGTGACCATTTTTAAACACACGCCGGCCATTGTCACGACGTCTATAAAGCGCAAAACATTTTCATCAATAACAGTTTCATCTTGAAATGCTTTTGGGAAATGTTTGGAACAGAGCCCTTTTTGCATGCAAACACATTTATCATTAAGTTCCCCACAAGGACCATGCATCATGAACTCAGAAACTAAAACATAACCAAGTGGATCCTGTATAGGATCTGGAATCTCAGCAGAAATGTAGGAATCAATCACCTCTGCAGTCACCTCGGCGTCATGCGGTTTGTCTAGCCAAGTGATAATATGAGCGTGTGGAAGTCCTCGCTTCTGGAACTCAACGGTATATAGAACTGCAAGAGACAAAAGGCAGTTAGCACACCACAAACTCGACGATCAGCCAAAGGTACAGAGAGTAATACAAAATCAGGTAAAACAAATAGTACCGGCTTTTATAGGACCATATGCATAACCAGACTTAACGTCATGAAGATACTCCTCAAGTTTCATGTTATACACCCTAACAACAATATCGGCCCTATCAGAAGGCTTTTGGCCAGGTTCAAGCAAAAGGGCTTCAGTTATTTCAGGCCATTTGGGATTGCAGGTGAAGGTAGAAAAGATATCAGGACAACCATGGATGCGGGAAACAGCTAAAGCATCTTGGAAATTTTCCTGAAAGTAACGTCGGCCTCCGATATGGCTAGAAGGCAAGACGGTTCTTTTACCAACAGCTTCACCATCAACAAAGCCCTGACCAACAGCATCTGCAATGCCTTGAAAATGGTCACTTCTAAGTTTTTCCTGGTTTCTAAGGATGAACCACAACCGTGCCTCATCTATGCTAGCACGTGCATCAACAACAGCTGGTGATGACAAAAGGGCATAACACAAGTAAGGATTGGACTAGTCCGGTCGGTAATGGCACACAAAGCAATAATAGTCTTGCATTGTCAAAGTGTTACGTGCACCGCTTTTAGTAGCTACATCGCCAATGTATGGAATATTCAGGTGGAATCCTCTCTCAGCAAAAGGGAACAACAATGGATATTGCAAGGACATAAAAGCAGGATGTAAAGAACGAATTTGTTTCAACCCTTCAACTTTGTTGTCAATGATAATATCACGGGTGGATGCCTCGAGAGTAAAATCACCGACAACCAAAGCTGCCAATTGATTAGTTGTTGGCAAGCTATATTGAGGTCCATCAGTATCAGAAGGAGCGACCAAACATATAGAGACATGTTCATTCGCATTGCCTTTTATTCGTTCGCTAGCTGTTCGTAATGTCTGTACCAAAGGGTTACAGGCATTAGGCATGTCAAGTAAACCAGTTACTATGGTCTCGTCTAAATGCACATTGGAATCATTGTCTGGATTAACAGCATTGATCCTGTTGTTAACCTCATTGCTGGTGTCATGTATGTAAAGTTCAATATACTTGGGGCTTTCTCTTTCCCCGTCAAATGAAGGCAAAAGTTTTTTCTTTGGCACAAGAGAACCCAGCCTATGAGTGACCTGACCACAGATTTTAAAAATGTTTGGACCACGTGATTTGTTGATTGACCGATCAATGGTGGCACCCAATGAAGTGAAAGCAAACAAACAGTTATACTGTCGAATCTTAGAGACAAAATGTTTGGCACGACGGTTACCATTAAAACGTAGCAACTTAGCAAGGAAAGGATGCGGTTTTTTAAAGGGTGGAATGTAGACTTTTCCACCCTTACAGCAAAGGGTATAAAGGACACGCCGTAGCGGAACAGAAGTATTAGCTTTGACACGCTCCGCATACCAAAAGATCGAGCCACAGAGCTGACACTGAAACTCAGGGGGGCCAAGATAGGAACGTCCTGCGTAAGACACTAAACACACAGAACAGACAAACAAACCTACATCAGCACATGCAAAAAACAATACAGCAAAAAGGAATGCCTAACCATAAAAGGACCAAACAAACTACCTTTCAAGCTTTCAGCAAAGGCAACCTCAAACCCGGTCCAATCATCACTCAACGGTCCTTGAATAACATGTTCTACGGAGAGAGTATAGTAAAGCAAATAAGAGGAAGGTAAAAGGAACGAAAACCAAGAAACAAAAGAGAAATTAGAACCCCAGAATCCACACCTGCATAATTAGATCGTTTTAAATGAAGCCTAAGCCTTCGCCTTTCACGATTTATCGTAGTGATATTGGCACTTAGAAATGGAAGCCAACCATCCCCTAATTTTCAGAACAATGTGAAAGTGAGACAGAAAATCAAAATGCTGAAGCATAGCAAAGAAACTTTCTGGACAACAACATACTCTTTCTCTTGTGAGCTGGCAAACCAGCCGGAGGGAGGGGAACCCAATGAGGGATTACTTGCTGAGCTACACGGTGCCGAGGCGCCATAAGGAGCAGCATTAACAGAAACAAACGAAACCGCTCAGCATTCTGACGTAGACATCACAAGGACCCAAGGATAAATAGTAGGAAATGACAAATACACTTTCGATCAAGAAATGTCTCCCAAAGAAAAAAATAGTAAAAACAAACATGGTTCAAAATCCAGGAGAGAATCAAAGAGGCTAGAACACAACAAAATCCAGCAACAACTATCAAGATGCCTACTCTGACTCCTTAACTGGAGAGTCGTACTGCCCTAAGCTTGAAGGAGCCTCCTCGGGGTTTTAAGGTTCATCTCATCAATTACAATACACATGGCCATAATTACTCATGCTTCTCCCACAATGAGCACTGTAAAGCGTGTCCTCGTAACAATAAACATCAAATGTGGAACAATCATTCTCCAGAAAGACCAGTAAGACAGAAAATAAAATTATAAACAAATGAGCTAAAGAATGTTCAGAGGCAAGAGAGGCAAAGTGTCCACAGGACATGCAATACTCATAGACCACAGTTACTCTAACACAGATATACTTGAACTGAAAAGCAATGATGTCTCAATTAGATTTGACATGTCTTCCACGGTCAGCCACCTTAAGACATGTCGTTGAAATAAAAAAAACAACAGTTAGAAACAAAAGAACTCACAAGAGGACCAGAACACCAAGACGGAAGAAGATATTAATTATTAGAAAGAACATCAGAAATAATAAAAATATCTTTTACAATTGTGAACTGGAGAAGCCATGGTCTCCAATAAAATAATTCAAATGTTACACACAGATGAGAGCAACTGATTACATAATATTTGCCAATTGACTACACTTGTCTCATCTACACTACCAGTAACAGAAGCGCAACCCACGGCAGTAACAGAACGGGCTAGTGAGCTTGCGAGATATACAGCAGACCGAGCGACCTCCCTATAAGCTAACATTCCCTCATAATTGAAGTCATGAACTACAAACCCATACAGAGACTGTAAGAAACGAACGGCCTGGAAAGCAGAGTCTTCATAAGGACAACGGGAACCAACAGACGCACAGGCCCAAAAAAACAACCGAGCGGGCTTAGCTCCTTCTAAAACACGAACTTCGAGTTCCACACCTCCAAGGATGGAACCATCGCCACCAATCTCACGTACGTACGAATGGGATGGCAAGCAACATTGGGATGCAACGATCTCCAGCAGAGCAACAGAAGAAGAGCAGACAGCAAACATCCTGTGGTACATAAGGTACAAAAAATAAACAGAAAAACACACCCCAAAAACGAAAGAAACACCGTAAGACTCTCACATATCAACAATAGTGTATACATACAACTAAGGCATAAGTAAAGCGAAAAATAATATGTAAGCAGAAAACAACAGTAAGGAAATAGAAAGTGATGACAGCTATATACCTGGCAGAAAGACCGATGGTACCAATCGACCAAAACACCTGGAACATAGAAAAGAAAAGGTGATTGTTTGGCCCACATTAAAAGATACATACATATACTCACACGGAGCAAACAGAAGCCGCTAATATGACTCCCAAACAAAGAGAAAGACATGGAGAAAAGCTAATAACCACGAATATATCTATGACCATAACCCCAACAAACGAAACATTCCTAGGTCACACAGAGTATCTAAAGGCTAATCTCAGTACCTGCAAGGACAGAAGGAGTCAAGTAAGACAGGTCTAATCTATTTCCATAGTAAGCATAACCGAGAAAATACCAATGTCTACCTAATCCCAAATTGGCAAATTTAGAACAAACAGTTGAATGATAACATGGGATTAGCAACATAGAAGACAATAGCTCTAATTAATAATTGGTGTCCAAACAATTAATTACAATCTAAGAACCCTATATTAAACAGAACCCTAACAAATGCAGCTGTGAAAGTACCTGTTAACAACCTTAGATAACTACAGATCTAGCAAGCCTAATTAGCACATACCATCTAGTCGCATGAGCTGCAGAGAGAAAGGCACAGATATAGCAGACAACTAACATGCGAAGACAGTAACAAAATCATTTTAATTCCACTACCGAACTAAAACACAAAGTTAGCAAGACAACTAACATGCGAAAACTGTAACAAAATTATTTTAACTCCATTACTGAACTAAAACACAAAGTTAGCAAGACTAATTGACATAGAGCATTCCATTACTGAATCGAACCACAAAGTTAGCCAGACTAATTCACGCAGACCATCAGAATGCTAACCCTATCCTATAATGTATCAGGACACACGCAAAACAGGTGAATAACCAGTCAGTGTAGACAAAACAGCACCGTCTTGTTCCATAACTAAACCAAACAACCACACGATACTATGAGTCATTCCTACATGTGCCTGAAACAACCGAATAGCTCATAGATTATTTCTCTTTGAGGTCCTGAACCTTACCAGCAAGGAAGCAGATTCCCAAATCAAGTAGCAGCAACAATCTTCAGGTACCAATCACCAACCATGCAACGACCTGCAAAAAACAAAGAACAACAAAAGCGCGTCAGGTATGAACGAAGAAAGCTAACAGAGGCGAAGAACAGAACAAAGAACACCATAAAATCAATAACGATCAAAACGGAAAGAAACAGAAAAGAAGGAAAAACAGTGCAAGAACTAAGAAAAAACAAAGGTGAAGACCAAACAAAAGAAAATCGAATCGAATCTCCCGTGAGAAAGAAAACAAAAGCCAACGAAACGTTCCAAAAGCGAAGACCAAAGGAAAGCGGGAATGCAAGAAGAAGCCCAAATCCGAGAAAGGAACAAACGTGAAGACCAAACATAAGGAGAGCGAATCGAATCCCACGGGCAGAAGGAAGCAGAAGCCAAAGAAAAGAAACCCAGTACGGAAAGAACAAAAGCAGCCGTGAGAAGAAAAAAGGAGAAGAAATCAAGACCAAAGAAAGAAGATCAGATCCAAAAAGAAGGAACCAGATGAGGAAAAATATGAGTAAACAAAGAGCACCATAAAATCAAGACCAGGCAAATCGGAAAGAGACCAAAAAGAACGAAGAACAGAACAGAAATCAAGCAATTCGTCAAAGAAAGACAAAGCATGGGAGAGTTCCAAAAGCGCACAGATGAAGCAGGGGCTCACCTCAACCGAAACAACCACCGAAGCCCTGCATAGCGCCAGGTCCGGCCGGAGGTCGAGAATGCGGCGGTGGATCCGGCCAGAGGTCAGCGATAGGACGGTGGATCTAAAGCTACGGCGACGAAGCAGTAGGTCGGAGGAGACGAAACTGAGGAGGCGAGAGAGAGAGAGAAGCAGAAGAGTGAGGCGGGGCAAGCTCGTCTCCCCAATCGATGGCAGGAATAGGGCCTCTAGGACTGTAGAAGCTGTACCCGTCGACCACCGAGGAATCGACAGCGGAGAGCACACGCCGAGATGGCCGGGCCACCTGAAGGCGGCGACCACCGAGGAATCGACAGCGAAGAGCACACGCCGAGATGGCCGGTCGACCTGAAGGCGAAAACCCGATAATACCCCCGTGGAAGCAGATATTATCGCCGTGCCCACGACCCACGCGCGCGAGATGGACCAGAGATGCCCCCGCCCGAGACACTGCACAGCGGGACCGACTCCTATTGGCCCCAGCGGCAGCGAACAATACAAAACGACAGAAGGTGAAACCAGGATTCAACGGTCCAGATCGCGTGGTAAGAGCTCGATCCAACGGCCGACGTGCGCTGAGCTCTGTGAGAGCTCCTTGGGGTCACCCCATTTACCTCTCTGTGGATTGCGTGACACGGTGATTGAGATGCCGACCTGGGCGAAAAGGGAAAACCGACACGTTGGGACTACAGATAACTGAAAGCATAAAGCAGATAGGGTATCAGAGGCAGCGTGTGATCTGGAGATGATACACGATGGAGAAGGGCAGAGGAGGTCAACATTACGTTTATCTCATCAAAATATCTTCATGTTTTCAAAACAATGAGCATGGAGTTCAAAATAATGTTCAAAAAATTGAAAAAAAGTTTGAGGTACAAGAAATGTTGGTGGGAAAGAAAAATGTTCCAAGCGTAAGAAAATATTCACGGTTAAGAAGATGTTCATGGGTAAAAAAATTCACTAGTAGAAAATGTTCACGGGTAAAAAACATGTGTTCGCCCAAAAAAAGGACGAAAAGAAAAATAAAAATGAGGAAAAGAAAAATGAAATTAAGCAAAAACAAAAACGAGAAGGACAGCATAAAAAACGAAAAATCGAAATAAAAATTATACCGAAAAAGAAACAGGAAAACGGAAAGAAAAACGCAACGGAAACAGATTGACCTGCTACTGGGCCGCAGCCCACCCTAAAGTGCTGCGGGCGAGCGCACCATCGGACTCGCGATAAGCGATAGATAGTGCCTGCGGCCATGGTGGAACATAGCGACGGCAGACCAGACCGCCTCGCCGCCATTATCGAACCCTCGTTCCCAAATCTAACCCTCGTCTCCGGCTCCCCTCCGGCCGCCGCCTACCCCCCCCCCCCGGACGCCGCCATTGCCCACTCCCAGACCGCCTCGACGCTTTTCCCCTCCCGCAGCTCTACCATCGCCGCCGCGCTCCACCCAAAAACTTTCACAATGGCAGCATCCCACACGCCGGTAGAAAGGATGGCGTGGAGATGCACCCCGACGACGGCGCGGGCCACGCTCGCACTTGAGATCGTTGGGTACAGCCTGCATAAGGGCATGGGCACCGGTAAATTCATCAAGTCCACTCCGGTCTCCGTTGGCGGGTACGAATGGGGCATCAGCTGCTGTCTTGACATATTCTCAGAGAAGCGGGACGGGGAATACGTCGCAGCCTACCTCAATCTCCTGAGCAAGGGCGCTGAGGTGAGAGCTCTCTATGACATGAGGTTTATCAACAAGACCAGCGGACTGTCGTCATCGGTGGGCTCCTGCTTGACATCACCCAAGGTGTTTAGTTCTCTGGAATCCAAGAAGCACGCATGTGCCGCAGGGGTTATGAAGAGAAGCGAGCTGGACGGGTCTGCGTTGCTACATGATGACTGCCTCGTGATTGAGTGCGACTTCACAGTGATGAAGGAGCCACTTGTTGAGAAAACTATGGAGGTCCAGATGCCGCCATCAAACCTGTCTGATAACCTTGGAATGTTGCTGAAGACAGGGGAGGAAGCAGATGTTGCATTCAAGGTTAAAGGCGACATTTTTCCTGCGCACAAGATCGTGCTTGCTATGCGGTCGCCGGTCTTCAAGGCAGAGCTCTATGGACCGATGAGAGACAGGCTGACCCGGAAGATAACTGTCGAAGACATGCAGCCTGCTGTTTTCAAGGCATTGCTTCACTTCATCTACACGGATTCGTTGCATTCCATGGAAGATCTTGATGATGATGAGAATAAAGAGATGGTTAAGCACTTACTAGTGGCGGCAGATCGGTATGCAGTGGAAAGGTTGAAGTTGATATGTGAAGGCATTCTTTGCAAAAGTCTCGATGTCGAGTCAGTTGCGACTATCCTAGCTCTAGCTGATCAGCATCAATGCGGCAGGCTCAAAGATGCTTGTGTTGAATTTGTCACCTCTTCAAATAGAATGGATGATGTGGTAGCAAGCCAAGGGTATGTGCGCCTGAAAAGATCATGCCCTGCTCTCTTAGTAGATATCTTTGAGAGAGTAACCAAGTCTCGCAAAATTTAGTGCGTTCATCCTGGGTTAAATTTAGAATAGTTAGCTTAATTAACTTCTAGTGTCTGAGCTGAAGTAGTGTCTCGATGTCGAGTCAGTTGCGACTATCTTCATGTGAAGTTAATTAACATGTAGCGTCCAGGCTGAAGTAGCCTTATCCTTGACTTTTTTAATTTCTAGAGATCTTTGGAAGAGCAACCCTGGCTTGTCTTGTCCTAGTTTTCAGAGGTCATTCGGAGCTCCATTTGTGGATTTTGGAGGAGAATGAGTGTATGGCTAGCATGTAATGATTGGCTCATCATATCATATGAAATTATGAATCTTCACTAGTTCACTAGTTTTGTATGTTTCTGCCATCTTCTAATTTTCTCTAACTTGCATCTACTCTCTTTGATTCCTCTTTATTAAGATGGGAAACATTTGAATTTTTATCAGTTACTTTCGAGAACGTATGTTCTACTGCAGTGATAATCTTGCAGGGAAGGATGAGTGCTAGAGTTCAGTTAGAGAAAAGCCTAAGTTGAAATGGCTTCCATACATCATTGGTTGACCCAACAAGATGGAATAAATTCATCAGACTTGTGTGCCATTAGAAAGGTACTTATCAGCTATCTCAGAGGACGAGATCTTTGCAGGTAGAATCATAACGGATCATGGCCGTGGGGGGGGGTTGTTATTGGCATTATTATGGCCTTATGGGAAGATAAGTGTGAAATCAGATTGAACCAGAGTACCAGACAATACAAGATGCTAAAGAGGCAAATAAAATTACTTGTCTCAAAGTTACATTCTGAGGTGGGTTTGGTGCACCTGAAAAGATCATGTCCTGCTCTCTTAGTAGATATCTTTGAGAGAGTAACAAAGTCTCGCAAAATTTAGTGCACACATCCCGAGTTAAGGTGTGAATTATTAGCTTAGTTGAGTCGTAGCATCTGAGATGAAGTAGTCTTATACTTGAATTTTGACCTTTTAGTTTTCAGGGGTGATTTTTATCTCTGTTGGTGTCTTTAGAGGAGAATGAGTCCATATCTTGCATGTAGTAGCTGTCTCATCCGATCATATGAATTTATGAATCCCACTAGTTCTCTAGTTTTCTTTTTCTAGTTCTTGTGATCTTCTTTACTCTTTATTTAACGCGGGAAACATTAGATTTTTTATCAATTATGTTTGAGAATGGATGTCCCGATACACTTGCAAAAGAAGGACAAGTGCTAGATTTTAGTTAGAAAGGTCTTAGTTGAAATGGTTTCCATACAGTATTGGTTGACCCAACAAATATGAAATTAACAATCATCAGACTCATGTGCCATTTGAAAGGGACTTATCACAGAGTACGAGATCTGCACAGGTAGAATTATAGTTTTTGTTCATCGATCATGGTTGTAGGTGGTGTTTTTGGGCCTTATATCTTTGCCTTATGGAAAGGAAAGTATGGGATTAGGTTGAACTAGCAGTACAAAATGTTAAGGAGGCAATTCAAATTGCTTGTCTCAAAGTTATGTTCTGAATTGGGTTCTTGGCCTCAGAATTTTAATGTGAAGATATGTGGCTCATTATGTTTTAGCAATTTGAGGCAAATGATAAATTCTTTGGTTATTAATAATTCTGATCCATATGGGCAGAAGTGTCTTGCAATACATTGCAACATGCTACATGTTTGACTAATTTTCTCTTAGATGCATAAAACTTAAAAAAAATTCACTAATTTGTTGACGACCAAATTGAGTCAGTAATTTGTTTTGTACAACAAGGTAGTTACTTGTGTCCTCGCCTGCTTTCCTTTTTTTGGTTGTTAATTTTTCCAACCTGCTGGCTCTGAGTGGACGGTAAGCAGACACACTAGGATACATCCAGGATGCAAGAATTTAACTTGTTTGGTCCTTCCTCCAACATCAGAGATGATATGCTGCTTCAACCTTTATCTATATATTTGCATTCGTAATTAAAAAGTATCAAATTTATTCTTATAGTACAGGAGGGAGAAACATACTGTGGTGCATATACATATACTAATGACAAATAATAACGTACAGAAGATTCTACAGAGAGCCTGCTTATAAAGAACTCATGTATTTTGAATGAATTGATAAGATTTCTTCGGAATTCAAGCAATAAAATTCCTGCATTTCAAACTTGACATCTAACTAGAAGTACACATACTTTTTTTTTTTTTTGGAAATTAGCAGTTTAGGGCACCAAGACGTTAACTTACATTCAGCCGTTCAGTCTGCATATGAGCGTGGCTTTTCTCCTCGTTGTTCTTATCTGTTCACTGGGGTAGATTCAGTCTCCGTTAGTCCAATTCTAAAATCAAGGTTTGACATCATTTTACATATGTTCTTGTATTATTGTCATTTGAAGTTGAAAGAAATTATAGTTGTATCTTAAAAATAAAATATAGTTCTGTCTTCCTGCATACAAGAACAAAAGTAAACATGTGTTTTGTTAAATGAAGTGACTATATATACAATGTTGAATTCAGGTAGGCTTGAATCTGCAAACATTTCAATAATAACTTCCTAATGTTGGATTCAACTGGGATTAGTGCACCAAAACAATTATCAATATCCTTGCTGTTTAAACCTGTATGAGATTCTTTGGGATCAGATCTTGTATGCTGGTGGGTTTGGCTTTCTGTGCTACTTGGAGATCGATTACGGTCCCAACTCTTTGCTCTTCGTCCATTCCTTTATAATATGCGGCAAACCGGAGATCTTATCGTTGAACTGCAACAACTAACAAATGGAATAATACCTTGCCGCGTTATCTTATTTTTGGGCATCTAATTTAGTTCATCACCCTTTGACGTTGGACCATGCATGACACTGCATCAAGTTGTCAAGTATGTCCGGCAGAGTTCGAAATGGGAATTTGAAGATTTTGATGATCTTATTCTATCTGTGTTGATTATTCTGCATTTTACTCAGTGAGCTGTATGCTCTCTGCAACTGTTGGGAGAACTAATTGTGCCGGTTGGCCAGTTGACGAGTATTTTGGTGCTACTTGTTTGTTGTTCATTTGCAAGCATCGGTCCTTTTCAATTCAACAGTGCCTGCAACAAGTTGAAGCTTGCTTGTGCAGTTGTGCTGCAGAGACAAAGTGCAGAATGAAATTACAGCATTGCTTTTAACTAGCTGCTTGAACTACTGTAACTGAAGATGCTTCCAGGTGAATTCATGAGGTTAAATGTTTGAGAAAGAGGAAGGAACTTTATTTCTCTTCCCCGTTGCCTGGGAGTGGGATGCACGTACACTTATCATCATCAACTTTTCTCACCGCTGAGCTGATGTATATTGCGTGACACGGTGATCTAGATGCCGACTCGGGCGAGAAGGCAAAACCGGCACGCTGGGGCTACAGAGGCTAGCCGGAATCTTTGGATATTCAAGCTCCTCCATGGAGAAAATGAGGCCGCCTAGGATTAGGTGGTTTGTTGACTTTGAGCAGGAGACCTCCAATGAGAACTCTGATAACTGAAAGCAGAAAGCAGATAGGGTATCAGAGGCAGCGAGTGGTTTGGAGCTGCTCCGCTGCTGTTCCTGATCGTTCGTTCCTCAATCAGGTCGGCCACGACTGTTCCCGGTGCACAGCAGCCACTTTTCTGAAGCAAGGCCAAACCTTTTTCGCTAGCTAGCTGAGTTGGTTAAATTCAAGCCAGAAAAAATCTAGGGCTTTTTAATGGATCGCCCTTAGAGAGCTCCTCAGACTCAGTTTTGCCTCTAGGCGCGAATCGTCCTCAGTTTTGCCCTTAGTTCGGTCGCAGCTACTGCCAAACGGCAAGTCTGAAGTCCATTCCGTTTGACCGTTAACTTCTGACGGGTGGGACCCACATGTCATGGATTTAATCATTTCAGTCGGGTCAATGCATTGACCGTTAGCTGTTGATGAGTGGGACCCACATGCCCTTGCTGAAAATAAACAAACACACCCACCTTTCTCTCTCTTAAACGTGGGACCAAGGCCACAAAAGGCAAGTAAAAAAAGGCAACAAAGGGAAATAGAAAAACGGTCCTGGCCATGCCGGCGGCCCTCGACACCGGAGCAGAGCCGACCTCGATGCCGGCGGAGCGAGGGCGGCGCGGCCGAAACGGCGGCGGCGTGCGTCGCAGTGGTGTCCTGCTCCAACTGCCGCTTCAAGTGCTGGCGTCTCCGTCCACAATGCTCCATCCGCTCATGGTCGTCTCCCTCACCCGGAGCTCCACCCCGCGGTCTTCGCCGTCCACGACGACCTCAGGAGGCAAGCGATAGGGAAAAGATGCATATGAGGATCAGTTGCTCACCCTAGTCGCTCTAGTATTATCAATTGGGGCGGAGGATCTCTAAGGCGCTCGATATCATCCGCGGCGAGCTTCGGCCGGTGGTGAAGGGGACGAGCTTATTCCGACTGCCCCAACTCGAACCAGTGCCACATTGGGCTCCGCCGGGTCCTACTATTCCTCCACGCGAAAGGACGCGAGCCGGGATGGACTAAAACGTCAGGATCGACGCCGTCTTCCTCGCCTCCAACCGAAGGCCGCCGTGCTCGATTCGCTTCCTTATGACCTCTCCCGACCTCTAAATCCACTCTATTTTGTTCCACGAGAGCCTATGGTCCTAACGGGCAAGTTTTTATGAGCGAGGGATGGCTTATCCGACGACCACGACCGGGCGGCACCGTCGGTATTTTGTCGAGCACCTTGTGGGCGTGCTCTGGACATGGCCATGTCGGCATCAATGCGTTCCGGGATATTCCTAACGATTTAGGAAGAAAAATTTATATCTTTGTGCGCCAAATGGGAAATACTACAACTTTGTAGTTATAAGGTTCGCTAGTTTGGAACTTTCTATATTGCGATTTTGTGAAAAACATTTCTGGTCCAAATGGCATTGCCATGTTTGAGTAGGCAAATTAATTTTTCAGAATGTAAAACCTTGTCAAATAGTTAGAGGGCTACTAGAATATGCCATTCATTATTTTTTACTTATTTTTACCCACTTAAAAAATCAAATAAATGGGAAACCATGACATAGTTTGTCGAAACGAGGCCATATTTCACACACTCATGGTATATTTCACACACTCATGGTAATGCATCAATATGGTATAGCCAAAGGTGTGAGATTTCAAGCATTGCATGAAAATGCATCAATATGCACCAAAATGAGCTACAAAAGAGCCCCAAAGGATTAGAAATGGGGCTGTTTGGGCTGGTTTTATGTTATTTTGATTTTTTTTGAATTATTTGTGCTCATTTGAATGTTTGGTCAAACTTTGCACAAAACCGTTGACCGACTCAAAATCATAGTTTATATTTTTTTGATAACTATCTCATGTAAGTAGACCATGTGCGCTGGTTTTATATTTATTTGATTTTTTTAATTACTTATGCTCAACCCTAACTCATTCCATCGATGTCGTGAACGTGTGAATGTGGAATTGAAATGTGGATATAACAAGTTATATATTTTTTATAGTAACTTAGTTGCATAAGTAGACCATGTGCGCTGGTTGTATGTTGTTTTGATTTTTTTGAATTAGTTGTGCTCAACCCTAGCTCATTCCATCGATAGTTTGAATTGTGTGAATGTTTTTCATTTAACTGTGGATATAACAAGTTTTAATTTTTTTTAGCAACGTAGTTGCATAAGTAAACAGTGAGCGAAAGTTTCATATTTATTTGATTTTTTCTAAATTATTTATGCTCAACCCTAGCTCACTGATACCCTAAACCCCGGAAACTCTAAACCCCGTCCGAAACCCCCGGAAACCCTAAACCCCGTCCGAAACCCCCTGTCAATTTTACACAGACCAAACTATACAATATTTCACACTCAAATTTTGCACACTATTGTAAATAATCATTATCAACATTCGGAAATTTTTTCACATTTTTTTTCAAAAATTGAAAAAATTCGAATTTTTTTGTACTGTTTAGATCTAGATCTCATATCCAAAAATTTGACATTTTTACACAGCCCAAACTACACAATATTTCACACTCATATTTTGCACATAAGAATAAATGTTCATTGTTGACATACAGGATTTTTTTCACATTTTTATCTAAAACTTGAAAAATTCGAATTTTTTAGATCTAGATCTAGATATTAGATCCCGAAATTTATCATTTTTACATAGACCGAACTACACAATATTTCACACTCAAATTTTGCACATAAGAATAAATATTCATTGTTGACATACAGGTTTTTTTCACATTTTTATCTAAAACTTGAAAAATTCGAATTTTTTAGTTCTAGATCTAGATTTAGATATTAGATCCCGAAATTTGTCATTTTTACATAGACCAAACTACACAATATTTCACACTCAAATTTTGCACATAAGAATAAATGTACATTGTTGACATCCAGGATTTTTTTTCACATTTTTATCTAAAACTTGAAAAATTCGAATTTTTTAGATCTAGATCTTAGAATCCGAAATTTGTCATTTTTACATAGACTAAACTACACAATATTTCACACTCAAATTTTGCACACTAGTATAAATAATCGTTATCAACATTCGGAAAAAATTTCAAAAAAAATTCGAAACTTGAAAATTTCGAATTTTGTACTGTTTAAATCTCAGATTCAGATTCGTCAGTAGTGGGCCTCCTGTGAGAAATTTAAACATTTCCAAAAAAAAGCTGAAACTATTAAATTCATGACATGTGGGTCCCAACCGTCAGAAGTTAACAGTCAAACCATTGACCAGATAGGAGACGGCAAGAGTCACGGAATAAGTCTTTGCACACAGACTAGGGGCAAAACTGAGCACGATTCGCAGCTGAGGACAAAACTGAGTACATGACGATATCTGAGGGCAGCCTGATAATTAACCCAAAAATCTATGGTGGACGTTGTGCAATCATTTGAAAATACTTAAAAGTTGCGCGGCAGCATGGTATGTGTATACTGTCCACTATGGAACTACTCCAGAGTGATGCAGACATACCCAGCAGTACGTGCACAGTAGTGGAGTCATCGTACTTGTAGACAGCTTGGGTGGTCCGTTTGCTGCCCATGCGTATATACGACATGCTCCAAAAAAACGATTGTTCAGAAAGGGCATCTTCAGTCGTTCGGCCCCCTAGGCCGTTTTTCGGTGTCTGGCTCCTTCTTCGGCTTCACCAGACGAAGGTGTCCGTGCGGCGGGGACGGCGCACGCGCACGGCGCTCGTTGATGACGATGCCGCCGCTGCGCCTCGCGGGCGGCGCCTTCTCCGGCTCGGTCTTTATCGGGGGAGTATCCCCGGGTAGGGTCAAGGCTTGGCATAAGTGGAGTTCGAAGGTGTGCCGAGGCACGGAAGGGGCCGACCTGTTTGGGCCTAGGAATGTCCGAGCTTCATCTTGACCTGGAGAGTACAGGCCGACCTAGCTTGGACCAGAGGGGTCCGAGGTATCCCGTTGGCATGGGCCGAGGGGTCCGAGCTAATACCTCGGTTGTGGGTTGTGAGTGCAGGATGAGCTGTGGGAAGGAAGTGAAGTCCGACCTGGTAAAAGATCTTATGCGCAGGAGGCCATAGCTCGGGCAGGAGTCAATGCTCCAGTCACTTCTCGCCTGACACGGGAGCGTCTGTCACGGAGCGTGGCAGAGGCGTGCCCCGGGTTCTGCGGTGCTGCACGTCTCTGACCACTGACCCCTAGAGTTCCGAGGTCAGGGCTATGAGGTAGCTCGGCGCGGCTACGCCCTGTCTCAGTCAGAGGGGACATCCTAGCTCCACTGTGGTGATGCAGGGGATGGGCATGTCATGTCTTGTCCCTGACAGGAGTGCAATGATGATCAAAGTAGAGGCATGGCTACAGTACTCGGCGAGGGGCACTATGGTAACCCGGCTAGCCTATATAAGGGGCTTCTACCCCTCCTGTGCTAGAGAGAGGGACGAGACGGGACGAGGGGAGAGGACGAAAACAAAGAAGAAGTAAGAAAAGAGAGCCCAGCACCCTAGTTGATTCTCCTTGTAACTTCATCTCCCACCTCAAGCTCTCACCCTTGTACCATCACACAGCTCGAGGAGCGACCTGTACTAGTCATCTTGTGCTATATACTGACTAGGATAGTGCTGCAGTAGGGGTGTTACCTCCGCAAGAGGGCCCCGAAGCAGGGTACATCGTGGTGTTCTTCGTGTTCTTGGTTGGTTGGTTTTCAGTTCGTGTTCTTGCGGTTTTTGTGTGTTCTTGCTTGTGCACTTCAAGAGTGCATAAACCCTCCCCGGATTCCCCCAACGACCATTCGGCCCCATCTTAGCCATACCCATGGCATCTGTCGTGATCCCACCACGACAGTTGGCGCCCACCGTGGGGCAGATTGAGGCGTTGGAGGGAGTATACATCCGGACGGGCTCAGGCGAGCGTGTTCTTTCCGGGCTCATCGCCAAGATCGGTGAGTTCAACTTCGTCAGCGACAACGCGGGGTGCTTCGCCGGCAAGCCCTTCCCCGAGCATGGCTTCACCATGATGCTCGGCAGCTTCGTCACCTACGTTGCTGTCGAGGTTGTTCGCGAGTACCCGGAGCAGGTGCTCGTGGACGACGAAACTCCTCTCCTTGCGGCGCTAGGTCGGCGTATCACTCGCCCTGAGAGCTGCGTCGAGGTGATGATGACCGGGACGGTGGATGCCGCTGGCAGAGGAGATGCCAGCAGATCCAAGCCGGCCGAGGTTGCGGCTAAGGTGAGAGCTGCAAAGCCCAGGCTAGAGAAGGAGTTGCCTGGCACCCCTGAGGTGCAGGGCCGAGGTGCAGTCCTAACAAAGATAGCAGACACTAGCAGATCCTGTAGATCCCGGAGTAGATATAGTGATGACTGCGGCCGAGCTAGAGGAGAAGCGTGTCTTGTTGCAAAAGGAGGCTGTAGCCATGATAGCAGCCCGAGATGAGTTCAATAGAGATCTGCGTGAGTACAATGCAGCGAATGGCTTCACCCCGGTTGCAGCTGATACCAGTAGGTTAGCCGGGGTGCGGCAGAGAGGCAAGGGGCTCAATGACGAGATGAACAGGGAGGCTCGACCTACCACCTCGGCTAGGAGTGAGAGTCGCGTGTCAACTGGAAGGCCGGTGTATAGTTCCCCTGCCAAGAACCTCAGAGCTGCCGAGGCAGGCAGGGCCGAGCTATCCGGGTTGACTGGAGATGCATGGCGTGCGCAGCAAAAGCGAGTCAATGAATTGGTCTATGTAGCTAACCAGCAGAATGAGGCTCTCCGCAGAGCCGGGGCTGGTGATTCGCAGATGGTCTATTCAGCTAGGCCCGTTAGTCAGGTGTCCAAGGGGCAAGCCTCGTCTCCACTCGTCGGAGGAGCCGATCGAGCCCGGAGTGTCAACTCGGGTCAGAACAAGCAGCTGCTGAAGTATGATCCGGTGTTAGCAGCAAAGCAGAAGGTGGGCCAGGGCAATGCTAGCCGGGCTAGGGGTAACTCCGGCCAGGGAAATCAGAATGGTGGGCAAGCAGCATCGGCTGGCCGAGGTAAACCACCTCCGCCCCCGAGGTATCAGCAACAACCCCGGCCGCAGGAGCAGTATCAGCCAGAGCCGGAGTATGCTCAGCAACCTCAGAACGTCGGTCAAGGCGATGACCGATACGATGATGGAGACTCGGCCATGGCGCGGGCCGGATACCACAGAGTGGATGGGGCGTTGGGACCTCGGATAGGAGCTCGGATGTTAGCTCCGGGCGATGTTCGTAACAAGCTGGATAGAATCTACTTGTCCGAGCAACTGGAGGAGGAAGGCCCTCCTGGTCCGGCATGTTTTGGACCTCGGATCATGAGGGAGCCACCACCACCAGTATCTCAGTTCCAGTTAGGTCGGAACGCCAAGCCATACAATGGGAGCACCAAGCCACAAGATTGGTTGACAGATTATGTATCCTCGGTGCACATAGCGGGGGGCAATCGCCGATGGGCGGTCCGGTATCTCCCGCACATGTTGGAGGGTCCAGCTCGGATCTGGCTGAATAATTTGCCGGAGTATAGTATCAACTCCTGGATAGACTTGGAGCTGGCGTTTAACAGCAACTTTGCTAGTACCTACAAAAGGCCAAACCGACCTCAGCTCCTGGCAGCATGTAAGCAAGATGATCATGAAACTGATCGGGAGTTCTTAACTCGGTGGAGCAATGTCCGGAATTCCTGTGAAGGAGTTGTAGAGGCCCAGGCCATCTCCTGGTTTGCAGATGGTTGCCGACATGGCAGTATGCTGTGGCAGAGGCTACAGAGAGATATGCCGAAATCCCTTGCAGAGGCAATCCGGATTGCGGATTCTTATGCTCTTGGTGATCCGATGCAGCCAGCAGCCGAGGCAGGAGCACGTAACAGAAGGAGGGAGCCAATAAATAACCGGCTCGGACCGAGGTAATGACCGCCAAGAGCTCGGGCACAAGAGGAGGGAGCCGGACTACCCGTACACCTCGAACCAAGTTGCAGCGGTGAACCCGGATCAGCCCGAAGCTGGAGGTGTCCAGAGGCCGAAAATCAGTGGTCCGGCATTTAGTCCGAACCCAGAGCCACCCTTGACTTATGAATCAATGATAGATGGTCCTTGCCGTTACCATACGACCGATCCGCGTAAGCCAGCCAACCATTCAACCCGGCAGTGCAGCTGGCACCGCAGGATCAGGGAAGAAGGGGCAAGGGCCGGAGGAAACAGAGGAGGACCACCTCAGAGATTTCAGCCGAGGTCTAACCCGAATCTGTCCGGAGCAAATGTTACCCCAATAACCACTGCACCTCCTCCGAGGCCTGCAGCGGCAAGACCGGTGAATGTGGTGAACGTCCGAGGTAACAACAACAATGGTGGTGCCGGACCAAGCCAGCAGTATGAATACCCCGGAAATGACTATAGAGAGGCTCATGCGAGCTATGTGGTCTTTGTGACCGAGCCCACTGACAAGAAGAGTGTGCAGAGGCGTGCCATGGAGGTGAATGCAGTAATGCCGGTGGTGCCGACCTACATGAACTGGTCTGAGCAGGAGGTCACTTGGAGCAGGAAAGATACACCTCGGATCATGCCGAGCCCTGGAAAGTATGCCCTGGTGGTAGATCCGACGTTGTGCGGGCCTACTAACAATGTAAGGTTTACCCGAGTTCTGGTGGACAATGGCAGTGCCATCAACATCATGTACCGAGACACAATGGTGAAATTGGGCATATCGCCAAATCAGTTGATGCCAAGCAGTTGTACTTTTCATGGGATTGTGCCTGGCGTTTCCTGTGCACCCATGGGCAAGATATGGGTGGATGTAGCATTTGGAACCAAGGATAACTGCCGAGTTGAGAGTATCGAGTTCGAGGTGGTGGACTTGGAGAGTGCATACCATGCATTGCTTGGAAGGCCAGCCTGGCCAAGTTCATGATTTCCACCCATGTGGCGTACCTGAAGATGAAAATGCCAGGGCCCAATGGGATCATAACCATCTCGGGTGATTACAAGCGAGCCATTCAGTGTGCCTCGGCGGGGTCTAATCTGGCCGAGGCTTTGGTGATTGCAGCTGAGAAGAAGAAACTGCACGAAGTGGTGGCAATGGCGCAGTCCACGCAGCTCGGCGTGTCCGGACTGATGAGCCCGGACTCAGCTGCTGCGTTCGAGGTGCCCAAGGAGACCAAGAGAATTCCCATTGACCCGGAGCACCCGGAGCGCATGGCCATCATTGGGACCGGGCTGGGCGAGAAATAGGAAGGCGAGCTCTGTCACTTCCTCCGTGAGAATCGGGATATCTTTGCATGGTCAGCTAAGGACCTGCCTGGTGTTCCGAGGGAGTTGGCAGAGCACTCTTTATTTGTCAGGCCGGAGGTGAAACCGGTGAGGCAACCGACCCGTCGTCTCTCAGACGACCGAAGACAAGTGGTGCTGGACGAGCTGGCTAAGTTGCTTGCAGCCGGGTTCATAATGGAGGTGCTGCATCCGGACTGGATATCCAATCCAGTCTTGGTGGAAAAGAAGAAGGACGAGCCAGCCGTGGTCAAGGTGTGGCGCATGTGCATCGACTTCACTAACCTCAACAAGGCGTGCCCGAAGATCCGTTTCCATTACCTCGGATTGATCAAGTGATCGATTCTACTGCTGGTTGTGAACTGTTGTCCTTTATCGATGCGTACTCTGGTTTTCACCAGATACCACTGAACTCGAAAGATCAAATAAAGACTGCCTTTATTACCCCGTATGGGGCGTACTGCTATCGTGTCATGTGTTTTGGTCTGAGAAATGCCGGGGCAACTTATCAGAGGTGTATGCAGAAATGCCTGCACTCTCAGATGGGTAAAAATGTGCAAGTGTATGTCGATGATATTGTCATCAAGTCTAAGGAGAAACATACTCTCCTCGAGGATCTCGAGGAGACATTTGTGAACCTGAGAAAGTATAGGTTGAAACTTAACCCGGACAAGTGCACCTTTGGTGTCCCGGCTGGAAAGTTGCTCGGCTTCCTGGTGTCTAGCCGGGTATTGAGGTTAACCCGGCCAAGATCCGAGCTATTGAGAACATGAATTACCGAGTGTTTGAAAGATGTGCAGAAATTCACGGGTGTCTAGCCTCGTTGAGCCGATTTGTAGCTCGGCTGGAGAAAAAGCCTTACCTTGTACCAACTCATGAAGAAAAGTACCGGGTTTACATGGACCCCGCAGGCCGACGTGGCGTTCAGTGAGCTGAAAAAGATGTTGTCCACTGCCCGGTGTTGGCATCACCATTGCACAATGAGCCGATGTTACTTTACATTGCAGCCACAAACCGAGTTGTAAGTGTGGCAGTGGTGGTGGAGCGCGAAGAAGGTGGCAGGTCGGTGCAGAGACCGGTGTATTACTTGAGCGAGGTGATCTCTACCTCGAAGCAGAATTACCCTCACTACCAGAAGATGACGTATGGTGTCTACCTGGCGGTCAAGAAGTTGAAGCATTATTTCCAGGAGCATCCCATGACGGTGGTGTGCGAAGCTCCAATCTCGGAGATCATCGGGTGCAAAGATGCAACTGGCCGAGTTGCCAAATGGGCGATTGAGGTGTCTCCATATGCACCACATTATGAGAGAAGAGATGCAATTAAATCCCAGGCGTTGCCGGACTTCTTTTGTGATTGGGCCGAGATGCAGTATGAGCCACCCAGGCCGGACTATAATTATTGGAAGATGCATTTTGATGGGTCCAAAACAAAGATCGGGCTGGGGGCTGGAATAGTCCTCACCTCGCCAAAGCGAGATCAGTTGAAGTACGTGCTGCAGATTCATTTCTCAGCGTCAAACAATGTGGCGGAGTATGAGGCCTTAATCCATGGCCTCAAGGTGGCAAAGGAGATCGGTATCCGGCGTGTAGAGTGCTTCGGCGATTCCGACCTGGTGGTGCAACAATCTTCTGGAACTTGGGATGCACTGGATGCCAACATGGCGTTGTATCGGTTCCATGTGCAAAAGATATCCGGGTTCTTTGAAGGGTGTGAGTACAGGCATATACCTCGGACAGAAAACAATGCTGCCGACGTGTTGTCAAAGCTCGGTTCATCTAAGAGGCAATACCACCTGGAGTAGCCCTGAATCACTTGAGAACTCCTTCAATCAAACCTTCCCTGAATCCGAATCTATTTTCATCCCGGCTGAGCAAGAGCCCGGACCTGTTCCAATGGAGGTAGACGTCGGTTGCGTTTGTCGGACCCGGGGACAGCGTGGCAGAGCTCGGGGACTGCGCACCGAACCCGGGGACTGCTCATCAAACTCGGGGACTGGTCGCAGGATGGTGGAGGAAATTATGGTGGCCGAACCAATGGAGGTGGACGAGGAACTTTTTCCTTTGCACCCAGTGCCGGAGTGGGCGGAGCAGATCATGAAGTTCATAACGGAGGGAGTTTGCCAAGTGACACAACCGAGGCTAGGAGAATCCAAAGGAGGGCCAAGGCGTACACCATCATAAACAAGGAGCTCTATAAAAGAAGCGTAACCGAGGTGTTGCAACGGTGTGTCGAGCCAGCTGAAGGCAAGGAGATGCTTTTGGAGATCCACCAAGGAGAGTGTGGACATCATTGCAGCACAAGAGCTTTAGTGGCCAAGGTTTCGCCATGGGTTCTATTGGCCCACCGCTCTTGCTGATGCGAGGACATAGTCCGGAGATGTGAAGGATGCCAAAGGTTTGCCAAGCAAACATGTGCCAGCCTCGGCGCTCAAAACAATTCCTATCACTTGGCCGTTTGCGGTATGGTGTTTAGATATGGTGGGAGAGTTCAAACCAGCCCGAGGTAACATGACACACATACTGGTGATGGTGGACAAATTCACCAAATGGATCGAGGTGAAACCAATTCGGAAGTTGGATGGTCATTCAGCAGTGACTTTCTTGAAGGAAATCATTCTGCGATATGGGTACCCTCATAGCATTATCTCGGACAACGGCACGAACTTTGCTGTTGGAGAGTTTGCTCGGTTTTGCATGAACAAGGGAATCCGGCTGGACATAGCCTCGGTGGCACATCCGGAGTCTAATGGGCAAGTGGAAAGATCAAATGCTCTAGTGTTGGCCGGCATCAAGGCTCGGCTCATTGAACCACTGCTGAAAACTCCGGGGTGTTGGATAGATGAGATACCAGCAGTACTATGGGGTCTAAGGACCACGCCAAATCGATCAACTGGCTATACGCCATTTTTTATGGTCTATGGGGCAGAAGCTGTACTACCCACTGACATTGAGTATGATGCGCCCAGAGTGGCCATGTACACTGAAGCCGAGGCAAAGGAGGCTCGGGAGGATGCAGTAGATCTGCTTGAGGAGGCTAGAGAGTTGGCCTCATCTCGGTCAGCAATATACCAGCAAGGTCTCCGGCGTTATCATAGCCGGAGTGTCAACCCTCGTGTGTTTCACGAGGGAGATTTGGTGCTGAGGCTGGTGCAGCGCAAGAAAGGTCGGCACAAGTTGTCACCTCCATGGGAGGGACCGTACATTGTGAGCCGAGCTCTGCTCAATGATTCCTACTATCTAATAGATGCGCAGGAACCAGGGAAGATGGGCTGGACAACCCCGGATCAGAGGTCAGGCGACCATGGAATATAGCTCTACTCCGACCTTTCTACTCATGAAAGGCGCAATGTATGTACCTCGGTTAATCCTTAATAAAATGTCGGCACTCCGAGGTTGAAGCTCGGGACTGCCTCGCTCTTGTGCTTGTGTTTTATTCTGTTTGTCAGTTTCGTTCATATGCCGAACTATTTTGAACCTCGTCTCAAACTTCAAGTAATGTGTGCTATGTAACTAATCTTGTGACTCGACTGGCATCTGCCTAAAAGGTAGTCAAGAGCAAAGATGAAAAAACGTGGGAGACATGAAAATGAACTCGGGGACTCGGTCCAAAAATATAGTTCGGCATGTGTCGTTTACTAACCCCTGTCTTTACCTTTCGTTTATGTCGGATGGTTTTGGAAACACACTTCGAGATTTGCTAAGTACTGTATGCTATAAACAACAATCTTGTGACTCGACTGTCGAACGCCTAAATGGTAGACAAGAGCAAAGAATGCCAGATATAGTAAACACGAAAGTGAACTCGGGGACTTGTTCCAAAAGGGTTCGGCATAAGTTCTTAGAAAAGCTTGGTTCGGATAGCAAGTTAATAGTATGGTAGCAAGCAAACTACTTAAGGTCTGTTACATCTGCACCCGGCATACCGGGGATTTAATGTTTTGCTTAAAATAAATTCAGGCCTCGGAACCAGAGACCTCGGTCGCCGAAGTGGTGGCAGTGGGAGCCTCGGGCGCAGCAACCTCGGGCGCAGGAACAACCTCGGTCGCGGAAGCAACCTCGGTTGTGGGAGTTGTTGCCGGGGTGTCCGTCACGTCGGAGGAAATCACCTCGGTGGCTACAGCTTTGCCGGACTTGCCCTTGGAGTTCGGAGGTTCGTCGAAGCTGAAGTCATCATCAGAGCCTTCGGCCACCTCGGTTGTTTTGCCAGCCTTGCCCTTGGAACTCTCTGGCTCTTCAAAGTCAATGTCCTCGCCTCAGAACTTTCTTCACCGGACTCTCCTTCCTCGTCCGAGCTCTCTTCGTCCTCTGAGTAAAGGCGCCCTTCATTGAAGATCCGGGTGTTTGCATAACTAGCAAAGAGGTCGGCTGCTGCTTGGCGTTTCGCAATGCCATCAGGGGTGGAGTTCCAAGGAGAGCCCTTGCGCAAGGAGGTAACAGTGTGGATCTCAATCTCTTCATACCAGGACAGCACGAACACCAGGGCCTTGTCCGCTCCAGCCCGAGCTGATGAGCATCTCCACTCCCGAAGTCTAGCCTCGGCTCCTTTCAGCTTGTGGCGAGCTCGTCGATGCAAGTAGGAGCATTAACCTTGGGCCAGAGGGCACGGTGGACCTCGATGGCAGCATCAACCAGCTTGGTTCCAATGGCTCTGAGCGGCCTGATCCGAGCATTGAGGGCGACAAGGTGGTCCTGGATATCCCAGCTGTCGCTGAGGGTTTCTGTCTCAGCCCTCTTTGCCCGAGCTGCTTGAACTTCGCGGATAGCCTTGTCCTTGGAGTGCTCGAAGTTCTCTGAAGAGGACAAAAAGGCTGTTGCTGAAATAAGACATACGGTGGCACGGGGTCTAGGTCGGCAGAAAATAAGGAAAAGGGGAAAAGAAACTTACTGTCCATTTGGTCGTTAATCCGAGTAAGCTCGGACAAACAGCTTTTCGAGATAGCCCGGAGGGCGGTAAGTTCGGCTTCGGCCGAGGTGGCGCGGCTCTCCAGGGTCTTGCAAGCTCTTGCTGCTGTTCGGCGGCCTGGTCTTTGACCTTCATGCGTCCTCCACAGGTTTTGGCTTCGTTAGCCCGGTTCAGCTCTTGCTGCAGCCGAGCTATTTCATCCTCGGCTGTCTTCAGCTTGGAGGCGTGATCTTTGTCGCTCTGCTCCTTGGCGGATAGAAGAGTCCGGTGAGACTTCTTCAGTCTGTTGTGATCTAGCAGGAGGTTCTTGAAGACCTTTGTCCGAGCATTGTTGCATTCCTGAAGAAATAGAGAGATCAGTTCGAAGAGTCCCGGGGACTTGGCATTGGCCTCGGGGACTCAGCTGGAGAAATGACAAGTTTTTGAGATTCAAGCCGAGCAATTTTAACTCGGTGGAGTGTCAATTGCTCAACCCGAATCTCGGGGACTGGGAATAGTATATGTTTTCATTTGATATCAAAGGAAGAAAGAAAGTTGTAAAGAAACTTACCGAGGCCTTCTTGCTGCAATCAAGGACTGCAGTCTGCATGGTGTAAATGGACTGGAGCACGGCGCTGGGTCCAACGGGATGCTCAGAGCCCGGGTTAGAGGAGACCTCGGCAGTGTCAGCCGAGTTCCAGTCTATGTCATAATGCTTCTCTGAGCCTAAGCTGTTCCCGCTCTGGGTCCGGAGTTGCCCGACCTCCCAGCTGCTGATGTCCGGCTGAGTGGTAGCAGCAAAAAGAGCTCGGGAGGTGGCGACCTGAGAGCTCGAGGGCGCGGTCTTGGTCAAGGTGGACCTCGGCGCAGACGCAGGAACGTGCGGCACCAGTTGGGTGCTCGCAGCCTTGGGTCCCGTTGGCGGTGGCGGCATTGGAGTTTGTTGGGCTGTTTGGGAGGCTCAACAACAGAATCTTTCTGCTGCTGTTGGAGCTGTTGCTTCTGCTGCTGTTGTTGTTGTTTTTCTTTTGTTGCTGCTGCTGCTGGTTGCGCGCAGCCTGAGACTTGGGGGAGAGCCGAGGCTCCTGCACGGTCTTTGCCGGAGTCTTGGCGCGGTCTGTCTCCGCATCTTTCTGAGGAGGTGGAGGAGTCTGACCTCGGCGGGGAGCAGAGCTCGGCGGTGGAAGTTCGGAGGAGGAGACGCGCACTGGGGAGGAGACGGTCTTATCCGGGCTGGTAAGGTCGATGGACGGTCCTGGAGGAGAGGCTCTGGCGGGGCTTCCGAGGTTGACCTCAACTTCGGGGTCTGAGTTTCAACCACTGGAGGCAGTGGTGAGTGTATGAGCTGTGGCTCTGCTTGATATGCCGAGCCGGGCTAGACAAAAGAGAGAAAGATTAAGTTAGAATGTAAAAAACTTAACCTCGGAGCAGCGTGAGGAGTAAGGAGGAGCAAAGGAGGAGCAAATGTGACTTACGCATCTTCCTCCACGGGGCCTCGTTTCTTGCGCTTCGCCGAGGTTTTCTTGGCACGCTTGGCTTTGGGCGCCGCAGTATCCGAGGTCTTGGAAGCCTCGGCATCCGAGGTACCAGGTCCTGAGCGCTTCCGGGAAGCTGCAGACGCTGGATGAAAGTTCTTATATGTTGGAGGAGCATATGAAATGGGAATAATGTTGACAGGTTCCAGAATTTGGCAATCGTCATCGTCATCATCGTCGTCAGACCAGTCTCTGATGGAGGTGGGAACTTGTTTCTTACCCGGGTTGGAGGAGCCAGTCTTTGGGGCGGACCTCGGAACGGCCTTAGGGATCGGAAGGTGATCCTCATTGTCCGGGTCTTCAGTCTCCGAACCTTCCAGGGCGAGGCGGGCAGGAGCCCAGTTCGACGGCTCCGGGCCGTCCTCGATCAGCTGCCGGGCGAACCGCTGCAGGAGTGGCGAAAAAGAGTTGAGTTAAGAAGCAACCAAGGTGTGCAAGACCGGAGCGTAAGCTCGGAAATTTAGTAAAGTACTCACTTGCTCCGGAAGATTTTCTCTGTTGTGAGGCTCCACGCCCCATGTCCACTCCTCGTCCATTCAGTCTGGGCAACGGCTTTGACCCGGCGCCAAACTGAGGCCTTGGAGAGCGCTTGCTGCTGATCCGGTAGGATCGAGTAGACCTTCCATATGGCAGATCTTATGGGCTCGTTGTTGGAGGGGGCTGACTCTTCGATCCACGAAAGTCCGGAGGATGTCATCGGAACCCCACCCTTTTTCTTGAGATCCAGCATGTATTCATGGATCTCTTGAACCTCGGCGTAGGCGTCCTCCGGGTTGAAATCCCAGTTGAGTTGGGCAGTGGGAGGGCCGAGCTGGAAGTCCGGGAGGTTGATGAGGTCGACAGTGCCGGGGTTCCTCACATAGAAAAAGGATCGATTCCACTTCTTACAGCTCTCCAGGCCTTTGATCCGTGGGAACTCGGAGCCCAGCCGGGGTGAGATAGCGGCCGCCCGCAGGCGGTCATATCCTTGTGCACAACATCCTTGTTGGGGATGCTCTGTTTCTTCAGCTGGAAGTACTTGGCCCAGCCTTCAACGCTCGGCCAGAGGCCGAGGTATCCTTCAGAGAAAGCTGCGTAGCACGACAGCTGTAGTATGGAGTTAGCTGGGAGGTGGTGCGGCTGCAAGCCGAAGAACTTCAGAAATTCTCGAAAGAACTTGCTGGCCGGAAGTCCGAATCCGCGCTCGAAGTGAGAGACAAACACCACTTTCTCGCCGGGGTTGGCGATCGGTTCGCCGTCCCCAGTGTGAGCCGATACAGCAGTTCGGCTGGGATTCGATGAGTTCTTTGAGCCATTTGATGTCGTCATCGGTGACGTCCGAGCCATCCCATCCACCTCTCTCGCTGATGGCCGACATGTTGGCACTTTCCTGCAGAAAAGGGAGGTTCAACCGGGGTAAGTACCTCGGACAGTTGGAGGTTCAACCGGGGTAAGTACCTCGGACAGTTCAAGGTTCCACCGGGGTAGGTACCTCGGACAGTTCAGGATAGCCGGGGTATAATACCTCGGATCAGTCAAAACAGCCGGCTAAAGAGTTTTTAGGCGGGAAACACGTTTCTACCGTGGCAAGATGCTAGCAAAGATCTACCGGTGAGCAAAAAGGGAAATAAAATCAAGTTCATCCAGGGGCAAAACTGAAAGGGCAGTGCTACGGATACATCTGGTACAAGTCTAGAGGAGATCTAAAAATGGCAAAATGAGTGCAAAGATAGAGCATCGGGTTCCTCAGTTCATCATTCGTCCAGATCCTCGAGTTCATCGAGGATGAACCTGTTCATGGCTATGGCAATGGAGGGGAGATGAAGGAACTCACCGGTGAGGTACTCGAAGATCGGGAAAGATCGACGGCGGAGTGGCGGCGCAAGGCGGTGCGCGTTTCCGGCGAGGTTCTTCAAGGCAACAGCATTGCAGAACGGCGGCGAGGTCTCAGTGGCGAGTGCTTGACGGCGGCGATGGAGGCAGAGCGCACGGAGCGATGGGCACTGAGCAGTGGGCGATGGAGGAAGAAGACGGTGAAGTTACCCGTGGGGCCCTATTTATAGCCGCGTGCGGTAACTGCACGCATTAACTACGCCACTACCGCGTGGTTATCGGGAAGGCGCGGGATCGTGTGCGGATGGGCGCACGGTTACGCGATTGGTGGCCGCACGATCGGCCACATCGTGGGCCGCAGTGTGGCAACCGCCCACCCGGATTTCTGTGCCGGTCAGCGCGAGAATCGAGGAGTCACGGGCGGTCAAATGGGTCTCGCACTTGAGTGCGCAGGTGCGCTGTTTGGTGGGTCCGGCTGACGAGGGCAGCGTGTGGTCAGGACCTGTCTTTCAGAGGTCCGGGCTTCGAGGTTCGGGCAGAGATTCTTCGCCACGTACCTCGGAAGATCTTGGGCTAGATTGTGCTCTGTCGAACAGCTCGGAAAGTTCAGTTGGCATATATACCTCGGATTAGATGGTGGTATGTGGGAAGTACCTCGGCGGACCTATGTTTGAGGTCGGTTTTAGAGGTGGTGTCTTGCTTGTTTTGAACCTGCTACGGCCCTCCATCCGAGGTCGTAGGACCGCACCAGCTTCGGGGACTAATGTCGGGGGAGTATCCCCGGGTAGGGTCAAGGCTTGGCATAAGTGGAGTTCGAAGGTGTGCCGAGGTACGGAAAAGACTGACCTGTTTGGGCCTGGGAATGTCCGAGCTTCATCTTGACCTGGAGAGTACAGGCCGACCTAGCTTGGACCAGAGGGGCCCGAGGTATCCCGTTGGCATGGGCCGAGGGGTCCGAGCTAATACCTCGGTTGTGGGTTGTGAGTGCAGGATGAGCTGTGGGAAGGAAGTGAAGTCCGACCTGGTAAAAGATCTTATGCGCAGGAGGCCATAGCTCGGGCAGGAGTCAATGCTCCAGTCACTTCTCGCCTGACACGGGAGCGTCTGTCACGGAGCGTGGCAGAGGCGTGCCCCGGGTTCTGCGGTGCTGCACGTCTCTGACCACTGACCCCTAGAGTTCCGAGGTCAGGGCTATGAGGTAGCTCGGCGCGGCTACCCTGTCTCAGTCAGAGGGGACATCCTAGCTCCACTGTGGTGATGCAGGGGATGGGCATGTCATGTCTTGTCCCTGACAGGAGTGCAATGATGATCAAAGCAGAGGCATGGCTACAGTACTCGGCGAGGGGCACTATGGTAACCCGGCTAGCCTATATAAGGGGCTTCTACCCCTCCGGTGCTAGAGAGAGGGACGAGACGGGACGACGCGGGGAGAGGACGAAAACAAAGAAGAAGAAAGAAAAGAGAGCCCGGCACCCTAGTTGATTCTCCTTGTAACTTCATCTCCCACCTCAAGCTCTCACCCTTGTACCATCACACAGCTCGAGGAGCGACCTGTACTAGTCATCTTGTGCTATATACTGACTAGGATAATGCTACAGTAGGGGTGTTACCTCCGCAAGAGGGCCCCGAAGAAGGGTACATCGTGATGTTCTTCGTGTTCTTGGTTGGTTGGTTTTCAGTTCGTGTTCTTGCGGTTTTTGGTGTGTTCTTGCTTGTGCACTTCAAGAGTGCATAAACCCTCCCCGGATTCCCCCAACGACCATTCGGCCCCATCTTAGCCATACCCATGGCATCTGTCTTGATCCCACCACGACAGTCTTCACCCGAGCGAAAGGCGTCGCGGACGAGTGAGAGGGGGCCGGAGGAAGAAGACGACGAGCCGCCGCCCATCCTTCTTGGTATCCACGACGAGCCGCGGCGCCGGGAGACCGTTGGAGGGCGAGGCGGCATCGTCAGCCGCGGTTTGTTCCTGGCGCCGATGTGCTCCAGGACGGTGGTGAGTGTGCGCCCTAGCGCGCCCCACCATAGCCTCCGGCCGCCGGCGTTGTTCCGGCCAGAGACCTCGCCGTCGTGCTCCTCCAGCTCCTGCGACGCCGCTGCTGGAAGTGGAGCATCAAGAAGTTGTGGTTCGCCGGATCCTAGCGCGGGTCGTCGCACTGCTCGTCGGTGAGCCTGGCGAGCACGAGCTGGATCTCGGTGACCCTCTCTGTTCCTTCCGGCACGGGCGGCACCGGCACACCGCCGGTGCTCAGCCTCCACTCGCCGAGGACGCGCATGTCAGGCGGCGCTGGGTAGCTTGCCTTGTACAACATGCGCGCCTCCCAGTCGTGGAGCCAACGGCGGCCGAAGCCGTTGGCCGCCGCGCCATCGCGTGGGAACCGCTCCGCCATTGCTCGATCTTGTTTTGGGGCGAGAGAGAAGGTGAGAGAGAGAGGGCGAGAGAGTGCGAAGGAGTGTGTTGTGCCATGGCGATGGGTAGGCTTTTATAACGGCGCCGGGAAAGGCGAGAAGGCAGGACGGTAGCGTGATTGGACGTGTCGTCACCCGCCTAACCGGCGCGGGAGCCGAGGAGATCATGAAGACGCGGCCGTTTTCATCCGGAGACGGCCCGGTTCGGCTTGCATCTGGCCGTGTCAAACGCTGAGCTCTCGAGGGAGGGAGGTTCAAACATCGCTGCGACCGCGCGCACATGGGAACTCGAAAATCGCCGCCGCTCATACCTGCTCACCGCTCGCCATCTCGATCGTCAACTCCTTGACTGAGCCCTGAAAACGACATACGAGCTTTTAATTTCCCATCGTTCCACGACACTGTACGTACGGCTTTGCTACGGGCCACGTCCCCATTGACCTCGTTCGTGTTCGGTCAGCAGCGTTGATCCGTCGACCTGGTCGCCGCAATAACTTCGGTTGGCCTGTCCCGATGCCAGGCTTTCCTTCTAGACTCGAGAGCTTCGTCGTCGATCGGCTGCTGTTTATTGATCTACAGCCTAGGCACGGCAGAGTGATGTCAGTCATACCTAGTCTGAACTTCAACGACTAGTGTAGTGGAGTACAGGTTGAAGCCTACGGTTCCAATTTAGAAGGCTCTCGCTAGAAGCACAACTATTAACTCTAGGTTCCTGCAATTGTAAAAAACAATTGTAGATTCACGTGAAGAGTTGAATCTTGACACCAACCACTGGATTGGAACCCTGTTCATTTCTGTTACTCTCGGAGTACCGGGTTTCATGCGCGTCCACGTTCGATATAATTCTGATTCCTGGCCTTAGGGCAACTACAACGGGCTGACGCAAACGGACACATCTTTTGTTCACGTTTTGTTCGTTTGAGTTGCCAAACGGACATGCCCTGTCCACGCGTGTCCGCCGTGCCAACGTGTCCCGGCGGGCTTCTACTCGTGGTCCTCGTCGTCGCCGAGGTCGACGTACTCCGGCGCCTTCCAGAGGTGGGCCGGTGGCGTCGCCGGCTGTTCCTCATCCGGCGTCGGCGGGACCACGGGAAGGGGGCCAGTCCACGCCCAGGACTGACCGAGGAGCCCTGCGGGGAGGGGAGGCGCCGGAGGCAGGTCCACCTCCATGGCCTCCCACCATGGCGCCTGCTGCTCCATGGCCGCCTGCTGCACCTCCATGTCCTCCTGCAGCTGTCTGGCAACCTCCTCCAGCACCAGCTCCCACCGCCGCTCTTCGTCCTCGACGAGGGTCTTCTTGGACTCCTCGAGGAGTAACGCGAGGTTGGGGTCATCCCCCTCTTTGTCGACGGCCACCTCCTGCTTCACCGATCGCATTGGTGGCGGTGGTGCGCCACGGGCCAGTCAGAGGTGGGGCGGCGGTGACGAACGACCGTTGGCGGCGTGGGAGCCCGCGTGAAGAGCGCCTGTCGCCGAAGGTTGTGCTCGTCGCGGAACTAGGTGTCCCAATACCGGTAATCCGCCGCGAATGCGGCGTCGCGCCGGTACTCTAACTGGAATCGCGCGCAGCGGCGCTGGATCTCCAGGGCTGTGCGCGGCCGCTGGTCGGGATCGGCGGCACCGGGTCCGCTGCGGATTCAAATGCTAGTGGTCTGGCAGTTTGGCATCCGACCAAGGCACCGGCCACCCCGACGCCCGGCGGCGCAATGGAGAACGGTGCATGGAGTGCGGGAGGCGGAGATGGTGTGCGGCGGCGACCCGAGGACGACACGTTCTTCCCTTTGCCCGTCCATCGGATCGGCATGGCCGCGGTGGCTAGGGTTTGGCCGTCGGTGGGGGAGCAAGGTGGGCAGTGAAGTGGGGCAGTGGAGTTGGCCATCCCTATTCCCACGGACCCTGTCATTAAAAAGGACTGCCAGGTGAGAGCGATTGTCTCCCTGTTGCTGCCAGGTGGGCTCAGGGCGGACATCACCCGGACACACGGACGCTCCGTCGCGTTGAGCCCTGTTTTTGGTCCAGCTCGACCCAAACGGACGCGCGCGGATTCGATGCGTCGCGCCGTTGGAGTTTATCACTTGCCCAAATCCGAAAAGAATCCTGTCCTGAGATCAAGCAACGGAATTCCGAATGCTTGCGTATTTGGGAGTAGGAGGTTTCTCCTCTTTCTAGTCTCGTGCACTACACTAGCTAGTTTCTTATTTGGAGCCAATCACTCAAGCATGTCATCTCGCATCAGCCAGCGTCACAGCTGAACTGTATTTGTAGTTTCAGAGCAGCAAAACGAGCCGCACAGGGAGAAAAATTCCACCTGGGAAACATGCTCCCGGTACTTCAACCCGCGCCCTCCCAACCTTTTTGGCGTGCAACGGCGTTGGCAATCTGCAGGTTAACAACAGAAGAAAATTAAACAAAGTTCTCGTGCTGCATGCATCGCAGATTCCGATACAGTCGGTGGTGTCTTCGTGCCGCACCACCCCAAAATTTTGGCTCCAATTTGCGATAGGATATGATTCCATGCATGAATTACTGCGTGGGAATCCAACCACTTGGTCTCGATCCTCGGGCTCAATACTGTTCATGCTCGCGATTCATGCGCGTGGTCGTTCCCATGCTTTATTTTAGTCGACGTGATAGGAGTTGTTTACTGTTCCGATCCTATCGTACGGGAGCAAGACTAGACGAGGCACAACAGCCCAATACTCGAATACTCAAAAAACAAAACAGAAAAAACTTCAATACTCAAGTGTATAGAGGATTTGCTTCAAAGTTTTATCACAAATAGAATGCGCACTATTTTAAATGTTTAGTTGTGATTTGTGACAACTTTTATTCTATCTAGAAAAAAATTCACATGGTTACTTTTAGTTCAACCTTGTTTTCCTTTTTTCCTAAGAGCATCTCCAACAACATATGGATAGTTTTGCTACCCACGTCAAATATGGGTTGAGGAAAGAGAACAAATATTGGTAGAGGAAAGACAAGGTTTGGAGCATACCCAAAATAGGATATGAATACCTATATTTTGAGCTTCTACTACTTCTGTACCACACAACTACATATATATAATCCCAACTAAATAAAAAAATTGTGACATAATAATTATTCCATCATGATCCCACATATAATTAGAAACATTTTTTTTGACAGGGAGCTCGTGTACAAGATCAACAAGAGATCGACCACACGCACGAACAGAAGGAAGAACGAACTCACACACAGCAGGCGCGGATCCACCGAACAGCACACCATCTTCAATCGCCAGCAGCAGGCCACCGGAGACGAAGAAGGCGAGCTCGCCACGCACCAGGCCAGCCAGCTCGACCAACCGCGTTGAAAAGCCGCAGGATCCATCTGGCGCAAGCACCAGAATCTTGACGTTGGAGGAACATCGGCTTCGAGCTGCCGCCAGACCGCTATCGCCGTCTCCCGCCGGAGACAGAGATGACAGCGCCTCCCATCTTCCATCGCACCCACCGCGACCACCGAGGGAGAACGATCCACCTGCAAACTCCCAGACAAGTTAAGCAAAAGCGCCACCATCCACCGCAGTGGATGCCGGACCCCAAGATCCAGAACTGGCGCCGCCACCACGGCCACCAGCTCGAGGAAGAGCACGCCGCAGCTCCGAGGAGCAGCGGCCGCGCCAGCAACAGCAGATCCGCCCAAGGCCTCCACCGGAGCACCGAGGACAGAGGAGAGGTCCGCCGCCGCCAAAAGCCTCTCCGGCCGCGCCGCCGTCTCCACAGCGCCGCCAGCAGGCACCCACGCACACCTAGCTATGTACACGCCAGGATCCGTCGATTCCCCGACCTCCCGCCGCCGGAGCGGCCGCGGAGGCCGAGAAATCGAACGGATCGCCGGCGGCGAGCCGGTCGCACGAGAAACGCCCAAAAATCGCCTCCAAGCACTGTAGAGGTGGGGAAAGGAGGATGGGTCGGGGGTTCTGCTTTTATAATTAGAAACATTTTAAATCCATGATATTTCAAATCCAAGTCTAAAATTTAAGCATAAAACCGCAAACATTGTGAATCATAAACGCAAACATAGTGCATAGAAACATGAATGAATAGAGCTCTCCACATGACCAAAAGGGGTCGGGATTTGCGGTTACCGAAAAATGCCGCGAAATTAGCGCCAAAAAATTTCAAACAAATTTTGAATTCAAATTTGTCAAGAAGTATTAATAAGGCTTTAAACTCTATATGTGCATGATACTAATGGTACCCTTAGTGGCATGTAAAATTCGTCGGTAGATTTAGGTCTAGGGTTTAGTTTATCTAAATTTCGTTGAAATATGTAAAATTTCCTAAAAGTTTGAATGAAATTCGTCTAATTTTGAGTTAAAAAGATCATTATTGGAGCCACGAGTAGGAAGTGATGCCCCCCATAGGCGGCATCTCGCCCGGATGGACCCAATAGCACCCGTCTGGTGATGCTTCCGGACGGGATATGGGCCGCGCGAGTGGGGATGTTCTAATTATGGGTCTCTCGGGGTGAGAAGACCCAGATTTAGCTATTTGAGTGCCAAACATGAGTACCTACCAACAACAAAACAAATATGGGTAACTATGAACATTTGGGTATACTGGTGGAGTTTTTTTGGGGGTAGAATACTCCACTTTTCTGTTTTTATGTATTTATATAGTGCAAATTTAGGTATTGTTGGAGTTGCTCATATGCATACCTGGAAACAAATAACACACGGAACCAACTCTGGATCAACCACCCTCCCAGCTGGCCAGCCTCAACAGCTGCCGCTATTATCCCTAGACTTATTTTCCGTTGAGCAAGAATCTTATCGATCGAGACGTTTAAAATATTGCGTTTTCATGAGCTGTTGTACGATGAGATTTTAAACCCAGCTAGATTGAGGATCTTGTACAACCTCTGCTGCAACAAACGGTACCATTTTATAATTTCCCGCGAGCTCAATCACCAAGTCACCAACGCAGACCCAGACAAGCCAGCGGCCCGGCAGCGACGAACCAGCCGGAGCAGAGCCACCGGCTCCGAGAAAACAAATGGCAAAACAAACGGAGCCTGATTTTCGGCCGCCACCCTGTGGTCGTCGTGTGTCGTCGTCTCTTTTGGCACCGGGATCCCCGTGAAGCACCACCGATACTGTATCACGGCATGGGCGCGCGGCTTCTCCCCAGGCAAAGCCACGCACCATGGTCTTTCCGGCGAGTATAATACTACTAGCTATTAGCTAACCCGTGTGTGTTGTTGTCATCCTCCCAGTTCTGATCCGAACGCTCCGGCGAGGCAGCAAAGTCTGGATGGCGGCGAGCGGAGGCGCGCCGCGATTGGCCGGCGAGGCCTCGCAGACGGGAAAAGGGACGGGCCAGTAGGCGCGCGAGCTAGTGCGGGGGCGCGGCTTTCTCGTGCGGCCAAAGGAGCTCCGGCGACGAGGGAAGTGCGCCCGTGTCCTTTTCCGTACCCCTGCGTCTTCAAAAAGGTCTAGAGCGGCAGAAATTCTTGAACGCTAGTGCTGCCAGCTTTTGGATTGAGAGTATGACAAAACAAAGGATGATATGACTAGACAAAAGATCTCAGCAGTATTTGAGAGGAATTTTCAGTCCGGCGACCTTGTAAACAATGACCCTGAGTTCGTAGGATTTTGTTTGTCAAATTTCATATAAAATGCATTGACTTGTGTCCTTAATTTCTTAGGAAAACTAATGTAAGCACTTTTTTCTTCGTTTTGTTAAAAAGGTTTCTACTAATAATTACTCCGTCAATAGGTACTAAAACATAAAGTAAATTTTCCTTTTTACCACCATTTAGTGGAACTTTTACCGAAATATCCCATCCTGAAGATTTTGAACATGGTTTCACCCCCAATTTAACATTTTACTTGTTTTTGTTAGATAGGACCGACATGTTAAGTTGATGTGGCCCGACAAAATGTGTAAAACTTGAAGTGCGTCATCGACAATCATGTCCAAACTTTTGTTATGTGTTTGTTCCGTTCCTCGTCGTCAACCTAATATTTTTAAACCTCGGTCATCACCTTGCCCAATGAACACGCATCAGAAAACAAGGTTCCAAAGCTTTTAAAAAGGACAACCTATACGAATTTTCACTCAACGGGTGATTAGTGTCACAAATATTTAGCTAGGGGACTAAAATATGGAATTCACTCTAAAACATATTTAGGCATGAATGTAATTTCGTATTACACAACCATATCTTATAACATAAAACCCCAAATTCGCCAGTTAAAAATAGAATGCTTATATTATTCAGAAATAAAATATGTATCCTTCACATTTGGTTCTATTACTCTCTCTCTTTATTTATCTTGAAACAAATATGTAGTCTCCGTTTTTGGGAAAGGAATATGTTACCAGTATCTATTTACGAAGATGGTACATAGTTATTCCATAACATGCATATGGAAATCTCTGTTTTTGTAAAAGGAATTTGTTACCAATATCTATTTACGAAGATGGTACATAGTTAGTATTCCACAACTATGCATATGGAAATCTCCTTCCAACTATGTTACGGTGACGAGACGGGCTGGACGGCTTGCTCCTAGTATTTTTTCCAACTTTACTTTTTTGAGCATTTTTTAAAAATTTCGAACTTTATTAATTGGAGTTTTATCCGCAAGCTTTGATCGTCAGCCGTAGAGAATCTTTGATAGAGGTGTATTGTCTTTTCTTCCCCTCCAGTCCTCCACCGAATCTTTGATAGAGGTGTATTGGCTTTGTTTATGCACGGTTGCAGCAGACCATCGTGTAGCTTGTGTTGTGTTGTACTCACTCGGCAACTTGGTGGTGGTGAGGAACGTAGCACTCTCCGATCTCTTTCGAACTCCAAGCGTCTAATTTGGCAGGATTAGTGAAAGGGAAATAAATATGTACCTCTCATTTGCATACTCCAAGTCTCCAACTGAACCAGATGTTCCAGCGAGAGGTCTCTGTGTTTCTACTTGGATTTCTTTTTGGGGTGTACTAAATCGTTATAGAAAATTTACAAGTGTACAGACAGCAAGGCAGCCATGTAGCCAAGTTCCGAAACTCTGGGCCAAATTTCCAACTACAAGTGTCAGGGGTCAACAGTTTTTACAAGTGTGATTATACTAGTATTGCTTACATGCAGTCTCTTCTTTTTCAACTTTACAGGTTTGCAGCCTTAACGGAAAGGTATGCAGCCAGTTAATAGTGGTTGCAAGACCAATCTGTCTTGGTTGAAGTTGCTTCCATCAAGACTGGGAGAGTGGGAGTAGTTTATAATCCAGGTGGTTTATAATCCACGTGGCATATGCAAAACATGTGTCTCCAGAGTACTATGCAAATTTAGCACACCATATAAAATGAGCACCGCAAAACCACGGGATCAAGCCAAACAGGTATGTCAAGGTTTTGATAGAGAGGGTAGACCACACCAGAGGACAAATTCCACGAATTCAACCCTTCAGCAGCCACCTATCTTGACCACACCATTATGATCACAAAATTCCACCACAAAAATTACAATATATCACCAGGAAAAACGCCTGCCCTGCAGATTCCATCCCCACGCGCGCATATATAGTTATATACACCACCAAAGAAACCAGAAAACTAAAAATAAAAACTATTGTAGCAGCAATTTAGTGACCACGGTTCTACTGTGATTTTACAATCCTGCAACTGCAACCGCAAAAGTAGCAGAGCATACGGCTAAATTTCTTCTTACGGATCGATCACATATGACGCGTGAGAGAACATAAAGGCCGACGCTGAATTTCTTCTTACGTACTCGTTCTTCAGTCTCGTTGATTGGTTACACTTGGCTGTTGGTCGCCGCCGCCGGCTCGACGCGGGTCTGCGCCGACCTCAGCATGAACCCACCAACCGACTTGTCGTGCTCGTCGTCGTCGTGGTAGACGTAGGCGAAGCCGCCGTGCCGGGTCATGTCCATGCCGGCCGTCTCGTCCTCGGCTGAGATGCGGAGCAGGCCGAGCTTCAACAGCCCGTAGAAGAGCGGGCCCATGGTGCACGAGACGAACCCGGCGATCACCAGTATCTGCACGACGTGCGCCGCGAGCAGCCGTCCGCCGCCGCCCATGAAGAGCCCGTACGGCCTGCCGGCGCCGTAGATGTCCTCCACGTACTGCTGCTTCGCGAACAGCGCCGTGAAGATGACCCCCCACGCGCCGCAGCCGCCGTGGAGCTGCGCGGCCTCGAGAGGGTCGTCGTACTTGAGGCGAGCGGCGAGCGCGTTGAGGCCCATGAGCACCCACGCGGACACGAACCCGCAGATGACGGCGGCCCACGGGTCCACCACGCTGCAGCCGGCGGTGATGGCGGCGAACCCGCCGAGCAGGCCATTGCAGACGTCCACCACGTTCCAGTGTCCAGTCTGGAGCCGCTTTCCGAACAGAGTCGTGAGCGCCGCCACGCTGCCTGCGAGCGTCGTCGTCACGGCGGTACGGCCCACGGCCGACCACTGCCCGTTGATGCTCCCGGACGGACCGTACGACTTGAGGATTGTGACGAAGGACCCTGGGTTGAATCCGTACCACCCGAACCAGAGCAAGAACGTCCCGAGCACGACGAGCGACGCGCTGTGGCCCTTCAGCGCCACGGAGCGGCCGGCGTGGTCGAACCGGCCGATGCGAGGCCCCTCGATGAGCGCTCCCCAGAAGCCGGCGATGCCGCCGACCATGTGCACGACGCCGGAGCCGGCGAAGTCGATGACGCCGGACTTGAACAGAAGCGGGCCGGATGTGCGGCTCGCGGAGGCCCAGCCGTCAGCGGACCAGATCCAGTGGGACACCACCGGGTAGACGAACCCGGTGAGGAACGCCGAGTAGATGAGATAGGCGACGAACTGCGTCCTCTCGGCGATGGAGCCCGACGTGATGCCGGCGGCGGCGATCGCGAAGGCCCACTGGAAGAGGAAGAAGCTGTAGTCGAAGCCGGTCTGCGGCACGTCCTTGAGGCCGAAAAAGTGCTTCCCGATGAAGCCGTTGGACGGCGTCCCGAAGGCGAAGGCGAAGCCGAAGAGATAATAGAAGAGCGCCCCGGCGGCGGCGTCGAGGACGTTTGTGAGCATGATGTTCATGGTGTTCTTGGCCCGGACAGAGCCGGCGCAGAGCATGGCGAAGCCGAGCTGCATGGCGAAGACGAGGTAGGCCGAGAAGAGCAGGTAGGTGGAGTCCACCGCCGACGTGGTGTCGGCGAACCTGTTGCAGAGGTAGTCCGTGGCGTTCATCGCCGCCGTCCCCAGCAGCGGCGCGAGGTCCGCCGCGCAAGTCGACATCTTGCGACGCCTCTCCCTAAACACACAGCCGTGAAATTCTGGGGTTGTGTTCAAAGATTGGGGTTTGGAAAGAGAGGATTGGTGTGGCGTGTGCAGACGGGGGAAACCGGTGGCGTCCGATTTATAGGAGGTGGGCGAGGAGCTGGGTTGAGCGGAGGTTTCGATTTTGTTTCGCGATCGAATATCGTGTGGAGCAGGGGAGGATCCGGGAGGCGTGGCAACGATGGTCTCTTTGGGCCTTGGCCTTTGGCTGGACTCTGGAGAGCCCACGGTGAATCTCTTGTGGTGGCCGGGATCTGTTTCGATTACGGCTGGATCTGTTTCGGAATCTGGGGATTCTGCACATGTGTATTGCTGGACGTCATTAATCCTGTGTATTTACGACTCTATTTGCCCGTATCATAACAGCTTAGCAAATTGGTACCTGCCTAGATTAAGGTTGTTTTGGGTATTACCATGGATTGTAACAACCTGTTTTCTCATGTTGGTGTTTGTTACTATTGTTTTCCCCTATTGTTAGCTGAATTCCACAACAGATTTGGCAACACAGAAATCGATCGAGTCATCTGTTACTTTACCCAAGGAAAAGTATTTCTATTTTCCATATCCAATTGCGGATCCCTGAATTTCTACAATAAATTAGAAAGGTAGCTAAGTTAATTTAGTTCCCTATACACCAGTCTGTTGCCACAAACTTAGACTAAGAAACACCTTCCGACCTACCTTTTCCCATAATATAAACCTAGCATGCGACAGGTAATAAAAAACATAGCATGGGAGTTAGGCTCCATTTAGAACCTCTGTTTTCAAAACCAAAACATACCAATACCACACAATATTTCAATTTTCGGTTGCAGTACTTCAATTTTTCTCCTTTCTCAGTAAAAAAAGGTCGGAACACCTTTTCCAATAATTAAAAAACATTTTTATGATACCATGGTTTTCAAAATAGCAATAGCGCCACACACCTCAAAGTAAGTTAAATTGTAGTCACTTTGTTTCTAAATTAAGGTCTATAGTGTTTTTTCAAAAGTCCAACAATGTACATTTAAAAAATAAACCAAAAATATAATGCTACATGGACATCATATGAAAATATATTTCATGATGTATCTATTAATTTGGTATTGTAGATGTTATGTTTTTAAAACTTGGTCAAACTTTACACTGTTTGACTCCTAAATAAACGTATAGACCTTACTTTTAGAAACAAAAGGAGTAATATTTTGGAAATCATAGTATTCTGGGGAAAAATCTTAAAAATCGGTGCTACCAAAGGCACCCTGTGTTTTCTGACCTGGGCCCATATAAATCCAGTAATGAAAACTTCACGACAAATACAATCATAAGTTTTAAAATTTTGTGAAACAAATCAAGGCATGTGTTGAGAATAAGTCTAAGATTTGCTCATTCTCGAAAAAAAGTATAAGATTTGGTGAAAATATATGATTACTCATGAGCTAGAGATAAATCTCAAATGAAATTACCGTGCAGTTAACTATGGTACAAGTTACCCCCTCCTTTCCCGAAAAATAGGTCTTAACATGCGTTTGGTAGCAAGTATTTTAAAACTTTTATCAAAATATATACTATAGTTTACAACGATACTACAATTTTAAAAACTTTAAGTTGTTTCGCTCTAACAAATAATGTAATTTTCAAAAACCATGGTATTCTCAAAATTCTTATTTTAAGTATTGGACAAAGTGGTCTAGCCCTTTTTTTCTAAAATCGAGAAAGAGAAAACCGAAGAATTGTTTTGCTGGGCATCAAATACTATGGTTTGAAAAACGAATGTTCCATAGAGAGCATTATGATGTTCCTTTCCCAAATTACAAGTCCAAAAAGCATTTTCCCACCCCTATACCCGGGGAAGACTTGTATAGGATCTCTCTTTTAGGTGAGATCATAGGATCAAGGCACAAAACCATATTTAGAAATTGTTAAAAAATCTTAAAAAAAAATGTACAACACACCAACTGGCTGTTTCTACAACTCCAAAAAAATTCATCTCAAAATCCGACCTACATTTAGAGAAACAAAAATGACAAATTATACTATGAATAGTATCAGCTTTGGATGAATAGTGTTTCACACTATTCACAATGAAGTTTCTCTTTTTTGGCTCTCTAAGTGTAGATCAAATTTGAAGCAGTAAATTTTTGGTGTTGCATATATAACATAGATGTCTGTTGTCAGTTTTTAAAAAATATTTGAACATGTTTTGTCTATTCAAAAAAATTGATCTCATGGATCCTATCTAATATTAGATCCTACCCAAGTTGCTCCCCCCTATACCCTCCCCCTCGGGCTTTGATGGCAGGAGTGGAGATATAAGATAATTAACACATACTAGTAGCCATGTACGTGCAACGCACGTCTCAAAAATATAAATATCATTCGTAAACCAGAGCAATAAATTTTATATTTAAACCGTGTAAAAATGTGCGGACAATATAGTCCACACACGTTGCATGCTCCACAAAGTATAGTTATTATTTGTATAGATATTACAATTGAACACTTTGCTCGTCGGCGTCCTGTGCATGGTCCTCCTGCTCGTGGGTGAGACGGGTGGCATGAAACTTAGATGGGGAGGCTGGGAGCGGACCTCCTGCTCGTCGGCGTCGTGTGCTTGGTCCTCTTGCTCACCGTCGTCTTGGTCGTGGGCGGGACGGGCGGTTGGATCGTCAATCAAGCGGATAGTTTTTTATTTCCTGCATGCATATATGGCAGGCGTGATGTAAGGGAATCAATCATGCGGACAGTTTTTTTTTCTTGTGTGCATATATGGCAGGCATGGTGTGAGGGAATTGAAAAGAGGTGGGGAGAACAAATGCGTGTGGGCCGTTTGATCAGTTTGCACGGACGGTTGAGATTTAATTTTCCTACCAAGTTTGCTTGTTTATTAGTAGTGGAGACTATACAATTCCAAGTATCGTAGGAAATAAAAAAATTCCACCAAGTGGTTTAAACGAATAATCAAATGATCTTTACCGGAGCAATGGAGTTAAATTGATCTTCACATGTACTGGACTGAAGCATACAAACAGAATACACAAATCTACTACCAGCAATACATGCCTGAATACAAAAACAACAATCCCAGACTACTCAAATATTTAGTCGGCATAAAAACAATTAACACCACATGTCCTAATTAAATACAAACCTATAGGCCCTCTAAACATGGCGGGAGACAAAACATAAACCACAGACCACTGACATGCATCTCCAACAGATCACGCTTTAGACAAAAACATCATATAACAACAGAACAAACCACGACTCATCTCGTAGTATTTACGAACCAAGCATCAAAACAACACAATAATAGTCAAGCAACGATCTTAAAAAGACCATGACCCAGAGCAAAGCATGCACACACGGCCATGATCTAGAGAACAATGGAGGAGGTCCTACCGGCAAGAATAGGGGTCATGGTCGCCACCCACCGGCGAGCAGCGCTGCTCCTACAAGTCAATCTCTCTGTCTCCAACATCGGTGTGAAATATGCCAGAGCAGTACCGGGGTTTCAGAGCAGTGGCTACTGTTCTTTAACAACATCGCCGGTTGCCGCTGAGATCCTTGTCGTGCACAAGGATCTGACCTGGGAGGAAATGAAGGCATCCTCTTTGACAAGCCAAATCCCTGTCGACCAACAAGAATAAAATGGTGGTTAAACTTAGGAAATATAGAACAGCCATGCACCTTTTTTTCTAACCAGTACGCTGTCACTAAAAATGCAGGTGCTCTGGGTGAAACATTTAGCAGCAAGAAAACAGTTGGTAAATTTGGGCATTCGTCACGCCTGCAATTTATGTATATCACAGAACTCATAGAAGAATAGAAATTGTATATTCTACTGCGTCTATAAGGGCGCCAGTCGAGCATAGCCAAGTCACATGCATATAAACTACCTGGCCCTCAATTTTTCAGAGATACTATGCAACAACAATGACAGTATGCAAATTAGATTGGTTGTTCACGAAATAGATACTGCATCACCAGAGAACTTTATCACATGCAAATTAAGTACGTAGTCACCTAATGTTTCACATTTTCAGTACACGTGTAAAAACAGAAATTACCAGGACGGTGCACTGCAAACCACAACCATAGAAAGCAGTAGACTGGCTATTCACAAAGTGCAGGGCAAACCACAACCAATGGTACTTGTCACATTAAGAAGTAGCAACTACCATGCTAGTAAGCATATTCACAAATTTAGAAAAAATACAAAGAAGTAGCAACTACCAGGCTGAGCTCAGGGCATACTCGACGACCGTCCTCTTCCTTGCACAGCTACAGCCGGTGGCCACGGCCACTACCGAGCGGCAGAGGCCGGAGGCCGTGGTAGGCACACGACAAGCACCAGTGCTGCAGCAACAACCAACAGATCAATCCCTCCTCTGAATTTGTCCTCCTCCGACAAAGAACCTCTCTGCCGGCTCTGCCTGTGTGTCGAGTTAGAAAAAGGGAACGAATTAAAACAACAAGAGACAAGTGAAAGAAGTGGCATGTTAGAGGAAAGTTCACAAGGAGCAAAATACAGATAATCTGTTCAAATGCATGGCACTTTGTTCACAGAAACTATGCTAAATTGGTGGCAGTCAAGAGATGCCAGTGCAATACTCGTAGTAAGTTTGATCTGTCTGTATGGAAACGAGCATCTGTCTAGCTAGTTCTCGAAATCATACACACATGCAGTTGTAATTAACTCAGTTATTGAATTCTCTTTACTCCGCCCTTGGATGGATGACACAGGATGCTACTTGAAGCCAGATGCACTATTACAGCGAACCAATCTTGAGAAGAGTCGACTGAATTTGTTAATTAGTCTCTGCTAGTTGACACCTTAAATAATTACCATCTTAACTCAGTTTTTGAAAATCAATAAAACTGTGGCGCTGATTGCGAAGGGGTACACCTTAAATAATTAGTCTCTGCTAGGTGCCGGAGCGGTGGTCGGCGGCGCGCGAGCTCGCCGGAGCCGAGCGGGATCTGCCGGCGACGGAAGAAGATCCGCCTGGATGTTTCGGTTTCGTGAGATGAGATACTGGGAAGCGCTGATTGCGAAGGGGTACGCGGACGTGGAAACCTGGCAGGAAATTGCTCTGGCGGTCGACAGGATAAATCTGGGGCGTTGATTTGGACAGTTTTTTAATGAAACGGATCTGTGTTGTTGGATCCGTTTTAGTGGGCTGGATCTGATGGTGGAGATTGACCTGTGTACGCTTAGTCTGGGTGGCTTTAGCGAAACAAAAGTTCGCTCTTTTATAAGTAGTGGAGATAGTGATGAGAAACAATACGGCTTTCTGTCTTTTGAGTTAATGGATATACGAGAGAAATTGCATACGTCCTTGAACTCCGTAGTACCCACATCAAAATTAATAGGATATATTTTCAGCAAAGAAGAAACTATGTAACTTGGATACAAGACTTGTAAAAATGTATACATAAATTTACATTTTAGTAAGTTTAAAATGTATATGGTTCTATCCATCCTTTATTTATACGCATGAATTTCTTCACATTTTTCTCAGACTTTGAGATTTTAGTTATGTGAAGTTTTTATCACGGGTTCATATGAATCCAAGAATGTATGTTGTGTACCACAGACATGTTTGATGCAATAACTTCACAATTTATGAACCCAAAATTCTCTAACTAATTTTTTTATGAAACGAAGTGTGTGAACGTAAAAAGGGAAACAGTTGTTGAATGTGAGAAAATCGCTCATTATTATTGTTCTCTTTACCAAACTAAATGGGATAATTCTTATGCTCAATATGACTATATTGTATGACCGCCACTATTAATGATCGTTATTTTCAACAACAAATGCATAATATTAGAGAGTTTGATTTGAAAAAACAATATCTTAGTTTCTAGTATATTTTAGAAAAGTGCTTTAGGATCTTAGTCCTAAGTGCAATGTCTCATAATTAGAAAGCTAAAGCCATACCACACTAAGGAGAGCAGATATAGTGGTTGCTACCATGCTCAGGCCACAACTTAAGAAAGTCGTGGATTGAGATATGTTTAATCGTTGTAAAATGTAGTTCAAATTATGCTCACACAATGAGAAATCCGGCCGACAGTACCATCTATTGTGAAACTGTACTTTGGATGTCGTGTGTAATCTCCGTTTAAAATCATACGGCATTGTAAAGACACATTGTGTAAATATATTCAAATTTTACCGGATTTTTGGAAAACACTTGTGGATTGGGTTGGTGTACCACCGTAGCACATCAAGACATGGGTGCGCTAGATATGTTGTCTGCCTGAGCACAATAACCCTTCTTGAGTACTCCATAAAAAACTTCCACCGCAAAAATTGACAACATCTTAAAGTAGAACCTCAACCACACTACACACGCTTGTACAGTTGTGCACACGCACATAAAACACCGAAAATTTTACACCAAAAAGGAAATGCCCCCGAAAAATCAAACCACCAGAAATTTAAACTCGCCCTTGTGTAATTTACAATCTTGCATCAGCCCAAACAGTAGTACGGAAAAGAATATCGGATCACAAATGAAGCGCGCGAGGGCGCGCAGTAAGGCAAACACTTTTTTTCATCTTACGTGTTGGTCTTGGTTGGTTACACCTGGTTGTTTGTCGCCGCCGCCGGTGGCGGCGACCGCCCTGGCTGAAACGCACCAACGGTCTTGTCGTTCTCGTCTTCGTCGTGGTAGACGTATGCGAAGCCGCCGTGCCGGGTCATGTCCATGCCGGCCATCTCCTGTTCGGCGGTGACGCGGAGCAGACCGAGCTTCTTGAGCGCCAAGAAGAGCGGGCCCATGGTGAAGGAGACGAACCCGGCGATGGCCAGGATCTGCACGATGTGGGCGGCCAGCAGCCGCCCACCGCCGCCCATGAATAGCCCGTACGGCCTGCCGGCGCCGTAGAGATTCTCGACATACTCCTGCTTCGCGAACAGCGCCGTGAAGATGATCCCCCACGCGCCGCAGCCGCCGTGGAGCTGCGCGGCCTCGAGAGGGTCGTCGTACTTGAGGCGAGCGGCGAGCGCGTTGAGGCCCATCAGCACAAACGCTGACACGAACCCGCAGATGATTGCGGCCCACGGGTCAACTACGCTGCAGCCGGCGGTGATGGCCGCGAACCCGCCGAGCATGCCGTTGCAGACGTCCGTCACGTTCCAGTGCCCCGTTTGGAGACGCTTCGCGAACAGCGTCGTGAGCGCCGCAACGCTACCGGCGAGCGTCGTCGTCACGCCGGTGCGGCCCACGGCCGACCACTGTCCGTTGATGCTCCCGGGCGGCCCGTACGACTTGAGGATGGTGACGAAGGACCCTGGGTTAAATCCGAACCAGCCGAACCACAACAAGAAGGTCCCGAGCACCACGAGTGTCGCGCTGTGGCCCCTGAGCGCCACTGAGCGGCCGGCGTGGTCGAACCGGCCGATACGAGGCCCCTCGATGATCGCGCCCCAGAACCCGGCGATGCCGCCGACCATGTGCACGACGCCGGAGCCGGCGAAGTCGATGACACCGGACTTGAAGAGCAGCGGGCCGGAGGTGCGGGTCGCGGAGGCCCACCCGTCAGCGGACCAGATCCAGTGGGACACCACCGGGTAGACGAATCCGGTGAGGAACGCCGAGTAGATGAGGTAGGAGACGAACTGCGTCCTCTCGGCGATGGAGCCCGAAGTAATGCCGGCGGCGGCAATGGCGAAGGCCCACTGGAAGAGGAAGAAGCTGTAGTCGAAGCCGATCTGCGGCACGTCCTTGAGGCCGAAGAATTGCTTGCCGATGAAGCCGTTGGATGGCGTCCCGAAGGCGAACGCGAAGCCGAAGAGGTAGTAGAAGAGCGCCCCGGCGGCGGCGTCGAGGACGTTGGTGAGCATGATGTTCATGGTGTTCTTTGCCCTGACGGAGCCCGCGCAGAGCATGGCGAAGCCGAGCTGCATGGCGAAGACGAGGTAGGCCGAAAAGAGAAGGTAAGTGGTGTCCACCGCCGTGGTGGTGTCCGCGAACCTGTTGCAGAGGTAGTCCGTGGCGTTCATCGCCGCCGTCCCCAGCAACTGCCCTAGGTCCGCCGAGCAGGTCGACATCGTGCTGTGCCGCCCCTAAACACACACCCCTTCAAATTTCTTCCTCTCAGAGCGGTAGTCGTGGTACAGAGAACAGAAGAGAGGATTGAGGTTTGGGGGAATCAGCGACATCGGATTTATAGGACGATGAGCCGCTCGGACTAAACGGTGGGCGAATCAGAGGAGGGCTCGAATTTTTGCTAATATCGTGCCAGCAAGTGAGCCATGGCAACGATGGTTTCTTCTCTGTTTGGCCGGAGGGTGGGACCCATCGGCAGTGAATCTTCTGTGGTGGCTCTGATACCCTTGGATCAGGGGTTGAGCCGTTTGGAATCTAGGGATTCTGGAGGTACAGCTGCCTGGGACATCCGTAATGATGTGATGGCTTTCCAAAATGTACTTCTATGTTCTTCTATGTCGAGAGTTGGCACGCCACAAAACCAGATACTACACCCGTTTCAGAAAATTTGGCCTTTAAATTTAGCTGAGAGTGAAACTTAATACGATCAGATACTAGAATAAACGTAACAGTTACCTGGTTACCACGTAAGACCGACCCTGGACGGTCTCCTCTCTCCCGCAAAGAAGAGAAAGGCGATTTGTGCACCCCCCCCCCCCCCCCCCCCGCGCTGCTCCCACCTCGTCGCCACGGATCCGCGTGATTCCTCGCCTCTGTCGGCCGCTCCGGCGGCGGGAGGGCGGGGAATCGCCGAATCCCGGTGTGTACATAGTATAGGTAGTAGTAGGGACCCAGCCGGCGGCGTCTTGGTGGTGGAGGCCTCGTCGGTGCTGCGTTTGCGGATGGCGCTCGTCCCCTCCGGCAGTGGAGCTTCTCGGAGCTTCAAGGCGGAGCGCCGTCCTCTCCCTCGTGCTCGTGGCCCTCTGGGGTCGCCGTGTGCGGGGATTCCCCTCCAGATCTACTTGCGGTGGATCTGGTTGACTTCTTTGATGCAGGTGATGATGGTGCGAGCGGCGGCGCCGATGGAGCAAGCTGGAGGCCTCTCGGGGTTCGAGTTTCGAAGACTTCCCGTCCGCTTGGGGGCTGCTTCCGATCCAAGGTGTCAAGGAAGTTGCGGCGGCGGCGCGTCATCGATGCGGTTTCTTCTCCGGCGACGTCGATGCAGGAGGATCTAGGTGTATTTTCGATCTTTCGTTTGATCTCTTCTGCCTACTTGCTGTAATCTTCACCTGTATCCTCACAAAAAAAAAAGAATAATAGAAATACTTACAATATTGAACATATACACTAGAAAATATATTTTATGGTAAATCTATAAGATTTAAGAAGGCATTGACTTATGATTAAATTTACATGTATATTTTTTTGGAGCGGAGTTAGTACTATATTGGTTAGTTCGTATGTTTTCAAATTTAAATTCTTACCTTCTCAATCTTTTTTATAACTTGCTTGATCTATTTTGTTGGTTAAAAATGTATCGGGACTAGGCTATTTCTATTTGGAATTTTTAACCTTCGACAACTGAACTTCGTGGATCTCGTGATAACATTGTTGTGGGAACAGTGGTATCTAGTATTCTAGTTAGTTATGCGAATATATGTTTTGAATAAGATATTTTTACATCTATCAAATGTAAAAAAAAGCTTCAACTAACACCTTTATCAAAAAGTATAAACAATGACCAGTATTATAAAATAAAGTTTTTTTGTTATGCAAAACCAAATATGATTTTCATTTATTCATGTTCTGGCTTGAAGTACACACCAACGTCTCAGTTTTTATTCAGTTCTTAGAGCAACTCCAACAAAGTCCCTAGCTCGCAAACCATTTTAAGGGTTGAAGCCAAGAAAAAGTATCTCTAGAAGGCCCCTACTAAAGCTACTAAATTTAGGTAGGCCACAACCCCCTTCCCTACGGCCCAATCTCCCAAGGATTGTCCTCCAATTTCCTACATGGTAGGCATGATAGCGGGAAGAAATTTCATTTCCGCACCCTAGACCAGTGATCCTCCTGCGCCTCTCCTACCGTGCCACTAGTACGTCATCGACCGGTTTTGCTCCTCCTCCGCCTCTGTTTTCTCACAATCCTTCCCATTGTCCTCTGCCGCTACCATGATCTATGCCGTCGCCGCTCCTCCGACCTCCACGCCAACGTCTCTCCCTTGTTCTACCATCACAACATCCTCCTTCCTCCTCTGTGAAGCCATCCCAAGACAATGAGCTCTGATCCGCCGTCGATGATGGTCATTTGTTTTTTTTTTCGAATTTCGTGGTTGTTATGTTATAAACATGTGAATGTTTATATGCACTATGAAAAAGTGATGGTGCATAATAATTGTGGTTTTTAAATTTGTGAAACATTAGGGTGAATGTCTGTATAAAATGTGTGAATTTGCTTATTGAAAGTGCATTAAGGGTATAATGCTATGTTAAGCATGTACATGTTTTACAGTCCCATGAAGTTCGTTTAACGTACGGGTGCCGACACCTCAAAATGTCGAGAAGAAATAATGACTTGGAGTTAGAAGACTACTGATAATTTTTCCAATAAGTTTGGTGGTTTGAAAAATCGAATTGAGTATGGGGGGGGGGGGGGGGGTAAGATATGTAGGTTAGTGGTGAAACATGCATGCTTTCTGTTTTCAGATCAATCTTCTACAACATATCCTTAAGAAATATCTGAGGAATCAGAACAAATAATTGTTGGTATGACTAGTCTGAGCATATGTGCTACCGATGTTGGACTACATTGTGAGGGTTACGACTTAGCTATTTCCGGTGTCGAGCCTTTTAGAGATTCAAAGCGATACAGTTGGTGTTGAGCCTGGTGCTACCAAGAATGGACACTTAGGGTCACGAAGTAGCCTCAAAGTTGCAATCTTGGTTAAATAGAGTCGCGAGTCGGTACCACCAAGAATTTCCTATGATATTGATATTTTGGGCATGTCATTAATTCAGGTGTGACTGGACTCCTGAGCGGAATCACCGACCTGATCGAAGATCCATTCCATTGTGCATCAGAGGCTCAAGGATTATGAATGTTAAGAGGTTTCAGGTATGACCTGCTTAAGGAACCAATGTAACTGCAAAAAGAATATATCGTACGAATGAATCTAATATGCCACACTCCTATTTAAGAGACCTGACCGTGCGGCGTAGGGTTGCAATTTCAAGATCTAAGATTCATTCCTCTTCATTTGAGAAAGTATCCCTCTCCCATTTTTGAGAAATGTTAAAATAGGAAAATGGAAGTTGAGCTTAGTTGAGGATCGATCAAGCAAGAGCACCGTCTAGTCTATAGATCTTCCCTTTTTACACTTAGATATTTGTCATCGCCCAACTGTCTAGGCGTCACTTGAGAGCTTCCGATATATGGAACAAGTCACAAGCAACTTTCCGAAGGTTCGAGGATGACCTCACAATCAACCACGAGTGATTGAGCAAGTTTCGGGGAACTTGATCTCAAGGAGAAGGGCAAATCCGAGGACTTCAAGGACAGATGCCTACCCTCTCCAAAGAAAATGTAGAGTTGTTAACTTCAATTTTGGAATAAATCTGGTGTCTTTGTATCTAGCTTTTACTTTTTCATTATTTGTTGTTGCATATTGTTACTAGATCTAGTTTATTTCATGTTACTTCAGCTTTTAGTTGCTCTATTTTGAAGTAAATTCTATAATCTCATATTCACCTTCTATCTCTGTTTAAAATAGTGGGCTATTATGTTTAGCGCCGTCGATTTCAGAAGCTACGAAAGGCTATAGCCGGGCTATAGCGCGGCTAATGCCTTGTAGCCGTTTTGCTAAATAATGAAAAGAAAACAATATCTGGGCATCATATATTTGTATAGGTATCAATAATTCATAGATTTCATGGTTGTCGCCCTCTTGGTTCTATTTTTGGGAGAGAGAGAGAGGAGAGAACGAGAAGAATTTAGTGCTAGAGTTGACATTTGGGCCCCGATTGGGCCGAGCGGGACAAATTTCGCCTAAGCGGGAAGAATTTTGATCCAATTTTTTTGGATCCCTGAACGGAAATATAGCGGCTAAGGGGCTAAATTGGGGCTAAATTTATTTAGCCGGGCTATTAGCGGCTATTATCTTTTTAGCCTACGAAGACCTTATCTATAGCGCGGACCCTCTCACGAGGCTATAGCCGGGCTATAGCCGAGTGATAGCCGGCTATTTAAAACAGAGCCTTCTATAGTCCATAAGCCTCAATCGTTCACATATGTCTATGTGTTTAAGTTTGTCAATTGAAGTTTTGTAAATGTGCATATTTTTTGTTCCACAATTAATATGCGTGCGTTTATTTATTGTAGTGATTTGCTTGTATTAGCCTCCCTATAGACGATTCCTAGGTACACATGATGTGTGGTGACACATGTATTGATGCAACTAGAAAATTACCCCGCGCGTTGCAGCGGGAATCTCTTTTAAAAAAATTATGTAAATGGAAGGGTATAAGATGACATGAACTGGAAATGTTTATAAAAATATGCAAGATCAGTCAGTCACAATAGTCAAGAGTCTAAATTTAATCGACGTGAAAGTATGTATTTAATGGTCTTTAATTGGTCACTAAAGTATTGCATAGAAAGACGGTGTGATTTCATCAGTCGGGCATGCAAACTTTTGATTTTAGGTCCAACTAAAAAGGATACAAACACAATACTTTGTGGCATAATCTAGAAGGTCATAATTAACGATTATTCTTGTGTGAATATTTAGTGTAGAAGACTTTTCCATATAATATGGTCAAACATGAGAGTTTAGGGATAAATTATACAAAGCTATACTTGGTTTTTTTGGCAGTAAGAACACATGGCAACGAAGTGGAATTTGGAAGCAATATATATTATGTTTGGAGCACGGTGGTATACAGTTTCTATCATGATGGGGAAAGTCGCTTGAATCTGGACAACTGGTGCACATAATAAGAGCTTGAATTAGTACACATCATGGAGTGACCATCCCCAAAATTCACTATCCACTTCGTCTCCTTGTGTGCATAATTCGTAATGTATACCTTATAATTCAGTAAGCAGATATTACCAAAGGATTTATAAAGACCTGTACATTTGAGGTGAACATGCAACTTACTATCACTTGGCTTTTCCTGCAATGCAGAATCCCATATTCAGGCTGTGCCAATCAGTCCGTATGATGTACATCATAAATCATTGTAATATTTCCCATGTTCACCACTCTTCTAAACTACGTAGTTCACCCTAAAAAAATCCTCTCTGGATTCTCATAGGGTATGGAAAATCATGTACTCCTTCGATCTTGGTATCACAAATTCTGTTCTTAAATATTCCTCACGCCTGTTGATATGAACACTGAGAAATCCATAGCAAATATGGATACGTGAACTAAAAAGGGTTACAACAATAAATATGGTGGATGAAGTAATTTACCGTTGAGAATGGAAAATAGGTGGCTTGTCGAATGAGAATCGCATACAAATTACGGAAAATTGGCGATGAAAAGCTTAAAAGAAAGCTGAAAAACTGAAGAAAATTGGTGAGGGAAAACCGTTAGAAATTGGTTCCTAGCTTTATCCTGCTGATGGTGAGTGTGGAGCATACGTACCTGTATATGTGATCCATAAATTACCACCAAGTCCATGCAGAAACCCAATAACGATGAATAACCTAATGGTGTATACAGTAGAAAGTCAAGAAATCCTCTATGTATCTCTGCCATAGTATCATACTGATTCATAGTGATGATTGCATCCATCTGGGAGCAAAATAGACTGCAGACTGCTGGAGCAAAATCTATACGGCAAGACCGATTCCACTTGAGGTTTTTCTGATAGAAGACGATACAACCAGACATGGGGATTCATCGGCCTAATCCAGATAAAACTGATGCCAGCATACACGTAAGTGCTCAGTAGATCCAAGTAAAAAAACCATTTGGGAGGATGGCGAAGGGGCACATGGCGACGACACGGCAATGATCCATAACGGCAGGAACGACTGCGGTGACTTGGGAGTTTTTTTCTTTTTTGGAACAATGGCGGCTTGGGAGAGTTGGGGCCAACGGAAGACGGAGGCAGGCAGATGGCGTTCTATTCCCAAGAGATTTCAATTGGGAAATAAATAGCATGTCATTATTTCTTTCCAATAATGAGGAGCGGAAGAGGCAGGGTCTGTTGTGCACCATAGTTATTGAACGGGCGCACTCGCTTCTGTCAAGGACTTCTTTATCATGGGAGATTCTTTCACATGAGCATGTAAGCTATACGGGACAAATTCGTGTAGACTGTAGTATTGGTAGGCTCGGGACAATAAAATGGATGGCTGAAGATGAAAATCATACGGCTGTGATTACTTGATGATGTGGCTATGCTGCATGTTAAGATAGAAAATTCATAATGACACTTAGTGGGGTTTTGCTTTATAAGAGGTATAGATTTGAATGTTGGTGTTCGAGATTGTGGATTTAAATATGTTTGAATGCTATGCATTGTAAATTCAAATTTGAGAGGGACCAAAATTAAAAACTCTTATATAAATGTTAGTCTATGCATTATCTCCGACACAAACACACACAACCACAATACGCGTGCACCTAAACAACTTCTACTAAAAACTTGGTTTGTGTAGTTCAAAAAAAAAAACTTGGTTTGTGAGTTAAAACAACTAATTTCACACAAGTCCGTAAGGTAGAATTCACCAAAAATGCCACAGTTAAAAAATGATGATGCATGAACTGAGAAATAGTTCCAGTGTTATGCACCATGTATCAATCATTTGATTGGATTCCACATGTAGCACTGTCAACGCCGAAGATTCAAATAGGCGACGTAAAGGCAGAGGACTTTCTTCGGGCAACACAGGTTAAGACACCCTGAGACAATATTCTGAGTAAAGTAAGCGCTTGTCGAACACCAACATAAATCTGGCACCTAGTTTACCGTTCAGCCGGCAGTCGGTAAACTCGCCCCTGCCAGGACAGCAGCGAGGACCACTAGTACAGAAAGGATCCCCAAATTTTACAAGCAACTCGATCCCGTGGAGAACCGACGCAGTCGATCGGATCGCTCGCATCACCGCAAAGTCAGCGCTCAACTTGGCTACTTGTTCACTCACCTATCATGGTATCATCAGAGCCTAATAATGATAAACCCATTCGCCTGCGAGAATAGACTAATTCATCCAGGTCGTATCAATCTGTACATAAAATTCAGAGTAAGATACTCCTACACCTGTCGCATCTGCCGTCGCCAAATTCGACTTTTCATGTTGGTTGGTAGTTTGCATGATCTGCTCTGTTGTTTTGTTTATCATATATCTGTGTCTGTTTTTCGAACCTTGGTGTGTTGTTTATGGTTGTGTGACGAATGCCAAGGGATGGCTGACTTTGGATTAGTTAAGCGGGGTTCTTCTTCGAACGCGACAGCATCTTGCAGCTTAGTGCGCTACCTGCCGCTGGTTAGATTTATCTATGTAGGAGTATACCTTCAGATGGTTTCCTCTTCCAGTTGGCCTGCTCATCCATTCGCTGCAGCTTTTAATTACAGAAGATTAGCGTGCCATGTGAACTGCGAGTTATTATTTCTGCTCTATACCGGTCAGCCGTTCCTGAACATGTTAGTACCAGAGAAGCCCTAAATGCCTTTGACATGTGGCCGCCTTGGATCCTGAACTTGATCCCTGCCTACTGGGAAGACCTCTCGTTGGCGCTAGTAATTTTGTTGTCTGTTTATTGTGTAACCTGACACGTAAGTGTTGCGAGCAGCCGAAGTTTACTATTCTCCTTCAGTTACAGTAACTATCTACGATCGTCCTATCAACTGATCATCTGCAACTTGGACGCTCGACGCTGAACACTTCCTTGGTGTAATGTTGCTGTTAAGTGTGCAAGTGAGAAATGAGGTCATGTTAACGCCAAGTCAACACGCTTTTCTTGTGTGCAAAACACACGGGATATGCAATTCAGAAGAAAAAAATGGCCGAATGGCCCTAAAATTCTTCTAGGGATGATCCGTTTGGATTCTTGGGAACGTAGTATATACGAGATGCACTTGGTATCTAGATACCAAGGTACCTAAAGAATCAGATTCAAGGTGGTTAGGCCGGAAGGAAAGATGCAACTGGTCGATTATTCAAGAGGAGTATCTGTAATGCCAACTTCTTTCTCTTCTGTCAGACACTACCAGATACAGTTCATTTGGCCAAAGCTGTTGAATAGGTTCAAGGGTTAGCTGATTGATCAAGTAAAACAATGCGGATTGTCGCTCTCGGCCTACTGGCAAGGCTTCCTGCTTTGAGACATGGCAGTTTATTGGAGATACCAATTTGGATTCAGTTAAGAGGGACATAATCAATAGTATATAAGATGCAAAGTCAAACCGATAGATGTCTAGCTGGTCTGACGTTGTCATGTCCATTCGATCCATTCGATGACATTTTTGAAAGAAGGAAGTCTTTCCTTTGCACTGTTTTTTCTATTCGTTTATCCAAACAATGTCTTTCTTAGTTGAAAAACAAATATCGTTCTCATATTAACCTAAATAGCATGGTATCACAACGGTTTTACCCGGTTCCACGATCCCAAAAGGGTATATGACATAAGAAATAAGCTTAGTTTCTTATTCATGTCTAAAAGCTGTCCATGGGGATTCATTTACGATGCGATCATCATAGAAAATGATGACAGAAAATGAATGAATGATTTCTTATAAGGTAACTTGTATTTGCATATAACCAGAAAGGAGAGTTGGACCTCCCCCTTTTCCCCATCTACAGTGAAAAGGCGATTTCTTGGGCGACTCCGCGCGTGCTAGCTCGCCGCCGGCGATTCGCTGGATCCCTCGCCCTCCGGCGGCCGCTTCGGCGGCGGGAGGACGGGGAATCCACGGATCCCGGTGTGTACATAGCCTAGGTGTGCGTGGAGGTGTGCTAGCCGGCAGCGCTGGGGTGGAAGCGGTGGTGCCGAAGTGGCTTTTGGTGGCGGTGGTCTTCCCCTCCGTTGGTGCGGCTCCGGTGGAGCTTCGCCGTGGATCTGCCGCCCTGTCCTCGTTCGCGGCTCCTGGGAGTGCTCGAGAGGATTTCCCCTTCGCCGGAGTCCGAGAGATGGCGGATCTGGCTGTTGACGATCTGAAAGGAGTGGTTGTGGAAGGCCAAGGTGGTGTCGCCGTCCGTCGCGCAGGGTGGAGGTGCTCAGGCACCGAGGAGCGTTCGACTTCCTGGTCGCGATGGGGAGCCTCCCAGTCCAAGATTTCGGAGGTGGTGCGGCGGGTTTCGCCGGCGTGGCGTCTTCCTCGACGAAGACGATGCCTGAGCTCAGAGGGACCTCGTTGTAATTTCTTTGTTTTCTGGGCTTTTCTGTATGAAACTTGGCTGATGTAATCGCTACTTTCCTCGCGAAAAAAAAAACTTGTATTTGCATATGCTCGTGTAGAAGTGTTACTGTCATGATGTCATCAGTTGTATTGTCGAACAGAGCCTTCAGAAAGCTGTAGTCTATTTCTATTTGGCATCCGCGATCGGCCGCTGAACTGGCGACCGTAGGTGACAGGGATCCACATTGATTCCTACGAGTCATACGTGTGAAAAAACCCGGTTTATCATTAAAACCGAGCTAACACCAAGTTTTCCTCCTCTGTCGATGTCGTGCTGTCGGTTACGCTGCGAGTTGGAGTACCCCTGCAGCTTCAGCAGTTGACCTTTTCGGAGGAGAAAACTATGGCTCGATAGTTGAGACTGAAACATGCCGTGGGTTTATGGCTGATGTTCACTATACTTATGTTGGTCAGAGAGGAGGCAGCTGCACACTTCGCTCGCAGACATTAGTGTTCAGACTTAAGGGAGGTTATCGCAGCCGAACTCGATTTACTGATCGAGACCAGTCTCAGACGGCGACGGTGGGATGCACCGTCAGAGTTTACGTCGACCCATGTTTTGTGCTGAAGCTGTACCATAGCACATTAGCACTTGAGTTGAACGAACTTTTTGTTTACAAATTTTGTTTTTATATGAGAAAAGATATATTCACAGAAATTTAAAATATGTTCATGGCACCTTAAGAGGAAAATTTCGTCTTCCCCGTAAAAGAAAAATATTCATGTGTTAGTTTAGCATGTATATGTTTCGTACTCCGTTGTTTCTTCACCTAACACTAAGACGTCCGTGTTACATTAGGGAACCAAAAAATGATGTGAAACATAGTTTAGTTATATGCCGCTACAAACTTAAAGACAAGTATATTTCTCTGAATTAAAAAGTAGCATGTGAAGAAAAATTCTTTTATACACATACACAAAAAAGAAATAATTGATTCATTCATGCTAATCACGATAACTGAAAGGCAACCAATATGAGGAGGCAATAGATATGTGAGAATGTAGAGGCTAATCTTTGTTCACAACTATTAGGGGAGGTATTACGGAATTTGAATGAAAAAATTCATGCATCGCATATTGAAAGTATCTCATCCCAGCTCGCGCTTTTTGGTCCACGGCGCACATAGAAAGAAAATGATCTTACTTTTGAACAAAGCGGGAAATTAGTCTATTTTTTAACAAAACGGGAAAATGATCTAATGACTGGTGTCCAACATGTCACCCAGTGTCCTTCATTTTATCAGGGTGTCACACAATTTGAATGCATAAAATAAATAATTTCCTGCCGGTGTCCTGTGCAACATGGAAGGTGTATGTAGGCATGTCCTAATGGCCAGCTTACACTAAAACCGTTAATTCAGAATAATCTGCTACATGGAAGGAATATGACACGGGGAGTACCGGGCATGATTGATGGGTGACAAAGATGCCCCGTACTACATTATCTTAAAAGGAGAGTATGCATAATGCATATATTATATATAAAGAGAAAAATATAAGTAGCGAATGCTCAGTCCCCGGTACTATGTGTTTATATCTAACTAGCTCGCTCGCTCGCTTCCACGCGAATTTGCACTTCGTGATTCCCATCCTGTAGACCATCGACGCCATTACCAGCCGCCACGCTGGACTTGCTCTGATCTCTGTTCGCCGCAGCCCTCATTTGCTCCTTTGTCTCCTTCCCTTTCCCCCAGAGGAAGGCGTACAACCCTATGATGATCAGAATCGCTCCTAGCAAGCTGGAAACAAGGTATGTTAGTAACAACACTATTAGCAGTTTGTCGGATTTGTTACATTAAAATGTACTGGATACGATACGACCATCCCTAGTCTGAAGATACACATGACAGAAAATTCAATCTCACCTCCCCACAAAGATATCTGTGCCAAGTAGCACGGAGTCGAGGATATTGGTGATTATCAGTGACAGCGAGTTGAACATGGAAGGGTAGGTGGGCCCGCGACGAGCAACAGCCCACGAGATCAAGCAGAAGGTGATTCCCGTGTTGAACACACCCTGAGTAACACGTGTGCAGGTAAAGTCTGGATGAGCTTAGTAATGGTTACATGTAATTGCTACTGGCTTGTGACTTACCGAGTAGACGACCGTTAGCAGCTGCAGGTTCCAGTTGATCGCCCAAGCCGATGAATCCCTGTCCAGAATCACCCCGATCACCACAGCCTGCACGGTCCCTGAAACGCACGCTAGCATTGTCGAGAAGTACTTGGACGGAAACTCCTTGGACACTCGTACCTGAGTGCAGTTTAGTTAGTTCGAATTGCCAGTTTAGCGGAACTCGTGGTAAGGTTCAACTAACTGTATTATCGCAATTCACAAGTGCTATTTGCTGCAACGCGAGTCAATTAAGAACCTTGATATACGCTATAGGTTACTTGTATGATGAACCAGAAGGCGTAGCTGAGGCAGCTGCCGACTAGGAACAGTGTGCCAATGAGCATTTTGTGGTGGTCAGGGACGGAGGAGACCGCACCGGCCTCCTGCAGCTGCGGTTTCAGCAGGTGGGTAGGCCATAGATGCAGCATCTTGCCTTTGTACAGGCTGATCACCATTGTTCCTCCCACGCATATCGCGGTGCCGACAACCTTCATCTTGCCTGGGCATGTCGCTATCTTCAGCTTTTCCACTCTGATGAAATTTGTGTACCAGCATTTTCAGACTGTCAGATCAATGCAAGGAGTTCGTATTGCAACATGCATGGCCTAGTGTTCATTTAGGTCAGTGGTCAGTACATATGTGTATGCTACCACATTAGGTTCATGATAGCTTTATTTATGCACCTGTTGTGTAAGTAACTACTTGATCCATTATGAAACTGGGTAAGGCAATGCAGAATAATAATACCAACTGCATATGTAACATACCGGAGTATTATAGCAATGATAAAAGTGAAAACAGGGATCAAATTAAGGAAATTGACAGAGTAGCCCGCATTGGTGGCACGCAGACCGTAGAAGTGCAATCCCATTGCCAGCACAATTCTGATATCAAATCACCACAGGAAATCAGAATTTGTTACGAGGAACAATATATACATGGTTGTGCAAAGTAAGGATGTACTGACCCAAACAAAGCGTTGATGGAGATCCATCCCCATACCTTGAGGTTCACCTTTTTCATCATCTCCCTGCACTTATGGGTCACGGTAAGTGTATCACAAAAAATCAGTATTTCAACAGTTCTTGATTTGTTACGAAGACATGGTTATTAAAATTATATATATATATGTAATTATGTATGCATGGTTCGACCAAGTTTCATCTGAAGTTCAAATTTGAAGAACTTGTGCTGTGACACCACGTTACTTTCCACAGAGCGTCAAGGCCTAGCGTCCCAACGCTTCCGGCGGAACCATGTCCGTGCCCTCGATGTCGACGGTGAGATCGTCGTGGGGCACGGCGCAAAGGCGGCGGCGCTGCACTCCTACTACTCGCGCCTCCTGGGCCTGGCTCCTCCGACGAGTTGGGCCTTCGACATCGAGCACCTCTATGCGGAACGGCCGAAGGCTGATGGGCCCTCGTTGGTCGCGCCATTCTCCCGGTCGGAAATCTGCAAGGCCATCCGCGGGATGAATCGGGCCAGTGCTCCTGGACCCGATGGACTGGGGCCTAGCTTCTACCAGGCCGCTTGGGCTACTGTATGGCCGGCCATTGACGTCCTCTTCTCAGGCTTCCATGCTGGTGCTGTGGAAGTGGATCAACTGCCTGGGAAGTGGATCAACTGCAAGAGAGGCTTGCGGCAAGGTGACCCGCTCTCTCCGTACTTGTTCTTGCTGGTTGCTGATGTGCTGCAGATGTTGATCAAGGCTGATCCGGTCCTTGGCCATCCCTTGAAGGTGGTCTCTCCTGCCCGTGCTACAATATGTTGATGATATGTTGATCATCATGCGAGGCGATGCCGACTCGGCTCGGCGCCTCAAGGCCATTCTGGACCAATTCGCGAATGCCACCGGTCTCCGGATTAACTTCCACAAGAGCACCGTCGTGCCAATGAACATGGAGGAGGATACTGTTGCTGCTGTTCAACTTGCGCTTGGGTGTAAGGTGGAAGGGTTCCCCCAGGTTTACCTCGGGCTCCCACTCTCATGCTCCAAGCTGCGGGCGGACGCCTTCCGTCCTCTCATCGCAAAGATTGACAAATACCTCTCGGGCTGGCGGGCGCTGTTGCTGTCATCTGGAGGGCGTGTTGTGCTCTTGAACGCGGTCCTGGATGCCATTCCTATCTATGCCATGTGTGCCATGCCCCTCCCGCCTCAGATAATCAAAGCTATCGATGCCCTGCGCTGGGCCTTCCTCTGGAACGCTGCTGAGAAGGCATCAGGAGCCAAGTGCTTAGTGGCTTGGATCAATGTCTGCCGCTCCAAAAAGGAGGGAGGCCTCGGTATACGCTCCCTCGCTCTCCAAAATGACTGCCTGCAAGTGAAGCTCCTGCATCGGCTCTTCTCGCGCCCCGACCTCCCCTGGTCCAGCTGGGTGTGGCGCACCCTGGGCGGTCCCATCTGCGAGCGCCGCTGTGCTGCTCTCGTCGGGCCTCACTGGAAGCACCTGTGCTCGCTGCTCCCTCTGTACCGCAGCATCACTGCTGTCGATGTCGGCGACGGGCGGATCACGGCGTTCTGGCGTGATCGATGGGTGGGCGAGGAGGCGCTCTGCCATGCGATGCCCGCCCTGTTCTCGCATGCTGTAGCTCCGGACGCTGCAGTGTGCCAGGTGCTGGCGGCTGGGCTCGATGCCAGCCTCGTGCCTAGGCTGACGACGGCTGCGACCAGGGAGCGCGACGCTCTCCGCGTTCTGCTGGCCTCCATCACGGTGAACCCCGGCATCTCGGACTCGCGCCGTCTCCTCCAATGCCGGGGTGCAAAGGGGAGCTTTTCTGCCTCGGCTCTGTATAACCTGTGCCACTTCGGTGGCGTGGCTGCCCCGTTCGCGAACTTCGTCTGGGAGAATCAAGCCCCATCCAAAGTTCAGTTCTTTGGATGGCTGCTTGCGCTGGACCGCCTGCCGACGAGAAGCTCTCTTCTTCGGAAGAACATCCTCTCCGTTGAGGAAGCGGCTTGCCCCATCTGCCAGCACCCCCTCGAGACGGGGGATCACCTCTTCTTTGGCTGCAGCTTTGCTCGCCGGTTCTGGGCTGCGGTTGGCGGCGCACCGCCGCCCGATGCCTCTGTCAGGCTCTTCTACGATTACCCAGCCCCGGCTGGCGTCCCCGCCTCCACGGCGCGCTCCTGCTCTCTGCTCTGCTACTGGCAGCTTTGGAAACACCGAAATGGTGTGGTGTTCCAAGGGTTGCGCCCCTGCCTGCCTCTGCTCCTCAAAAACTGCCATGACGACGCCTTGCTGTGGCGTGTTCGACTTCCACCTGAGCTCCAGCATGAAACCCAGGCGTGGCTCCGCTGTTTTTCCCCGGCCACTACTTAGCCCTGTTGTAGTGTTCCTTTCCTGTTGTTTTTCTCCCCTCCCCTTGATGCATCCATATCTGTAAATGTTACAGCTCCAGGTTTTTTGCCTCTGATATATGAAAAATTCAGGTGGAGGGTCTTCTCCCTCCCCCGGTGAAAATTCAAAAAAAAAAAACTTTCCACAAAGCAGTTGCCTGTCAATCGTCACCATGGAAGTAAGGATGAAATGGAATGAGACTGATGCAACAAGAAAGTTATATCTAATGCCTACTATTTCCTGTATGTGTGACAAATCAACAGCAATGTTTTCTTTCCGAATTGGTATACAGTTATACATCAATAACAAGGCTGTACATCAGACATACATATATAGAATGGAAAACAGTGATTCTCATGTTTGTCTACCGCATGTCTAACTAAAACCGAGAGACCGAGACATCGACGAAATTGCACGACACTAGCTGTGGACGTACTTAAGAAACTTGCTCGTTTTTTGTCCCGTATCAAATCAAATGTCATGATTCCGTGTTGACAGTTGACACACATATCTAGCATTCCTTTTTGAGTTCGTTGACAGGATATATGAACTGTTTTTCTATTGATTATCCTTGGTAAGTAAGCAAGAGTTCTGCCAGTTGGAAAGAACAAAACAAGTTCAAAGGGTTCGCACATCCGTCGTTAAAAATCTAACAGAGTAATGTCATATATATAAAATATAAAATTATCTTTGACGTTATTATTGTGGGTGTGTTTTGAACAAATGGCGGGATTTTGGTTGTCAGAATGACGTTTTTTCTGCATCATACTTTCTATTTGACAATAAGTAACATATCAGGATATGAAACTTGAGAACAAAATTTGCTGTTTAAACTCCAAAGGCAACTAGATGATACTATAATTGAATTAGCATATCAGGGTATAAAATTACTAAAATAAAGTTCATCAGTTGTTGTATAACATGTGAGCAAAAGAATGGTGGTGCTTTTTACATTAGTAACTTATTTATAATAATAAATCTAGTAAGTAATTTTGGCACGATTGGTCTAGAAAATTTTGAACATTGGTATGTATATTTCTCAATCGACTATGTTAACATCTCTAGTCAATGCTATCACGTCATGGATTTTGATCGGGCAGTGGTCGGTGACAGAAAAGAAAGAACAACGTTGTAAGGCCATAGAAAAGGAACAAAAAACTCTGTATAGAAAAGTAATTTGAACTTTGGTGAACCTGCAAAGAATACTAATATAATGCTAATAAGTTCTGGTAAAGAGGTTGCATAGAGCCGAACATCATGATCAGGCTTATTTGTGGTATGTATGCATCTTGAGTCAACTCAAATTTATATAATTGTCATGCTAATTTTGAAAGTGTCAAACAAAAACCTACTAAATATACACAGAGTAGGATACTGTACCACTGCCTTTGAATAAAATAATTATGGAAGTCCAGCCGCACGGATAAAAAACATACAGCAAAAAACAGAAGAAGTACCTAGCTAACGTAGTGGACCATAGTATGTACCTCTCGAAGTAGAAGGCGAAGGGGGCAACCGTAATGGAGCCAATGAGATTGCGGTAAGCGAGGAGGACAAAAGGTGCCATGCCGACGTTGAAGGCGAGCTTGGACAGGAGGAGGGCACCCATGGTGAAGGCCTGCACCAACACCATGCTTGCAGGGAGCAGCAGCTCCTCCGCCAGCAACAGCTTCTTCTTCTCCACACCGGAGACATTCATCGACATGTTGATGTTCTCCCACAGCTCTATCAAACGATCCAAAGCTATGATGAAGTTGTGCACATCAGCAAGAGAGCACAATGGTCACTGATCGATGATGAATAAAATGCAGTATCGAATCGATTGCAGCAATACTTGCTATAGCTAGCCGGACAGATAGGGGTGTACATATAAACATGGCAAACATACTGGGAGCATGGTTTGTAATTGTACGACATGTTTGGTGTCACATCTCAATGCAAGAAAACATAGAAGTAGGAAAGAAACAAAAGCTAGCTATGCTGGGTTGACGTGCTGACATATACCTGCTTGATGGGGCTGCGAGGAGTGCAATACACACACATGCGTAGTAGGTCCAACCTTGTATTAATACCGTATTTGTTCCACAAAAAACATGCCGTATGTGCAGCTAGTATTGTTGATGCGATGAGGCTAAGTTAACGGTGTTTTGAAGGTCGTCATTATTTTATTTTTATGTAAACTCGCCACTCCTTTCCAAATATTATGATTATGCTTGGTCATCACCAAATTTCCCCATGTCAGAACGATTGGGTTCTCAATTGGTTTGCCGCTGGGTTATTGGAAACACTATAAGTGTGAGTTTACTTCAAAGACTTACGGAATTCTGCTAAGCTGGTCATGTGGCGTGTACAATGAGGTGAAAGAAATACCATTTGCCTTGAAATATGTCTCTCATCCCTAATGCATGTTGCTACCCACCTCAGCATGCAAGATTGATGAAGATTTTTAGTTTGCTTAAAAAATAAAAAAATAATGATATCAGATCAAACCTATCTTGTATGTAATGTTGTAATAAATAGATTAATCGTAGTATTTCTCTCTAAAACAAAAGAATATGAGGGTGGATGTCTTTCATGTATTTACAACCTTCTAAATAAGAATATGAGGGTAGATGTCTTCCATGTATTTCTCTCTAAAACAAAAGACAGAAATCCAGCTACTTGACTAGAATAGCAATGTAGGAGTAATTAACCTTTTGCATCACAAACCAATGGCCGATCCATTAATTTGGTCCTAGGTAGCAATATATATTTTCCCACGTTTTTTTTACTTTGGTTGCGTTCCTTTCACATGCCTAATTCGTGTCTCCATCCCAGCTGCCATACAGAGTTTGAAGAGTATGGTTTCCTACGCTTGCAGTTAGCAACTGATTTGATGAGGCATAGCGCAAGGCATGCTTTTGTTCTCTATGCAAACAAGACACGGTGCACAACACCAAGGGGGAAAGCTGTTAGGCCGGGCATCTCAACTGAAGACACAGGAGCCGTCTCAGGAAGCCCAAACCCGTCTCAGGAATCAGACTGGAAAAGGGTTCCGCCCGCCATTGTTGCTCCGTGACCCTCTCCTCGTGAAAAGGCAGTGGCGAATCTAGGATTTTGCATTACGGTGGCCGGGGCAAGTAGGCATAAATTTTTGACAACACCATAATATAGCATGCAAATGTATGTATATGGTACAAATTATGATGCAAATTTGTGATCACTAATGAACAATTCTTAATTTTGCTATAAAAAAGCTAATCAAATTTGCAAAGAGAGAGAACTAAAGAGAAAGACCTGATGAGAGGAATCTTCAATGAAATCGATCGACTAGATTGTTGTTGCGTACGCCGCCGGCCAGCCGTGCTCGTGCGTATGTGGTGTGCGCCCTAGCTTTGCTGAGTTACAGCGCTACTTCTCAAGCGCGCCGTCGCGAGTTCGTCCCTGGCCCTGCTTGCTGGTGTCAGCCGCGCGCCATGTCGCTCGCGATCGATGGAGACTTCAATTTTGGGAGTCCGTTGGTTCCGAGGCAAGTCTAGGAGATGAGTTGGTTTCGGTTGGGATAGTGCATGCATGCGGATGCGGGGGATAACGGGGGGACGGTGCTTTGAATTTATCGTGGACTCATTTTCCGCTAGAGCTGTTGCATTCTCAGTTGAATTTCTGTTGGGATTTTTTCCTGTACGTAAACCACGTGCGTGTATACTGATCTGGGAGCACCAAAAACAAACCCGTTGGTTTCGGTCCCGACTCTTTCGGCTAATGAATTACGTTCACGACTAAAAGAAAATCGTATGTACCTTTTTTTGTGTGCCTAAATTATGAATATCTGGTACCGAATGCACTAATACAAGTTTTCACAAGTTCTTGGAATGCAGCGAGGGTACGTGCTGTTTTTGAGGAGGAGGTGGCTACGAAGGTACTCCAGATCCAAATTAGTAAATTATTTGGTGGCGAGGATTTTCTGTCATGGCCGTACACTAAGTTTGGTACGTATACTGTCCTATCTCTACTATATAATATCCTTAAACGACCGTGGCAGTGGTACGTGGTACGTCTAGTACTTTTGCAGTTTAGTCCGTCTAGATTTGAGACGCCGCCTGCACACCCGCGCTGGTAGCCCTCATTGCCGCCGGGAGCCAGGACGCGTGCTTAGCATCGTCGTAGTCCAGGGCCGCGCTGATGGCCCTTGAGGCCGTCGGGAGCCAGGATGCGTTCCTCGACAGCGCCTTCATCCTGCTCCCTCGCTCGCTCGCTCGATGCCCTCCTCCTCATCCGGCATGGCAAGCCGTCGCCATCCCCGCGCCGCCCACCTTCCCCTCCGTCGGAAGACCCAGGCCTCCCCGCCTTCCCTGCCATCGGAAGACTCCACGCCACAACGGCTACCCCGCCGCCGGAAGCCCCCACAACACCACCGCTATTCAGCAAGACGAAGATATTGTTCATGCTATTCAGCTTGTTGATGACACAAAGTTTTACATGGAGGCTTTGCGGTCCGATGTTGGATGGGATGATTTTCTCACAAAGGTCACAGCTTTTTGTAGAAAGCATAAGGTCAAAGTTGTTGATATGGAGGGTCCTTACTCTCCCGTTGGCCGGCCTAGAAGGGGTTTATGTAATGGTGTGACCAATTACCAACGCTTCAAGGTTGATATGTTTGTGGGTGTCATTGACAGGCAAATCAGTGAGCTCAATAGCAGATTTGATGAGGTAAACACAGAGCTACTTTCTTGCATGGCAGCATTCTCTCCAGTTAATCTATTTGCTGCTTTTGATCAAGAGAAGTTGGTTAAGCTTGCTACAAAGTTTTATGCCTCTGATTTTACAAGTGAGGAACTGACAAGACTTTCATGGCAAATAACATGTATGTTGCTAATGTGCGTAGAGATGAAAGGTTTCAAAACTTGAAAAATCTGTGTGAGCTTTCAGTTATGCTTGTCAAGACAAAGAAGCATGAATACTATCCTATTGTTTACAAGCTTCTTAAGTTGGTACTGATTCTGCCAGTAGCCACTGCGGATGTTGAAAGGATATTCTCTTTAATGAGCTATCTAAAGAATAAGCTAAGAAACAAAATGGGTGATGACTATTTGAACAATTGTATGGTTACATTTGTTGAGAGAGATTTCTTCAGGAAAGTAAAGAATGAGGATGTCATCAATCGCTTCCAAAAAGGTAACCGCAAAGTCATAATGTAATATGGAATACCATCACTTTATCAATCAAAAGGTACCTATCACCTATGTATTCATGTTGTTATGAGCTTATAAATTGAAATATTGCTATTGTTGTTATGCTAGTGTTGTTTTTTCCATATATATTGCTAGTGTTGTGTTGTTTGGGTCATATAGTACATTTAGAGCAAAAAATATATTTGGGAGGAATACCCATTGTTCATTTCCTGGAGCCGCCACTGCCGCCCACCTTCCCCTCCGTCGGAAGACCCAGGCCTCCCCGCCTTCCCTGTCATCGGAAGACTCCACGCCGCAACGGCTACCCCGCCGCCGGAAGCCCCCACATCACCACCGCTAACACGCCGCCGGAAGGCCCCTGCACTTCCCTCGCCCAAATCCCGCATCCCCGTAGCTGGGCGAGAAAGAGATCGAGGAGATGGTGGCTGGGCCGCTGGGCATTCTTCAGTCATCCCCATAGCTGGGCGAGAGGGAGGTCGAGGAGATGGTGGCTGGGCGTTCTTCAGTGCCAGAACGTGGCCGAACTCGATTGCAGGGGACGAGGACAGCCAGCACGCGGAGGGGATGGAGGAAGTAGGTGGCAGCACCCGCCATCTGAACTGCTGCAGCGGGCAGCTCTTCCCCTCTTGCTCCAAACTCTCCAACCTGACATGATTCAGTACATTTGGGCGTTCAGGTTCTATGCTGCAGAGGTGCTCCTCAATTACTTTGAATTTTGCTTGCACCTGTGTGTATATATTCTGACTGATTTGCTAATTCTTGTAATGCATTATTCTCCCATTTAGTTACGCTTGCAATGCTGACCGGTTGCTATCCATGAGAATTTTTGATACTTGGGTGCTTTAATGTGCAAGCATTGGATAAGGTTAGGTTCAGGAGCCTGACTGACAAGAGCAAGTTGGATGCCCAGCCCAAACTGTTCATTCACATGATCTGGAGGCTCTCGCTGCTGATACTGATGTGTCCATGATTCGTCAGTTTTGTCCTCCACCTCGTCTGATCCTGGTGCAGCTTAAACTCGAGATGATGACCTAGGTATTTGGTAAGTTGTACAGTAGGTTTCAGTAGAGATTGATGAGCTTAAAGAGTGATATATTGAGATATGTACGGATGCCAGTACTCACAATCCCAGTTAATGATGTGTTTATCTTAGGAGTAAAGTTGTGCGTTGCACCTTATCTGGTCATCCCATTGGTTAGTGGATGTGATACATCAAATATATTTATTTTGTTATTTATTATCAGAAGTTATTTTGTTTTAAATACAAACCTCACAAACATGATTTCAAATTCATTTAAAATAAACATCAACTTATGGGTCGTTTATGTTTGTTTCATTATGAGTATATGTGTGTTTACATACTTCCCACCTTTTATTTTTGTGGTTTATACTCCGTCCGTCCCACTGCTGGAAAATAGAAGAAGGCGCAGATGAATTAGGAGTGGGTGATGGGTAGGAAGATCTGTTCATCTACTTTTTCAACTGTCGCCCTCATCCCCAACCCATGTTGACGTCCATTGAGTTTGATGGGAATTTGTCGGTGGGGCATTAGTGTTGCCCTTGAAATCAATTTTCTTTTTTGTGGAGGGAAGGCCATCATAGCTAGCTGACTTGAAGTCAGTTAATTAAGTTCTTACCGCTGAAATCTGCACAATACAGTTTACTTCACACCTAAATTTTTTGATTTCTTTTACACATGTTGCAACGCACGGGCAGTTTGCTAGTAGGCATACAATTTAATTAGCACGGACTGATGCTGTTCAGATTAAACGAAGTGCTACTGGCCGGGGTATGGCATCTGGTTATAGCTCAGATTCAAAGTATTGGAAGACCCTTTGAGCGATCAAAGCTCCTGGAAAAATGAAAACGGTGCTATGGAGATTTGCTCACAATTGTTTGCCCAGTGGCCAGTGGAGAACAGCTACATCGGCGCCATGTTCCTGCTTCCACGACATGCATCCACTGCTCAGTAGCGTCGAGCATGCCCTCCTGTTCTGTCCGTTTGCCAGACAGGTTTGGGATGAGGTTAAAGCTTTCTATGACTAGTAATTAAGCACGTGCAATGCACGTATCCGCCAATCCCAAATAAATTCGAGGAACGGTAAATATAAAAATCACATCGGCCATACTATATTTTTATCCAAGATTTTGCATGAAAAAATATTTTGGAAATATTCAAATTTTATAAATGAAATATCAAAGATAGAGTGTAAGAGTGTAACATAAGATTTTCTATGAATATCTAGGATGCAAATTTTTCAATAAAATAATTTGACTAAAACCCTCCGGAGACACATATCCAGGATGCATTTTTTTTCACTAAAATAAGATCATAGTGGAGCTTTTTATATACTCAGAATGAAAGAATATGAACCTTGTTTCTCCAGCAGCTTGGCGTCCATTCCTCTCAGCATCGACCGCATCCTGTCGCTTAAGAATACTATTCCTGTAGTCTCCTAACTGATATTCATCTTACATATGGTACAAAACTGAAACCTAGAGTTCTGCAAGGGCAAATAGCTCCTGTGCGACATCGTTGAGGGGAATTGTCTATGATGCGACGACGTTGGCTAAAATAGCTCTGGTGCGACGTTTCTTAGCGTGGGAATAGCTCAGACATGACTAACAGATAAAACGGTTGTCTGGCTCTTAACGGAGGCTGAGATTAGGTTAGGACCGGGTGGTTATGTGCTCCGACAGGTGGGATCCACTCAGTTGCCACGGCATGGACCCGAGTTGACCGTGCTCCACTCCCGCTCGATTCGCCCGTGCTCGACGGCGCCGCCTTGTGCCTCTTCTTCGGCAGCGGCAACGATTTCTTCTCGCCGGCGGTGGAGCGCCTTTCTCGGCGGCGGCGCAGCTTTCGCTGGTGAGTAATTTCATAACCCTAGTCTCGTTCCCCTCAATTTTGGATGCGTCTGTGGCCTGAAGCTCTGTTTCCCGGCCGATTTGAAATCAGAGAAGCGTGGAGAGGTGCGCGTGGATTGAATGAGATGGAGCCCGGAGAGAGTAGTTCAAATCGGTAATGCGCACCCTCTTCTAGCTTATTTGAACTCGATTTGGTTCTCGTCCCCTGCACCCCTAGCTGACGCCGATTCCGCCATTGACAGGGGAATTCTGCGCCTAGCTTCGAATTTACAGTTGAATTCTTTCCTTGTAAGGCCAAGCTAGGTGATGGTAGCGTTCGAAACATTGAGAGAGACACGAGAGTTATTTGGGAGGTCAAATGTACAGATATTGATCCCCAGGAACTTCAGAGCATGGAGGAGAAGGCAGTGAAGAATTTGGTGGAGAGAATTGGGGAGAGCATTATTTGGGGTCCAGAACAAGAGGTATCACTGCTACGGTATGCTGATTGAAGAACGTTTATGTCCGAATTGAGGATGGAGAAGATATGGTTAATGAAATTGATCGACAAGAGGTTGGACAAGCAAAAAAAGCAACCTTTTGGGCAGAGCTCATTGATCTGAACCAGATTCCAGGGTTGGTTATGTGCCATCAAAGATGGCTTCACAGATGGCAGATGCTGAGTGGGCTGCAGAGAAGCAGACGTTGTTGCCAATGCTCCTGAACTGACAGTGATATGTGAAGAAACAGGGGCTGCTGCAGATGCAGAACAGGGATGCCATGATGCTAGAAAGGTTGTTGTTGATTGGAATTTAGTAGAATTAGATGAACGCACAGATTTGGTCATTGAACCAATAGCTGACACTAAGATGGCCGAAATGTTTGGAATTCCAGTTGATGACAGAGATAAGGAGAAGGATGACACTACTTTGCTGCTGATGCTAACACAAATTCAGGCCCTGAAGATGTGGATGGAGAGTTGATGAAGATGCTGCAGATGATGTAGATGATACACATGATGATGAGCTGGTGCATGTATATGACAAGAGAACCCTGTCATTGAGGTGGGGAAGTTGTGGCCAAACATGGATGAGTTTAGGATGTGTTTCAAGACCTATGCAGTGAAACATGAGTTCGAGGCCAAGACTATGTGGACTGATCGAAAGAAATTTTATGCTAGGTGCCAAGGTTTGATGGAGGTGCCAACCCTTGCAAGTGGTACATATCTGCTAGACGACAACCTGATGGCCATACAATCAGGGTAAATCAAATCCACATCAGCATACATGTATTAGCAGTTCACAGAGAGTTTCAAAGATGACATCACAGTTTTGGATTACACAAAAGATTACTCCTATTTTAGCCAAGACACCAAACACTACAGCAAAGAGACTTAAAGTTGACCTGGAAAAGATGTATCCCATTGTGCTGAAATATACCACAGTGTGGAAGGCAAAACAAAGGGCAATGAAAGCATTATATGGTGATTGGGCAAATACATTTAGGATGTTGTATAGTTTTAAAGCAGAGGTGGAGAAGAGGTCACCTGGCAGTGTGGTGGAGATAGATACTGAGGTAAAAGAGGATGGCAAGGTTTATTTCAGCAAAAAAATGTGTTTAAAGCCTTGCATAGATGGATTTAAAGCAGGGTGTCGTCCATATTTGAGCATCGACTCATCTTTTTTGACTGGAAAGTGGAATGGTCAGTTGGCAGCATGCAATGCTCTTGATGGACACAACTGGATGTTTCCTGTTGCCATTGGAATGTTTCAGTCAGAGACAGAGGCATCATGGACATGGTTCATGATGCAGTTGAAAAGATGCATAGGGCCAGTATCACCTTTGGCCATCCACACAGATGCATGTAAAGGGCTAGAAAATGCAGTCAAGAATGTTTTCCCTCATGCTGAGCAGAGGGAGTGCTTTGGCCATATGTGGATGAATCTGATAAAAAAATTCAGAGGAGAAGAATTTGGGCGCATGTGGCCGGCAGCAAGATCTTACACCACACATACACATTCCTATCACCTTGGTAAGATAATGGCAGCATGTAGTGAGAATGATTTTGCTTCATGGTTGAACACCTACCATTCTCTGTTATGGTATAGGTCAGGTTTTAATACTGCCATCAAGTGCGATCATATCAACAACAACTTGGCAGAAAGTTTCAAACAAGGTGAAGGAGTTGAAAGACTTGCCTGTGCATGACATGGTGGACCAAATCAGGATCATGATCATGCGCTTGTGGGAATTGAGAAGAAGAATTGGTGAGATTTTGGAAGGGGATAAGCTTCCGGCAGTGGTACAACAAGTGGTCAATAGGAGCAGAAAGCTTTCACATCTATCTGTTGAGAAATCTTCATTGTGGGGTGCTGAAGTTAGAGATACAAAGAGTGGCAAGAGGCATGTTGTTGACACTGATTTGCATGAATGCGCCTGCCAAGAGTGGAAACACACTGGAAAACCATGTGAGCATGCCATAAAAATTTTGGCATCTAAACCCAAGTTAAATATGCATCCATATTTGCATGATTATTACTCAGTGCAAAGATTCAGGGCTGCATATGCAACTCCAATTCCAGCACTAATAGACCAATCGTAGTGGCCTGTGGAATTTGAATTTTCCATGTATCCACCCCTCACTAGAAGAAAGGCTAGGAGGCCCAAACGGAGCAGATCCAAAGCTTGGTTTGAACCATATCTAGACCTTGTTGTGCAAACTGAACCAGATGCTACTGTCCAAACTGAAACTGTTGCTGATGTTGTCCAAAGTGCTGTGGGGAGGCCTAGTGGTTTTGGCAAGAAAAGAAAGAGTATCAACAAGTTGTATGCTATAGAAGTTGAGAAGAAGACGAAACCGAGAGGTAAGAAGAGGCAAAAAATAGATTTGGAATTTTGTGTGTTGTTGTAATTTGAACCAAAATTCAAACTTCTACATGGTATTTCTGCTAAGCTTGGATGTTGCAATGATTTCGAACTATTATGCACTTTGTTTGATCTAACTTGGTCATCAATCCGAGGCCTTTTGCTAAGTCCTAAAAAATGTGTTTCAAATGAGCTCCAAAGGTAGGGTAAACGGCCCCATTTCTAAGCAAGTTTTTTTCCAGCTTGTCTAAATCAGCCAAATAAATTTCCTAGATGTCTATTCTACCTATATAGTGTCATTCCGAAGTCTCACTATTTATTGAATTAATCTTCATATTATTTATTTTCTTTTGAATAATTATGGTTTAATTGAAAATCATAAATAAAACAAATGTATGTAAACAAATTTTTTCTCGTTACTATATGACATAAGAAGACTATTTGCGCAGGTTTCATGATTTTTTGATTTTTTTTTTTGAATTAGTTATGCTCAACCCTGGTCACTGAAATCCTCCTCCTCTCTCCCTTGAAATCCATACTACTCTGTTCGAGATATCACATTTGAGTGAACACATTTTCGTGCAATCGTATGTATACCATCTTTATATTTTTTTTCTCGTTACTATATGACATAAAAAGACTATGTGCGCAGGTTTCATGATTTTTTGATTTTTTTTTGAATTAGTTATGTTCATTTGAAAGTATTTGAGGTCTCTCACTTGATTTAAGGATTTTTCATAAAAATGTATATAAACCATATTTATATTTTTTTCTCGTTAGCATACAACATTAGAAGACAATGTGCGCAAGTTTCATATTTTTTTGTTTTTTTAATTGGTTATGCTCAACCCTAGTTTGGTCAACCCTCACAAAACCCTGTTGACCGAGGCGAAACCCCGCATAACCCCGCTAACCCTAGCTCTTATTTGTGGCCATTGGATAAGCCCTACGTTGGTCGTCCGATCAAGCCTTCTAGAAGGAAACCCGCAGACTCCCGCGTTTTGGCCGTTGGCCGTTGGATCGACGCCTTCTAGAAGGAATCTAGCGCGGACGGTTGCGATCGGCTGAGCCACGGCGATCCGCGAGACTCACGTTCTGCGCTCTGATTGGCTGGCATGTTTTCTTTTTTCCAACACGCATAGGGTTCGGGTGGGCAGTTCGGTCACTGACTCGTAGAGCCCACAGTGTGTAGGGTCCACGTGTCATTGATCGTGTTGGGCACTCTAGTCTCTACGTGAACCGTTGGGCCGTCGTGGTGTCCGTTGTGCTACGCGCCCGTCTAGCCTTTCCATGCATTCGTGGCCTAGTGGCGGCGATTCAGACTTCCACGTCAGATTGCATGCGAAGGAGCGCGCTTGATTCAGACTTTGCATGCATGCCAGAGCGACGTCGCACCGCAGCCATTAAGCACGTCGATTCAGAGGCACACTGACTCGTCGCACCGCAGCAATTAAACCATGGTTCAGACTTTGTTTGAGACTCGAAAATCAAGCTCGATTCAGACTGCCCGCAGTGCACAAGGGAGAGTAATCGCAAGCCAGCCCTAGAATGATCCTCTCTTCCTCTCCTCTCTATTTATACATCTGTCTTCCTCTTCTCTCTCAACACAAGTGAAAGGACACGGATGTCGCCTAGAGGGGGGTGAATAGGCGATTAAAATTCTTTGTGGATTAGGCTTGAATAAATGCGGAATAAAACTAACGTTTAATTTATCAAGCACGAAACCTAAACAAGCTAGGTTAACCTATGTGCACCAATAACTTAAGCTAAATAAGATAAGAAAATATGTGATAGCAAGATATATTACTTCAAGCTCGATGGCTATCACAAGGTAAATAGCATAAGTAAGAAGCTCGGGTATAGAAATACCGAGGCACTTGGAGACGATGATTTATCCCGAAGTTCACTTCCCAATGGAAGCTACGTCTCCGTTGGAGCGGTGCGGAGTCACAAAGTGATCCCCGAATAGCCGTCAAATGGCACACCGTAATCTCCTTCGTGCATCCACCAATGCGGAGTGCCACGAACCACTATGGGACACTTGAGGGTGGTCACCGAACCCGTACAAGGATGAGGCACACTCCACAACTTAATTGGAGGCTCTCACCGAATTCCCGCGGCTCCCAAAGCCACAAGAATCACAAGGTTGGGGCGCGACTCCACAACTTAATTGGAGGCTCCCAACTATCCCGCGAGCCACCAAAACTCCGAGATCAACAAGGACCGTCTAGGGCACTCCAAGTACCCAAGAGGACAAGCTCTAGGGCACCCCAAGTACCCAAGAGTAACAAGCTTCTCAACTTCGATTTCCACATATCACCGTGGAGAACTCAAACCGATGCAAGAAGGCAAGACCACTAGAAGTGGTCAATTCCTTCACTCCCAAATCCCACCAAAAGCAACTAATGCTTGTGGGGGGAGAAGAGAGGAAGAACAAGGAAGAACTCAACAAATGGAACTTCAAGATCACGATCTACTAGGTTCCCCTCACTTAGAGGAGGAATGGATTGGATGAATATGTAGATCTTGATCTCCTCTCAAATTCCCTCAAAGATATCCAAGAATCATGGGAGGGATTTAGAGGAAGGCAAGCTTTTCCAAAAGTCAACAATGGAGGAGAGAGAGGGGAAAAGCTAGCTCAAAGGATGAGAGAACCGTTGGGGAAGAAACCCCCTTAAAAAGGTCCTCTCAAAAATCTGCCCGTTGCAGACGGAAAAAGGCCGCAGCGGTAGTACCGGGCCGATCCCGGTAGTACCGAGCCGCGTTGACTCGAGGAAGAACGAAGGCCAGTCAGCGCACCCTGACTCGGCGCGCAACGGTAGTACCGGACTACCTGGCCCGGTAGTGCTCCCTTCCCGGTAGTACCGCGCCACTACCGGGGCAACTACCGGGTTAAAACTTCGAGAGGCAGAGAGCCATCCGGAGATGCGGTACTGGACCCGGTACTGCCCGCGGTAGTTCCGCAAGGGGTCACCCGGTAGTACCGGGCGAGGGTCGGTACTACCGGCCAAAGAAGAAACTGCAGAACCAGGAAAGGAGAACCGCAATAACTTTTGCAAGGAAGCTCCAAACGAGATGAATCCAATTCTGTTGGAAAGGTAGCGACAAGAGTTGTACTACAAAAAGTGGAAATATTAAGGGTCACAAATATAGAGGGGATACCACACATGGGAAGGTGTGGACCCTATCTCGAAGGTGGACCGATAATATTTCCAACCAGAAAACGCAACAAGTTTTCCATATGAAATCCGTTTTCGGAGAACTTGGGCTTGTCATGAAGATCACAATAAGCACCAAAACCCAACAAGGAGAAAATCCAAATAAGAACCAAGAAAGATGATGAAGGCAAGTATGCAAAGGTTTGAGCTGTCTCCAACTGATACGCTAAAGCTCAATCGAGAGCCCCTCTTGATAGTACGGTATCTATCCTATAACCCGGTCTCCCAACTAGTACCACGAGACCGGTAAAATAGAAACCCTATCATACTTTTGCCTTGCGCATTCCACTTGAGCTAGATGACGTCGATCTTGATCTCTTCAAGTGGACCACCTTTTTTGATTGCGCTTCGCTTGGTGAAGACTCAAACATTGCTCCCCCATACTCCACTATGGGAGAGCCTCTCTTAGGCACATCTTCACATGAACATTATCTCTAAATGGGTGGCAAGCTTCAAGCTTAGGATTTCTTCGAGATGCTCCTCTTGAACTTGCGCTTCTCAACATTGATGACGATCACCACTTAACGTCATCGATCATGGGCCATATGAAATCTTCATTTGATGCAAGCCCATGGAAAGATACCTAACCACACATAAATGCTACACACATATCATGGGTTAGTTCACAAAGCTATATGGACAATTGCTTACCATACCAAGAGATACATGATCCCACTTGGTACATCTTGTAGCTTTGTGTGTTGATCAATATTTGATCAACCTTGTATCTTTTCTTCTCTTTTCAATAGATGATGTCTTGAAGATAACCATGAATGATCACATAATTCTTTTCTTCAAGACATACTTGCAATACGCTCAACTCGATGATCTTGATGCCAAATACTTCATTATATCAATATATTCATGGCATCAACCTTGAATCCAATGGAGTTCAAGCATGGTCTATGGACAAACACTACAAGTAAAACTCAATGCAACCATTAGTCCATAGGGATTGTCATTAATTACCAAAACCACACATGGGGGCGCCATGCCCTTTCAACAAGCCAGATCCATCTCCTCTCCTCTTCCTCGCCTGTCTCCTCTCTCGAAGCACATCAAGCCAGCCAACCAAGATGGACTTCACCGGAGCGACGTTCTGGCCGCCGCGCACGGTGCCCGAGATGCGCTACCCACCCGGCGTGGTCGTGGAGAACACCCTCCGCGTGTGGGCGATATCGAGGTGGATGGGGGAGGTCGAGCTCGCCCATGAGTTCCTCGCCACCGGCTTTCGCCACCTCAACCTCCCACAGGGCACGCGGCCCATGTTTCGCCTCAACGAAACCCGCGACATGCACGGCGTCGTCGTCGTGATGCTCACGACCACTTTCACCAACCCATTTGACGCCTACGTGCTCCTCGGGCAAGTCTTTTGGTGCGGCTGTGAGTTCATCGCATTCACGACATACAACATCTACACCAACTACGAGCACGCCTTCCCCACCCCCGACCACATGCACACCCTCCCCTACAACCTCAACGACGAGGAGTGAGCAAGAAGGGGCGCCCAAGCAAGAAGATGTTGGTGCGGAGTGAAGATGGTGCAGCCCTGTTTAAGTTTTATCGTTTTATTTACTTTGTCTCATTTACTTTCCCTTGTCATGTCGTGTCGTGTCTCCATCTAGTTTATAACTAGGTGATTGCCCGTGCGTTGCAACGGTAGATAAATATTCTATTGGTTCAACACTAATTATGTCAAACATGTAACTTTTGGATTCTTGTGCACATCAAGCATCATTTTATATATGGTTGGGGCAAATATAATGTACAACCCACTGGATTTAACATAAACATCAAAGTTGAAAACTACATTCCAATACAGTCCCTGCATAAATAAAAGTATTCCAAATACATTAAAATTGCAATTCGACGTCATATTCTCAAGGGCCCAATTAATTATGCTTATAACTAAGATCTACTCCCTCACATGTTTAAGATATAAAATTGAAATGACAATTTTCAATGTGCATAGAAACAAAAAAAAGGCTATATCTGCAACTCTTTTTCTCGTACAAAACTCGGTAAGTACTCGGTCCCTTCCGGCCTCATTGTGTTAGAGCCTATGTCGTCTTTTTTCTAGAACAGTGACACAAATCATTTGGATATTTCTTTGTTATAAGTCACAAAATACTTTTTCAGCGGATAACATATTACTCAGTGTATTACTACTACATTGGCAAGAACTTAGTTTGGCATTTGCCCTAAATAATTGTACATCTATAACACTCAGTTTTTGTTAAGGGCGTTTACAACTTTCCAATAATAGGTATTAAACTTGAACTCCCTATTTTTGGATCATATAGGAATGGGAAAAAAATTAGAGTTGGAAGGAACCAAAAGGTAGGAACACTATTTAGTTACCTGCATGCTCAGATTCGTCAGACATGGTTCCAACTTGATTTATTTTAAAAAAATGCCATGGAAAGGCATGTCATTTTCATACAAAGAAGTGGCCAAGCGGCCTGTCCACAAGCCCGTAGGTCGTACAACACAGGAGACCGCAAATAGTACAATGCGCTCTAACCTACACATTCTACTCGAGACGGTCCCTCTCTTATCTCTCATGGCAACTACTTCCCCCTCATCCCACCTCAAAGGCCATCGGCCAAAACCGTAAAACCTTCAACTCGAAGAAGCCTCGCCCTTCTTCCTTTGCTCCACCCCGGTCTGATCTTGTCGATTGTTCTCTCCGTCGAGACATGTGCGCCATTGAAGACCATGTCTTTCCAGACTTGCTAGATACTCTACATGACTAAGATGTTACACGGCCACTCGTCTCGCCTCTGAATCATCCGGGTCGCGGTGGCCTAATTCAGCAGTCTATCAGTTATGCATCCGGTTGTGGCATCCAGTCTAGATGTTGCCTAGCACACTAAACCACACCTCTCTAGCAACCGGACAAGTAACTCTCCTGGTCCTGGTCGCAAAGGGGGAATCGAGGTGGGTTGCTGCAAACCCCTTCTCATGAGTTTATCCACCGTCCAGCACCTGTCCTTCGAGACGAGCCTTGGAAAGAAATTTAAAACTTAGCGGTGCTCTGTATTTCCACACCTGGTTCCCCACGTCAAAATGTGGTTTGTCTCTGGATTAATTCTGTATTTATACATGAGGTATGATCCATGTTAGTTTACTTGAATTCTCCCTATGATTGAGCCTTTTTTTTTCTTCTAAAGAGTAATCATGGTGTTCTATTTTCTTTTGGTAGCTCATATATGTTCAACATAGAAGTCTTCCAGTTTGTTGCCTTGATCGTCCATCTCCATAGTCATGCAAGTAAATTGTCTTATGCCTACTTCTCTTCTCTTCTATATCTCTGTTCCCAAAGGCCCAAATGTCTACTCTGCTTGTTTGAGTAACCTGTTAGTTGATTCTGGCCATTTTTGTTGCAGGTTCGCGTCCTCTCCGATGGCGGTGCTCGGTGGAGCTCCGTGGTGGCGTGCCTGCTCCTTTGGCGGTCGCGGATCGGTGGATCCGCGCCGTGCGTCGATCCCCCGCCAGATCCAGCGCTGCGGTCTCCGTGCTGGCGGCGGATCCGGTGGAGGAGGTGTGAGGTGGCTGCGGTGTGGGGTAGCGGCGTGCAGGCGGTGGATCTGGCCACCTCCGGTGAGGTGGGGCGGTGCTGGCCCCAGATCCGGCGCGGATGGAGCTCGGGGTCCGTGGCCCCGGCCGACGGACATTCATCGACTATGGATCCAGCTCTGCGGAGCTGGTGCTTGTTGCGGCTCTCTGACGCCTCCGGGCTAGAAGCTCCTCCGCTCCAGGGTGCAGGTCTCCGGGCTGCTGCGTTCTTCGTCGCCTCCGGTGGTGGAGTTCGTGCTGGCCGGGTTTCCTCGTTCTGGTTGTCGGCGTGTCACGGCAGTGTTGCCCTCTGTTTCCTCCTTCCTTTTCCTTTGCTTGTATTTGGCCTTGTATTTGTTCTATTCGTATGAATACTAGTATGGAAAATGCAAAAAGGAAAAGTCAAAAATCTTTCTCACTCTCCAAAGGATCTTTTTTTTTGACACCTCCAAACAACCACGTATATTCACCACCGTACCATATACACCGTACACAGTACAAATACAACGAAAGAGCAATACGTAGAGGGAGGACCAGAGCCAGCACCAAGATCCGCGACACCACCGGCGGCGAGGAAGACGAGGAACGGCACCACCACCTTGCCAGAGCCTGGGCAACATTTAAGCCCTTGAAGGACGCCGCCGAGACCGTCCGCCGCGCCGCGGCGAAACTCGAGTCGATGAACAAGCGGGGCGAGCGTCCCCCTGGCCCTACGCCGCTTTGCCGCAGCCGTCGTCGTCGTCGAAGCCACCGGAAGCCGCCGTGGATCCAGGCGAGCCCCAGGTACCGAGCGAATCCACCGCCAGGACGGAGACCGCCGCTGGATCTGGCGGTAGATCGAGGCACGGCGCGGATCCATCGATCCGCGGGTGCCGGAGTAGCAGACGCGCCAGCCCGGAGCTCCACGAGCGCCGCCGCCGGAGAGGAGAAGCGCCTGCAACAAAAACCTCACCGGCGACACCACCGCCTCCACGGTGCCGCCGGCTGCCCCAAAAGAACCTACCACTACTACACACGCGAGGCGGGGATCCCGCACCCTCCCGCCGCCGAGGCGGCCGGCGGAGGGCGAGGGATCCGGCGGATCGGCGGTGAGGGGGTGGATCGACCGGGGGATGCAAAAATCGCCCTTTTCCGCTACAGAGAACAGAGAGGGAAGACGACCAGCTCCGCTCAGCTACAGAGAACAGAGAAAGGATCTTCTGTGAGCAGCTCGCATGCTTTAACTAGTGTACTAATGTACAGAGATGCACACATACAAGGATACACAACTATTGCCACAAAAAATATGGGGTCTTAAAAAAAATTCTGCATGTTCAGGGAGCCACGACCCCCTTGGTCCCCTGGTTCCGCCGTTGTACACGTCCATCCGCGGACGAGGCCAGAAGCTGGAAGCAGCAATGCACAAAGCCCCCGCGGCCGGCCGGCCGGACGTACAAGCTGTTCGATCAAATGTACAGGAAGCTGACGTACATGAGCTGATTGATCGAATGTACAGGATACAGGTACTACCTCCGATCCATATTAGTGGGCACAACTTTGTCTAGATACACATGTATTTAGTCTAAATACTTAACTAGATACATATGAATTTAGACAAAGCTATGCCCACTAATATGGATCGGAGGGAGTACGTAAATTCAAAAAATAAAAACTGAGTGAACGAGTACAGTATAGGCAACGCAACACGTAAAAATACAAAACGGTGTCTCAAGTAATATTATGGCTCGGTTTTGGCTCGATAAATTTAATAATATCTTGAATGACGAATATTGGTCGTTGCGCGTATTTGTCGTTGCGCGTATTGGTCGTTCCGTGTGCTACAGCTCGGTTTTGACTCGATAAATTTTAATAATATCTTGAAAGAGGTACATTGGTCGTTGAGCATATTCGTCGTTGCGCGCATTGGTCGTTCCGTGTGCTACAGCTCGGTTTCGCCTCGGCGGATTTGCTTGCGTACAACTACAGAAACACAGTCTGTACAACTATACAGATAAATGTTGTACAACTACACATACATAGATTATACAACTACACAGACACATGTTGTACAACTATACGGACACAGGTTGTACAACTAACATGTTATAAAACTACATAGACACAGTTATACAACTGCACAGAAACATGTTGTATAATTACAACTATAAAGACACAGATTGTACAACTACACAGAAACATATTGTACAACTAAAGGTTGTACAAACTACACATTACAGGGGGTACAAACTACACAGAACACGAAATACAAAAGTATATAGACACAAGTTGTACAACTATACAGAAAACAAAGTACAAAGTACACATAACCGAAAGTACAAAAGTACACAGAAGTGGGAGTACAAAGCACACAAAACAGGATGTACATACTATGCATAACCGGGAGTACAAAAAAAAAGTCCGTCGAACCTATCGACATGGAATCTAGTTTTGAAGATCTCGACGCGAGAAGCTCAAAAGTGAAAACGATTCATAATTTGGATAAACATTTCTCAAGATATTTCGTTTTCAAAATTTGGATTTGAAAAATAAAAGACAAAAAGGGAAAACTGCATGCCCACGTAAGTGCATGCCCCCTTTCTCTCTCATACTCCCCCACTTTCAATCTAATTGTGACACTTGTTAGACATGCACACAACCAAAATTAGAGCATGTGAGGAGAAACCAACACTTGTCATGATTATAACGATGGTGGGGTTCCCTTTGCAAAGGGAACTCTTTTTCTAGTGATTGCCGGGTCTAGGTGTTGGCCGGCGTGGCTTCAGCCCGGGAGGAGCTATATATTGCTTCGTAGCGGTGGAACGAGGTAGCGCCGCCTACACGAATGTTAGATGGGCTCGGCCCAATAGGTCGCACGCGCGCGAAAAAACGTTTTTTTCTGATCGTTACTGCTTTGCTACTGTTTCGCTACTTTTTGCTATTGTTTCGCATGTTACTGCTTTGCTACAGTTTTTTAACTGATTCGCGTACGTTTTTTTTTATTTTCACTTCTTCGCGAAAAACAAATTATTGTTAATTACTTTTTTATTTTTCACTTTTTGTGATTTCGAAAAATGTTCGAACTAAAAAAATGTTGTATAATTTTTGAATGTGGACAAAATTCAAATTTGAATATTTTTTAAATCTGAACTTTTTTAATTCGAACAACTTTTGAATGCGATCAAATTTTAAATTTGAACAATTTTTGAATGTAAACAACTTTCGAATTTGAACAATTTTTGAAAGTGAACAATTTTTTAATATGAACAAAATGTTGAATTGGATCAATTTTTAGAATGTGAACAAATTTTGAATTGGAACAATTTTTGAATATGAATGAATCTTGAATTTGAACAATTTTCGAATATGAACAAATTTTAAATTTGAACAATTTTCGAAAATATTTTTCAAAAACATAAAAAGTGAAAAAAAGAAAATAAAAGAAATAGGAAAAAATAAAAATTTAAAGAACGAAAAAGAAAAAGGATAAAGAAATTTCTAAAGTATCCATCTTTTCAATCGAGTGGCATCTACCCTTGCCGAAGTCACATAATCCTCTGTGCGATGACCATGGTGATGACCATGATAAGGAGCAGATTGGAAGAAATGTCCACCTTCCTTCTGTTGTGTAGTTTTCACATTTGTATAGCTACCAATTGATACTTTTGTCGCAATGTACGAATATGAAATGTGAATGAATGAAACAAGAAGGAGATTTGCTACTAGATGATGCTTGTTCTTGATATTTGCATGTGTCGCAATGTATGAATCTGAAATGAAAACCTACATACATGGTACTAAAAATTCTAAACGTGTGCGATGGATTTTCAAACACACACGACTAGCACTAGGATATGCGTGTACAATAAGTTCTTAAACACACACGAAAGACCTTACTAAAGCGTGTGCAATTACAAGTAATCCAGGCGACTGAATATTGATAACCGTGTGTCATAACCTGAGACATCGCACACGATTTTGTAAATACGGTCGTCTGCAATAGTTGAGGTATCGCACACGATTTCTTTGACCGTGTGTGATCTTCAGCCCCATCGCCCACCCATGGATAGCGACGCAGGCATAAATCGTATGCGATGGCCAAAGTCGATCATGTGCGTTTGCTCGATTTGGACTAGTGTTCGCACTCGGGTGCATGGGGTTGTGTGCTCCATTCAAATCAAGGTGTGTTCCTTGCACGTGCAGCGAGAAGTTTCGAGCATGTTAAGTCTGTTGATGATGTGAAAACACATGTTCGTTGGGAGACCCCAAGAGGAAGGTATGATGTAGTGCAGCAGCAATTTCCCCTTGTAATTCTACCAAGGTTATCGAACCAGTTGGAGTCAAGAGAGCTTCAGAAGGTTGACAACAGCACCAGAAAATGTAGCGTCTTGACGGGAGAGAAGCCTCCTAACAGCGCCAGAAAATATGGTGGTTGTCGTGGACCTGCACACAACACAATAAAACTAATTTGTCCCAACGAAACAGGAAGGTTGTCAATCTCCCCGGCTTGCTGAATACAAAGAATTAAACGTATGGTGTGGAGAACAATTATAATTGCAGAAAATAACAGAGAACAAATGATTGCAGAGCATGATGGAAACGGTGTTTTTATCAGTGTAAAAGAATGGACCGAGATCCACAGTTCACTAGTGGTGTCTCTCCATAAAAGATAGCATACATGTTGGGTAAACAAATTACAGCTGGGCAATTGACAAATAGCAAGCGCATGACAATGCAACATATGACATGATTGTTTATTGTAGTAATTATTGGACATTACATCATAATACATTTTTTTAAGACATTACCGTAGGGGAGAACCCCTACGGTGTGGATTTTCAATATATATGAAGGACTGTCCTCAAAAAGTTTTACAACCTACGGAGGCTGAAATTGAAATAAAGACAACATAGTGATTTAGGAGACTAAATGATGGACCCAATCTACAAGGGGAGCCACCTTATTGGAATTAACTCTAAAGCGGTGAAGAAGGATATCATGCTGAAATAGAACTCTCCACTTGCCCAGCGAGGGAGCCTGGTTTTGAAGATCCAGTCATTTCGAATTTTCCAAAATGTTCCAAGCAGCAGAGGCAAAAATTTCCATAAAACATGGGCCAGGGAAGGAGTCTCGAGCTTCCATAATTCTGGTGCAGATCGGGCGATCACAGTCCCAAGCAATCCCAACAGCATCCCAAGCGGCCACAGCAAATTGACAGCCAAACAATAGATGGTCTCAGTCTTCAGGTTCATCTACAGCGCAAAGTGTACAGGCATATCCATCTTCAAGTTTCCACTGTTTGCGCCTCATAAGGCCCTTTGTATTTAGCCGATCCTTGACAAGGAGCCAAAGGAAAACTTTTAATTTGGGTAAATTACATCATCATACATGGACCGCTTACTAGCTGCATCCATGAATAATAATCTACCTTCGGGATAGCATCTGTGTCTCCCGTCAGTATTAAGTTGCAAGCAACGAATAATTGCATTAAGCAAAGTGTGTAATGTAAACAAACGCATTAGACTTAACAGCAGTACCCTTAAGGTAAGAATTAGTTATTTTATCCCGCTCGAGCCTAGATTTCTAGAGGCATGAGCCCACTATCGAGCATAAATACTCCCTCTTAGAGTCACAAGCATCTACTTGGCCAAAACATCTACTAGCAACGAAGAGCATGCAAGAACATAAATAAAACAGTAGATATATTGATAAACAACTTGATCATAACATCACTATTCATCGGATCCTAACAAACAAAACATGTAGCATTACAATAAGATGATCTTGATCATGTTAGGCAGCTCACAAGATCTAAACATGATGGCACAAAGTGGAGAGACAACCATCTAGCTACTGCTATGGACCCGTAATCTAAGGATGAACTACTCACGCATCACTCCGGAGGCAGGCATGGTGATGTAGAGCCCTCCGGTGATGACCTCCCTCTCCGACAGGGTGCCGAGAAGAGATTCAGAACCCTCCCGATCTAGGGTTGACGACGATGGCGGCTACAGAACTTTTCGTGGAAAAATGATCGGGTGTTTAGGGTTTTCGGGACGAGGAGATTATATGGGCGAAAGGGCGGCGCGTGGGACCAGCCGAGGGGCCCACACACCACCTCGGCACGCCGGGCAGGGGGGCCGCGCCCTAGTGGTGTTTGGCCGCCCTGGGTCGCCTCTTCGTGCGCCCTTCGAACTTCGTCTTCGTGTCGGTGAAAAACTGAGATCCGTTGATTTTTGTCCAATTCCGAAAATATTTCTCGACTAGCTTTCTGAAACGGAAGAACGGCAGAAAACAGGAACTGTCACTGTGTCATCTTGTTAATAGGTTAGTCCCAGAAAATGTATAAAAATGATATGAAGTGTATATAAAACATGTAGCAATTGGTATAAAACATGCATGGAACATCAAAAATTATAGATACGTTTGAGACATATCAGCTGCTTTGCATGCTAAGGCAAGGGCCTATGTGGCCGGAATTGATTTTGTATCCAGGCTGGGAGTTTACAGTATAATAGTTGAATCTGATGCAGCTAACTTAGTCCAAGCACCGAAGATATACGATCTCTCAGAAATTGGGACTCTAGTTCGGGAGGCAATGACTGATATTTTTGAGTTCTATTTTTGCCGCTGTGAATGTAATAAAGTTGCCCATGAGCTTGCTTAATATGGTGCTAGAGTTGGTCTGCCGATCTCGGAGTGGATCGAGCATTCCCGGACTTTGTCTCTGTTTTGGTAGCCAACGATTCTGCCAAGCTAGTGTTTTAGTAAAGCTAAATATTCCATGTAAAAAAAGTGCGATCAAGACTTTACTTGCTGCGGCCTCCAGGTCATTGATTGCTCAACCCATGTGCTAATGTGCTATATCCACCACACCGCATCACACAAATCACCAATCAATAGATTGTGAAATTATATGATCGGATCTTCGTGTCAGCGATAAAAAACACAGTTCACACTATTGTAGAATGTAGACAAAAGCAAAATCAATGAACTAGAATCAAAATAGGGCCAAATTAGAGCAAAATTTCTTATTAAAATAGAGCAAAAAACCGAGGGATCGCCCATGATAATGTGCAAGTGTAGAACCTACTTCGCACGTCAAATCCAATAAGGAGCTTTATCCCCGCAAGGAGATGCCCTTGCCGATTGGTAGTATTTCATTGGTGAAATTTATTAGGTTCAAATAAGTCTATAGTATCAACATGACATAAAAATATTTTTTCGTACTATGCAAATTGGATGTTATAGATATTAGCATGTTTTTCTATGGACTTCTGTCAATTTTAGAGAATTTTGATTTAGGACAAAGCTAGAACTTCGATTAATTGATCACGGAGTGAATATGTGGGACTCCATAAGAATCATCACATGTCAATATGGGAGAATTAGAGGAGGTTTTCACATGGAACATACTAGGATACGATAATGGTGGGTGTAGGTTTTTCATTTTTTGAATAAAAATAAAAATAAGATATATTTGATCGGTTCATCTAAATTACAAACCATTTTACTTGATGTGTTATTCGCATCGATGCCAACCACGATAGTGTTGGGAGACTACAACTAGAGGATTCATAGATAAGATTCTTACAAAAAGAAACACAAATCAACAATTTGCAAAAAACCACATAACTAAGCAAAAACCGACCGATCCATAAAAAAAGAAAGGGAACGACTATGTGTAAGGCGCCTTATATTTGGCATAACCGTAAGGCGTTAGGATATTTTTTGTTAATCACCGGCCGGTACGCACGGGAGAGAGATAGAATAGCCCTCCTTTGCATGCATGCACACAAATCCAAAAATGCTGATGTCATCCGCATTAAATGCGAAACTCGAAAATTCAAAAAGTTTTGTAGCTCAAACCGTTTATCCGATTTAAAATTCGTTTTCACCGTTGAATTAGTCGCGACGAGATCTTCGAAACTAGATCCCATGTCGATATGTTTTGAAGACTTTTTTTTTGACCCAAAAGTTACCCACCCCGTAACGTATAAGTTACCCGGGTTCGAATACGTAAGTTACCCACTATATTAAGGATTAATTTTTGGGTTGAAATAGAACTATTTCTTTTGTTGTTCTTGTAGATTTTTACGAGTTTTGAAGTTACCACACCTAGTTATTCATAAGTGAATATCACGTTTTTTTTGCGGGTAAGTGAATATCACGTTGGTATGATAAAATTATCGTGCATAAATATTAGTATGATAATTGTCGATTTCATGGTGACAACTACACCATAAAAATATGGGCATTATATTCGTAACTATTATTTAGAGGACATGATAAGTATATCGATTTCACGGTGGATAACTATATCATGAACACATGGATAACTTCGTAAGTACTGAGTAGGTAACTCCATCAGCATTTCTTGATGGGCAACTTTATCAGTATTAGGTAGATAACTATTACGAGTAGATTGGAGGTAACAATATCGTTTTCGTGGTGGACAACTATATCATCAACACATAGTTAACTCTAGCAATACTGGGTGAGTAAATTTATCAGTGATATGTTGGTAACTTTATCAGTACATAGTGGGTAACTCTATCAGTACTAGGTGGATAACTACATCGATATTGGGTGGGTAATTTTATCAGTACTAGGTTGGTAATTCTATCAATACTGGGTTGGTAACTTTATCAGTACTGGGTCGGTAACTTTATGTGTACGTGGTGGGTAACTTTATCAGTATTAGGTGGATAACTATTACGAGTAGATTAGAGGTACAATATCGTTTTCGTGGTGGACAACTGTATCATCAACACATGGTTAACTCTAGCAGTACTGGGTGAGTAAATTTATCAGTGATATGTTGGTAACTTTATCAGTACATAGTGGGTAACTCTATCAGTACTGGGTTGGTAACTTTATCAGTACTGGGTCGATAACTTTATGCGTACATGGTGGGTAACTTTATCAGTATTAGGTGGGCAACTAAATCAATACCCGGTTGGTAACCCAGTACTGATAAGGTTGCTGGATGCACCCCAAATTTTGCAAAACCATGGCGGTGGTACTAGTTAAGTATGTTTATCAGTGGCAAAGTATTACTAGGAAATAAGAAAGAACGAGACATAGCAACCAACAAGAGTCACAAGATGATGGACAGATGAATTCTTCTCATGTCTCCTTATTTTTGTCCATTGATTTTAATTTCATAATTCATGGCGATGTTAAATTGACACATCAAACAATTCCCTTGATATACATACAGTAGCTTTGCTAGACTGAGCTACCCAACAAATTACTTACTTATTATTCTCCCTGACCAAGCGCTAATTCATCTACAGAAACAGAAAATAACAATACCAAAGAGCACCACCTACGAGCAGAGCAGATAATCAGAGTAAACAACTTAAATACTTTCCCTTCTCCATTTTGTGATGCGGAATTACACCAGCTGTAGAGGTGTATTGGCGACGAAGGTTGATTTGTGGCCATTTGCAGAACTGGATTATCCAAGCGACGAGGTGTATTGTTCTTCTTCCCTGGAATTAACAGCACACCACTGAAGCAAGCAAGACATGAGACCATATTTGACAGCCGTGTGCACCATTCACGCTGATTGACCTGATTCTGACCGAGAAGAAACCACATGAACTGCTATTCCCCTGATTTTGCAACAAAATGATGATGGATTGTTGTGTCCGCTGGTGGAAGCACTCAAGCAAGATGCAAGGGATGAAGAAACGGAAAGAGGAATTAACAGGCACTTGACCTGACCTGAACTAAACTACTGAGTTTAACAACACGAACCATGTCTGATGAACTCCTTACGTACATGGTGGTGGTGTCCAAGCCGGCCGTGGTGCGGGGGAGGTGGTCACGCCGCTGCTCGTCGTCGGTGTCGGATTCCACGAGGGCAGGAGAGGGGAGGTTATCCGTGAGGTCCAGCTCATCCTCGCCGCCGGACTACAGCGCCAACTCCGTCTCCTGGCGATTCTGCGCCGCCGAGCTCGTCGAGCTACATGGCGGCGCTCCCGAGCTCTATGGCCGCCGAATTTGATCGACGCGGGAGAGACAAGTTGCTGGATAGAGGATTGGAGGCGAAAGCGCGGAGGAGAGCAGTGACCGGGGACTGGACGCAGAGGAGCTCGTGGCTGTTGCAAGCCTGGGCGGGGAGAAGAAGCTCAGCAGAGCTCGGTACACGCGTGCCGTGACCCGGCGATGGCAACGCCGGACTTGGAGAGAGACGGAGAGAGGTCGCCGAGGTGACTCCAAATCTGGTCGCAGCGGAGCCGGAGCTAGCCGGCAGAGGGAGATCAAGGCGGCGGCGGGGCGCCGTTCCCCGTCGCGGCCACGGTCGCCTTATCCAAAGCGGGCGACGTGCGCGACGGCGATGTGGGGCAACTGACTCGTTTCAGAAGAAATCCATCCGTTCGTCCGTGAATCGATGGCACGTGTAGGTGCGTCGCGTTATGACAATTGTAAGGCGTCTGCTAGTTAGATTTACCGAAAAAAAATTATTGTGTCGCATCAATTTTTTTAACAACATCGTAAGATTGATACTATCTGTACAATACTCCCATTGTGACTAGCATGCATTGTGATGGCCGCTCGAGATGGTCTAAACTTGCTGGAGCAGTTATTCAGTACGGAGCATCGGAGATACTTCAATGCCTGGCAGAAGCCATTAAAGCCAGCAAGATGGAGCCGCTCGACTGCATCCCGGGTTCCACCACCGTGTCAGCCACACACACATGAGGCTGACCACCCGGGCCCAGACGACCGTCGCCCCCACACAGCCCACGGGCTAGATCGCCAACTGCGTCACCGGCCACCGGTCCTCTCCCGTACCACCGCATCTATTGCACGCACGCCTGCGACCTGCGAGCACGAGCAGCAGCGACAGTCCGTCTCCAAGCCCCACCAGTCAGCGACGACCGATAAAGGACCGTGGGTCCCACGCCGTCCCTGCGCCGTCTCGTCCCCTCCTCTCCGAGAGGCGACACGACTTGCTCGCCCCCCACCTTCCCGTCTGCGCTTTACTTCATTTACGCATCCCTCCTCGTCCTCTCCGAGCACACTTCCCCACGCTTTGCAGCCCCCATCTCCGGGAGAGCAGTTACGCCTCGGGAGGAGAGAAGGGTGGCGCGGCTTTGCGTCGGCGCGAAGCTTCCTCCGCCGGCCATGGGCGACGCCTCCGACTCCACCGCGGCGGCGAGCGCGGGGGAGCAGCACAAGGACCCGAGGACGATCGCGCGCAAGTAAGCACCGACTCCACCCCGCTCCTCTTCCTCCAGTTCCCCACCCGATTGTTTCCGATTTCGCGGTGTCCCGTCCCGTAAGTGTTTGGGATTTGTTCTGGGCGGCGAAGCAGCGGGGGGCTACACGCGGAATCACTGTTGTTTGTTTTGACCGAGGTGTCCGCCTCCGGGGGTTGATTCGTCCCTCCGTTGCTGATTCGGGAGTTTTTTTGTGTGGAGGTTTTAGATGGGTTTCAGGGTGCGCCAGCTGTTTCGTCGCTGCTGCTGGCGGCTGCTATTGTTGTTTAGATACTCTTAGATTTTTTTTTGAAAGAGCGCAGGAGAGCTGCGTTATTTCATTGATAGAAGAAGATGGTACGAGGACCCGAACTGCTCGGTTAATCAAAGGAAAACCGGGCGAAAACCTTTACAACGACAAAGAGCACTACAAGGCATACAGGGGCACCAGAAGGGTCGACTGCGCGACGTCATCGTACATCATCATCTATCGTATGACTTCGACTTCCTCGCAACAGCACCACCACGAGCTCGTTCGCCATCTTCAGCATCACCGGGGAAGGACCTCCAATCCTGAGAAGAGGACCACCACACTCGTCCGATGCCGGCAGCACGCCGAGAATGCTCCCGCCACTCACATCAACCACCGCGAACCTCTTGTCCCTCTTGTCGATGCCGGTCTCCGAAAACGAAGCCCCAGGAGGGAAAACGACGCAACAACGCCGTCAACGTCCGATCCTAAGATCATGGGTTTCCCCGGGAGAACCACACTGGCCGGATCAGTGCGGGCGTGGGTAGCAGCAGTACAACGACGCCTCCAGGAAGGTCAACGACAGCTGCAGCCGCCGCCATCGCCGGTCACGGCACAAGGCCGAGACAGGGTCTTCACCCAGCCGCTCACCACCTAGACGCACATCACACCCACCGGCGTCGACAAGCCCACCAGCCACAACCACCCTCGGAGAAACCGGCGATGAAGAGGGGTCGAGGACGCGCAGAGCGCCGCAGCTCCGCCACCCCGGCCCGGCGAGCCCAGTCAGGCCCGCCAAGCCCATCGGCCGCACTGCCTCTTGCAACAGGCGCACGGGACGGCGCCGCTGCCACCACCGTCGCCCGCATCCCGCGCCCATGGAGGACGCAGCAGCGCCACTCGGGCCCGGCGAGCCCAGATCGGGCCCGCCAAGCCCATCGGGCGCTCAGCTCACCTGCAGGTGCAGGGGGCGCTCCGCTGCCACTGTCGCCACCCGCAGCTCGCACGCCGGCCGCCTCCATCATCGCCATCCTCCGCCCGAGCCCGCCGGCTCGGCGTCCTCTGCCCTGACCGCCGCCGCCCCCACGGGCCGGTCAACCACCGCCGGGAGCACCTCCCTCCGACCACCTTCGGCAGCGGAGGGGTGCCGCCACCGCCGCGGCCGGGGCCGCCGACGGCAGCGGCAGAGGGAGGCACGCTGGGGGACGGCGGGCTGCGCAAGATCTGGTCGCCCCTAGCGCCGCCTGGGGGGGCGACGCGAGGGGAGGGAGAGAACGGGAAGAAAATTTCTATATCGAACACTGTTTCCGGGGGCGCCACCTGGTCGCCCCTAGATACTCTTAGATTAGATTTAGCATTTCGTGCTCTACAGTCCACTGTTTCGATTTTCGTCCCAGTTCGTGTTAAGTTCATCTGATTACTAATAATGCACCCATTATTCTGTGATTACTGTAAAGAGTTTCCGGTTTGGTTGCGGTCTAGTATATGCACAGTTTAATGCTCCGCGCTTCAGTTATGGGCAAAGCAATCCCCGTTATTAATCTCTACGATTCGATCCTGCCCAAGGCTTGCTGGGGATAGTACTGTTGAGTGTTGATCTTCCCTTCGGTGTATCTTCAGGTTTCCTAGTAATTCCTATAGCGGTAGATGGGGCATTGAAAACCTGTCAGCAGTTGCTCGTGGGCAATGCAGGGAGCCTGATGAAAGAACATGTCGATGCATGAATGGACTGCTAATAATTAATCCGAGATTTCGTGGTGTAATTGTGCTACTCTGCCTTTATGATTTGTTGCATTACCTTAGAATTTGTTGATCAATGATTAAACTGTTTCGTTAAACTGAACATCATAATCTTACTCCGTTCTGTTATACTGCACTGAAATCTCGGATACCAACGTTATATCCTGTGCTTTTAGGTATCAGCTGGATCTTTGCAAGAGGGCTGTCGAGGAGAACATCATAGTGTACCTCGGCACGGGTTGCGGGAAGACCCATATCGCCGTGCTTCTCATTTATGAACTTGGCCACCTCATCCGCAAGCCTAGTCGTGACGTCTGCATCTTCCTTGCCCCAACCGTCCCCCTTGTTCGCCAGGTCGATTTTTTTTGTCCTTCTTACCAGCGGCGGAGCTACAGCAAATGACTCCAGGGTGCACAACACTTGGGCTTCAATGTTTTGGGCTACACGGGTGCACAGCTCTATTGGGCTCAGGGGTGCACATACGGTAGAAATTTGTCAATATACAAAGAAAAATCAAATGGACCCGGTGTCCTGTGCACCCGGTTGGGCTATGGTAGCTCCGCCAGTGCTTCTTACCGCAGCTTTTTTTTTGTGTGGGAAGAATTGCACTGCAGGTAGCCACTAGGAACTTTTTAATTACTTGTCATCGTTTCATGGGGATTTTCTAATTAATGACTATATACTTCGCACATAACATTTTGGGATAAGTTATGGACTTGAGGAGACCAGCACCTCATTTCCACTAGGTTATAACTGCATTTTCGAGACTGGGACAACTGTACATGTTTAAATCAGTGTTTTTCTACTGCTCTTCTCACTAAAACCAAAACCTGCTCTTTGCCTTCATTAAATTGTACAGCAAGCAGCGGTGATCGCAAATTCCACCAATTTCAAAGTTCGAAGTTACTATGGGAGTGGTAGAAGCTCAAGAGATCATGAGGATTGGGAGAAAGAGTTGGGGGAATCTGAGGTAAGATTTGCTCGACATTCTCCTTGCAGATCAATCATAGTGACATTCTAGTTTGGAAAAGGTTGTGTTTATGGAAACGGAATTTGAGGCCTGATTCTGTGTGCATGTAAACAACAGACCATTAGTCTAATACTCTGCACATCCATTTTTGTCAAACATAGTGCATAGTTTTTAGCCTAATTTGTACTACTTTCTCTGCCACTGCAGGTTCTTGTCATGACTCCCCAAATTTTGTTGCATAATTTGCGGCATTGTTTCATCAAGATGAACTCAATAGCACTTCTAATATTTGATGAATGCCATCACGCACAAGCGTCAAAGCGGCACCCATATGCACAGATTATGAAGGTAATAATGCCAAGATCTTATTGCCACAGTACAATTTGCAATGCTCGCGTATCTACAGATGTTAGAATACTTTATTTGTTTATTTGTTGTTTTCCGGCCACCCAATTGTACTCGTGTTTCTTTTTGCTTGAACTCTTGTAGAAAAAAATGACATCCGGCAAGAGTTGCCTTGACGTTGTTAACAGAACTTCACCGGAGTGTAAATTGCTTGGTGCATGCTGATGGGAGAATTCATGCATGTAGTTCAGGTTTAGGAAATGTAGAATTAAATCGAAAGAACCCACCACGGTACATATATAGGAACTCATGCGTCGGTACATTCTAGGTACCTGTACTTATGATTATGAATACAAATTGGGAAAATTGTACATTAGAAATATACCATCGTAAATAAACAATTTCAACCATGGAACCTCTGCAGTTTTATTTCACAGAAATACCATCAAACATGCATCCTGTAGCGAGTATAGTCGGTGTAGCGCGCCAATTGTGGATATAATCGTGAGTTCCAGCTGATCCCACCGAGGTCTTGCGACCACCATGAGAAGTGTCAAACCAGTTATGGGGTGGATGTACTACCTACATACAAAGGGAAATGTGTTCCTCTTTGGATTGCATGACCCTCAAAATGCAGGAATAAGAAAAGCATAGCATTAAAATGTCAGGACTTCTTGAATCTTACAGGAGATAAAAACCACGTGAATTTGCAACTTTGGATGCTCCATATGAATTTTGCGTGAATTTTAAGAGAGAGAAGGTGTACGAATGACACAAAGAAACATTTTCGTGAGGTATAGCCTTTTGCTCGAAATCGTGTGAAATTTGGGTATAGCCGTATAGGTATTCAATTCAGAGGAAATTTCTACGGATTGAAATCCTCGAAAATTCTTACCAAATTCCTTCCAAATCCAGAAATTTGGGTATAGGCACTTGTTATCTTCACATCCGAGTTTTCGTGTATGTTGCTATACATAATGTCTTTGTTCAAAGCATATATATCATGGTAGGATGCAGATTCAGTTTACATATATGTGACTATATAATGTGTTCACTCGAAGCATATATATTATGATAAAGGACGCTAAATCTTCTTAGGTATATATTCAGTTCTGATAATATGGACACTAAATTCCAGATATTGTTTCTGTCCACTAATAGCACACATGATTACCTATTTTATGTGCAAATGCTATTCACATAAAAAGATCCTCCTGTATTCTCCTTATTGGTTGTTACTTTGAGCCTTAATCTGATGACTACTCGTTTCCTGTTTCTCTGTCAACATCTGGTCACCACATCATCAAACAGTATTAGCGTCATGCAGATATTAAGGTTTGACCATATTGCTAGTTGAAAGTTAACGACTAGTTGATCAAATTAATCGCTAAGCAACTAACGTATGCAGAAATTGGATGACTGCTAATGTGTGTTGAATATTACTCCCTTCAATTTCCTAAAAGGGGTCACTTTGGACATCGGCACTGTCTACAAAACACAACTTGGACCGCCGCTGATTTCCGTTGCAATATTTGTATTGAAAATAACGGAAGTACCTGAAAGTAAAAAATTACGTATTCCGTAGATGCTTTTCGAGACAGTTTTTGGTATATGTTTTTCAAGTATCTAATTTGAATAATTATTTTTAATGAACTGGTACTCAAACCTTCAAAAGTTTGACCCTACCTATATCTAAATGATACTCACTCCGTTCACACTATAAGATGTTTTAGCTTTTTTCTGAGACACATGTATCTAGACGTGTTTCAGTGTGTAGGTTCACTCATTTAGGTCCGTATATAGTCCACACTGAAATATCTACTGAAAGGAGAGAGTAACTTATAGAGAACTGGAGGGAGTACTGTTTAAACATTTAGGTTAAAACTTCCCGTCTGAGAAACATTTGTAACATGATTTCAGGAATTCTACATTAGTAACATTGTGAAGCTCCCTCGCATTTTTGGCATGACTGCTTCACCAGTAATGGGAAAAGGTACTTATAGTCCAATATCAGTCCTATCAGGAAGCATTTCACGATTATGGTTTGTAAATTACCTTTGGTAGCCAACCACATTCTCTTGAAGCCTTGATATTCCATCTACCTTTTGTGCATGTCATCTGATATTTAGGCATAATCTTGCCCTCTTTATCCATTTAATGTTTGAATCCTACTTTGGAGCCATATTTTTGTGCTTTCAGCATTTTATGGCACAGGGTAAATGCGGCCAAAATTTTCAGATAATTACATGGAAGTCCCTGAACATAAATGTACATTGGGATTGTTTAAATCAATAGTGCAATGCTAACTTAAGATCGTTAAGTTATGCATTTTATTATTGACATCTCATATAGTTCTCTGTCAAAATGAAGATTCTTTTAAGAAAGGGCTCATGTTATAGGGATGTACTAGGTTTCGTTTTGCTGCTATTATTTTCTCAGCTTGTGCAAAGCCGATTGACAAAAAAAATTCGTCAAATGAAGAGAATGCAAGCAAAGAAAATCTGATTCTGTGCAACGAAATTTATAACCGGAAATTTCATTTATTCCTTCTAAAAAGAAAGATACAATTTTGTTTTGTTGTTTTGACATAATGCCCTACTGTGATGTACGGCGGAATAAAATTCAGAACCTGAGATAACATTTCTATCTTCTAAAAGAAAACGCAGTTATGTTTTGTTGTTTCGACATAATTCCTACGGCAATACAAAGGAAAGATGCAAACTGAACAACACATATAGAAGAGCATTTTTGCCAAACTTTTCCCTTATGCATTTAAGCTCTGCACGTTTTTATGTATTCAATCTGTGTGCGTTCAATCTTTGGCTGGGTCGCCTCTGTCACCACCTTCACCATCCCTTGTGGCTTGAGTCATAAAATGGTTCCTTGTTATAGCCACTCCCTGACGCCTTCTTCACTGGAGCAGAAGGAAATTAGGAGCATCTGTCTCCCATCTTCTGTTCCAAAGTATATGTGGGCAAGTCTCTGTTCATGTTCCTCTTTGCCCAAAAGGCCAAGACAGACACACGAAGGGCATGTGACACGTCGTTTCTTTGTTGTGACCTCTTTTAGCGCACAACGATGGGGAACCCCCACCTGAAGTAAAAATACTATTGAACAAATTCTTGGTATGTACAAGGAGATTTTAGATTTACAAAGCGGAAGCTAAGATAACTTATGCCAGACACGACGCAGCACCATTCGGCCAGCAGGCCACTACCCAGGCGACACTGGGAGGCGCGAGGCCCTAGAGGGCGGCGTGCTCCAGGACCATCCTCATGGTGGGAGACTCCCATAAAAAATCCATGGTTTCCTGATTTTCCAAAGCACCCACGGCAGGAGAAGGACCAAGGTGTGATGAATGGAGACATCGGGGAGAAAGCAGGCCGGGCCAGAGTGTAGGAAGTGGAAAAGATCATTGTCTGCCGCGGCACAGAAAGTGCAGCAGGACGAACCAATCCACCCTCGCCGGAAGGGGAAACTGCGTGTGCATGTGTTGCCATGGCGTGGGATGCAGAAGTTTCTTGGGAGAAAGCAGTTTCAGTTGATGTTGCCAAGATAGGTCAATGCTGGAGCGACGGAGAATGGGTTAGGCTTCGGAGGCAGTGTAGTGCGGGCTGGTGGCCATGGCACGCTTGTTGGTGTTGCCAGCCACGAGGTGGGTGGACAAAGGCCAATGTTGCGCAACTGGGCCAGCGTGGCACCAACAGCAGCGGTGAGGCGAGATTGAAGGGGTAGGTTGGGGGAACCCCCAGCAATCAGCTCAGCAACGGCAGCAGTGGGGCACATTTTTTTAGATTAATATAAAATGCTACAACTGTTATCAAGAATCTCAGAAAATGGTTGTTGGACCAACACTGCACAACTATAATATACGGTCGGCCTCAGTGTTGCTTACTGTATGTTCTTTCTCTACTGCCATAGTATCAGAGTTGGCTATAGTTGTTCCATCTTCTGAGCACATGTAAGATTTTTTTACCATTTTCAATCGTATAACTGTCTTATGTTTTCCATGACAGGCGGATCTAATAAGCTTAATTACACCAAATGTATCAACAGTCTCGAGGAATTACTGCATGCAAAGGTGCAGACTACTAGTATTCTCTTTAAGATCCTCTGGGATTTGGGAATATTGTTTATTGACATTTGGCTCAAAACTTCTCTCGTGTTGGCTAGGTCTGTTCGGTTGATAATACAGAACTGGAAAGTGTGATTGCTTTTCCTGATATGGAGGTGTACACGTATGGCCCACTTACTCACTCTAACCTTACTGTAACTTACAACAAAGAACTTGATGGCTCGAAGCTTGAGGTGAAGTTTTGTTCTGCTATACAGTGGATTATTGTTGTTTCAGTTGACACAAGCTTATGTTTTCTGTTCTTCTCTGTCTCCTTTTTGTTATTTGTATGAGTTCGAAACAGAGTGAAGGCATACTACGTAAGAGCCTATATGATTTCAAGGATTCTCAGAAGAAACTAAAGTCTCTATGGAGGTTGCATGAAAATTTAGTTTTCTGTTTGCAAGAACTTGGTTCATTTGGAGCTTTGCAAGTAAGTTGTCACTGTTTTGTCATCTATTTATAATGAAATGTCAAGTCTTTTTTGTCTGATTTACTTTATGTTGCAATGGTCTTTTTTCCTTAGTTTGCCGGTTAATCCAATTTTTTTTGGGGTGCTTGATAGCTGTTACATGACGCTCTTCCTTTTACGGGAAATTGTCCATATTGGGAGCTTAAATACAAGATAAGGACTCCGTGCAAAATGCTTTATTTTGCACGGTCTTTGATGCACTAATTTGACCCCTTATATATGCCACAAATTATATGGATTGGGAATGTATAAATGGCATCGTTGCATTTTTCTTGCAAAAATATTTCATTTCATATATCTTTATGCTAATTTTGTGGACTATAGCATTAGTACAAACCATAGTCCAAGTTGTAAGTTGTTGACTAGCAAAAATCAAGGGCGCCTCATCGTTGCATTTTCTTGCAAAAATATTTCATTTCATATATTTTTATACTAATTTTGTGGACTATAGTATAAGTACAAACCATAGTCCAAGTTGTAAGTTCTTGACTAGCAAAACTCAAGGGCGCCTTACATTTTGGGACGGAGGGAGTAGGTCTTAAGACAATGTAATTAAGAATAGAAAATGATACTATTTTTTCGTGAATTTTCCTACCTATGATTCATAGGCGATGTTCACTTAGTTTGTAACAAATGTTCTGAATGGATTTTGGGGTGCTATGTTCAAGTGGTTCATACATGGGTGTTCTTGACTTCCCTTGTTTTGCAAGAAATGTTTTGGGTGGTTCTTCTGGTGTTATAGCAATAAATGGGGAGTGTTCTATCATTCATCTGAAATCTTTACTTTCATAAAGATGTCAATCAGTCGCGACAGTCTGTTCTCATTCTCCTTTCTGACATGGGGTGTCACAAAATTTCGCAAAACAGAAGGTTAGACCGCTCCCGAAGGGATAAGTGCACGCTACAGTAACTGAGAGAGGAGAAAGCGAGGCGACCGAGTTTCGCCGGCGAATCCGCCGCTTCCCTCCGTCTCCGGCGCCGGCGCGGCGTCGTGAGACGGAGGGAAGCTGTAGATCTCGTCCGCGCGAGTAGTATAGTACTAGCTTTTCTAGTTTTCGTCCACAAAATCGGCGTCATCGAGCTGTAGGCGGTGGCGGCGGTGGTGGAAAATAAGGTCTCCCCCTCCCTTCTCCGGTCCGGCGAGGCTCTCGCTGGGGAGGTCGTGGAGTTCTGTTCCCCTTTGTGCTCGTCGCGGCGGCGCCGACGAGTGCTTCTAATGGGGTTCCTGTCCTCCGTCCCTGCTGTCGTCGTCTTCTCCTGCGGCGACGTGGGATCGTGAGGTATGTGTTGGAGTTTGCGGTGGTGTTTGCAGGCCTCCGGCGCAGGGTTGCCGGAGTTTGTGTGGAGGAATGGTTGAGGTGGTGGTTTGGCCGTGCTCGTTCAATGAGCTAGATCTCGTCGCTGTGCTTCGGGTGGATCTTGCGGCCGCCTTCATGAGTGGAGCTACGCCTCGTTCCAGGTTCGGCGGTGGTCGGCTTCTTCTCCGGCGTCTTCGGTGGTGGAGCAGAGGCGACGGACCGGCGGCGGGTTCAGCAGAGGTTCCTGGGGACCGTTCTGTAATTTTCTTTTTTCTGTGGACTTTTCTGCTGTTGTGCTGGGGCTTGGGACCCACTTGCCGTGTACTGTGTGTTGTATTCCTTGATGTATTTGGATGAATACATGCAGTATACTAAGTTCAAAATAAAATAAAATCGCAAAACAGATATGCCTTTGCAGTGACCCCACTAGCTTCCCTTCTCATCTTCTGATTCCCAATTCAAAAGTTCAAATCAACCTAAGGTGCTGCTCACCTGCAAATGACTCTGAATCCTGCCCAAGACGAAGCTAAGCTGAGAACTGAGACAAAGCCAAGGATGTCACATAGAGAAAGATAGCATTGGTTAGACTTGCTGAGGCAATATAATTTGTTGATATGCATCATCACATGGGTAATTAGCTAGCGTTCCATTAGTTCTAGAGAATTGCTCTTTATAGTTAATATTCCACTGATTCTAGGAAAATATTAAGATTCATGTGTATTGTGTGGAATAATAAAAAAATGATGGCAGAATAAATGACCCGTGGAGCGATGAAATCATGGCAACAATTAACAGTAAAGCCACTATGAAAATAAATCCAAGTAACTTTTACCATGAGGAACATGATGCATCAAATGGATTGTGGATCAGATAACAGTATAAAGCTCTGGTCTCTAGTCTTTTAGGTCTTGGCATCAAATTTGGAGCTGCGGACATCATAACCCTTTGTTTGTATCTAGCTGTCCCAGTTGACACTGCTAGTTTTCTTGGTTGTTTTCTCCTTTGTTGTACGAGTAGAGATGTCAGGTTTCTTTTGTTGCCTTGGACTATACCATTTTAAGATAACGTGACACATATGTTACTTTCATTTTGTTTGATTTTAGCGCAGGCTGCAAGGACTTTTCTGTCATTTGATGGTGATGATTTGGAACAAAAGGAGGTCGACACCAACGGCAATTCTAAAAGATTTAAACGTCACTACCTAAACAAAGCAATTTCTATTCTGAGTTGCAACATATTAGACGGTGAGTTGTTTTGCAAGTTCACCTTGGTCTACTCGTTTTACCCCTGGGTTAGGTCATACATCTATCTGGCCAACCTTCCCGATAAGATCTGGCATTGGAAATACTTTCGAGTATTTTGACAACGAATGATCCTGGTTAGGCTGGATTGATAGTACTTAGGGAGTTAGGTGTGTGGCATGCCATGTGGGGTCTGGCTGTTCACTATTTGAATCATAATTTGAATTTCAGAAAGAGAGTAGCATAAGAGAAATATGAACTCCTTATCATCCAAAATGACCATTAGATCTTACAAATTTCCCCTTAAAAAACTAGTCAAAGAAGGACGGCCTGGCGCAGTGGTGAAGTACTCTCCACTTGTGCCGAGAGGTCCTGGGTTTGACGCGGCCTCTCTGCATTGCACTGTGCAGGGGTAAGGCTTGCCTCGTATAATCCTTCCCCAGACCCCACATGGTCTGTCCTTAGAGAATTTGTGGAGCATACTGGAGTAGTCAACACCAGGACTTCACCTGTTTCCACCCTTTGGATCTTGGCTTTCAAACGTTTGGAGATGGTGATGGATTGGGATTTGCGCTTGTGGAGGTGTTTGAACTATATATATGTGGCACTTCCAAAGATCTATATTTGTGAAAAAAATCTTCGAAAAATATTTGCAAAAGTAACCTCCATCCATTGACAAGTAGTTCATAGGATGGTTGAAATCGGCTGTTGAATCCACTCCATCCTTGCAAAGAAAAAGCTTATCCTTGTTGACATTTTTAAGTAGCGAAACCCTGGGGTCTTCAATGGTGCAAGGCCCAACATTGCTGCGCTGCTAGGCACTACCGTGCAGAGGAAGCGCTGTGGGATAAGACAGGGACTGATAGATTTCTCACGTCATTACTTGCGGAGAATAGTACTTAGGGAGTCAGGGGTGTGGCATGCCATGTGGCTTTGTGGGTGTAATGGCTTATCAGTGGATTTACACATAAACATGTTCCATCTGTGAGGTTTTGTACTTGTGTTTCGTTGTGTGCAAAAGCACGCCGGATTTTCTGCTAGAAAACCAGGACTTGGGACAGCTTCTAGTTTCCATAATACTGATTGGTGCTGAAGTCATTGATGTCATGTACATTTAGATACGGCTTCTGATTGGAAATAAGTGCCACTTTGAATGAATATATATTTTTCTGACTAGCAATGCGTGAATCTGATAAGATGTGCTTTCTAGGTACCCATGATGATTCATTTGATCTAGAGATGCTAGAAGAACCTTTCTTCTCAAATAAATTTACGGCTCTTATTAATGTTCTCTCAGGATACAGGTGGGCGTAGTTGCCAGTGCTACTATCTTTTTTTTTTTGTAACATTCTTTCTGCTTTAGGATTTGTATAGACACATTATGGTACAGGAGTGTCTGCACTTAATTTTAGGGTGTAACGAAATCCTTGTTACTTATAGGGTAGCAGTAATCACTTTCCATGGGCTGCTGTTTCCACATGAAAATATAAAAATGAGGAAAGAAATCCAACTGAAAACCACATTTAGAGCATCTTAATTATAACCTCTTCAGAATAAGTTTCAACATTTGTCTCTTCTCATCATCGTTATTATTTGCTTTGGTTTCTTCAATAAGCAGGATAGAGGAAAACACGAAGTGCATGGTTTTCGTGAAAAGAATAACTGTCGCAAGAGCAATAGCACGTGTCCTCCAAAACCTGAAATGCCTTGATTTTTGGAAATGTGAGTTCCTCGTGGGATGCCACTCGGATCCAAAGAACATGTCAAGGAACAAGATGGATGCTATTGTTGAAAAGTTTTCTTCTGGCAAGGTATACTAATTAGGCATTGCATGCCTTCTACACGATTTCTTCCGAAGCCAATACAAAGTTTTCTTTGGATATCTATTTTGAATGTATCACAGCATTTATTCTTGATCTGCTTTTTCTTTATGAGGAAGTGGGTGAAATTTAGCATACCTGGGAGGATTAGCATAGCTAGGTGGCTTGTACAGATCTTCTTTTTTGTCCAGGTGGATTTTTTCTTTCACATTAATGCACCTAATTATGAATATAGCTGGTTGGCATACAGCATCGCGGACCAGCGTACTCAGACTCTGTGATCCACCAGTTGAATCAGCAATTTTAGCCAACTCTTGGGGGAACGCTAGTACAGAAGTATAAGCTTTTGAGAGTGATGTTAGTCAGCTCCAATGCTGCAACGGCTGAGTGAGCAGGCACGTACCATGTTACAATGATTGACATGGGACAGACAGAAAGATTGGTTCTTGTTTTTTATAGTTTCTTTAGATTACGGATAGTAATGCCATAGGATCTTAGTAGGTCGTTTTGACTTCAGCAGGGTTCAATCCTGGATCGGAATTGTGCAGCATATAGGGCTTGGGCCTATGATATTGATTTTCCTAAGTTAGTAATGTACAGTATGTAGTAAATTAGTTGCCACAGACCACTCGAATCTAGTTTTGGCTGTATAGTTCTATATCTATTGTACTTCTTCCATACAATTCCTTTGCTTTTGCTGTTTGCAGGTTAATCTTTTGATTGCTACTAGCGTAGGTGAAGAGGGTCTTGACATTAAGACTTGTTGCCTCGTTGTGCGGTTTGATCTTCCAGAAACTGTTGCTAGTTTTATCCAGTCCAGGGGACGAGCCCGGATGACTAAATCTAAATATGTTGTTCTTCTGGAGAGGTGATTTTTTTCCATTACATAGATAGGCAATTGGTGTTAATATAGAGTCGAATGTATTTTAGTCATTCCATTACATAGATAGGCAATTGGTGTTAATATAGAGTCGAATGTATTTTAGTCCTTGAATTCGGTCCATGTTCTTAATCATTCTGATATAACCAGGGGAAATCATTCTCAAGAAAAATTGCTTAATGACTATATTGATGGTGAGATCATTATGAATGGAGAGATAGACGTCAGAACTTCGAATGATATGTTTGAGTACCTTGAGGAGAACACTTATCAAGTGAATAACACTGGTGCTTCCATTAGCACAGCTTGCAGTGTATCTCTACTACATCGCTACTGCTACAACCTTCCCAAGGATATGTATGTAAGGGCTGTTGTGTTCATCAACCCTTTGATACCCATGCTTTATTCATCAATTCTTCTATAACTCCAACTTCTTGAAGGTTCTTTAATCCTTCCCCGGCGTTCATCTACATTGATGACACTGAAGGAATAATCTGCCGAGTAATTCTCCCACCAAATGCTGCTTTTCGTCAAGTGGATGGCCAATCATGTCAATCAAATGATGAGGCTAAGAGGGATGCATGCTTAAAAGCATGCATGCAACTTCATGAATTGGGTGCTTTGTCAGATTTTCTCCTGCCTGGTTCAGGTTCAAGAAAGAACAAGGTATCAACAACAAATGGTTCAACAAGCAACAATCATGAAGGTATGGTTCGCTCACATGTTCTCATAATGCCAGAATACTAGTGATTTGGCTCAAGGCTCGACTATTGTTTCCATATTTCAGAAGATCAAAGAGAAGAGCTGCATGAGATGCTAACTCCCACAGTTCTCAAACCTTCAAGATGCAAACTCGATTGTCTATTGAACTTGCATTTCTACTATGTTCAGTTTATTCCCATACCAGCAGATAGACACTATCGGATATTTGGTCTTTTTGTGATCAATCCCCTTCCTACAGAAGCTGAAAAGTTGAAGGTTGATCTGCATCTGGCTCGTGGCAGGATTGTGAAAGCAGGAATGAGACATTTAGGAACGATATCATTTGACGAAGAACAGGCATCATCTTGCTCATCTTTTCATACGCTAACACATGATCTTTTCTTGGATGTCATCATGTCATCTAAAATGCTGTTTTTTCTTGTCAGATGGTGCTTGCACGCAATTTCCAAGAAATGTTTCTGAAGATTCTTTTGGACAGATCTGAGTTCACTGCATCGCATGTTATGTTGGGCAATGATGAAAAGCTACAGATTAATTCATCATTTTACCTGCTGCTTCCAATCAAGCAGGAATTATATGGTGATATATTTATGATTGACTGGCCAACAGTTGAACGCTGTTTATCATCGCCGATTTTTAAAAATCGAACTGGTCTTTCTGTCAATGGATCATATTTGCCAGATGAGTCTTTAAGGCTTCTTGATAATATCTACAGTAGAACGGATGTAGTTGGCAGTTTAATCTTTGCTCCCCATAATAAGACATTTTTCGTCATTGATGGCATTCTGGACGAACTAAATGCTAGAAGTGAGTACAGCAGTGCAACTTATGAAGAACATTACAAGGAAAGGTAATAAGCAGAAATATTATTTGCACTCCCCCTTCGTGGCTTACAGTTAGATTTACATTGCTACCATGATTAGCACTCACTAGGGCATATATATCTACACAACCAAGCTCAGATAGCGCCGTCCATCTTAAGCTTGGCTATGTATGTACTTAATGTTATAAAATTTCATTGTACTGTGGCAATGTGTATGTACTTGATGTTATGAAAAGTAGGCCATATAAATCAAATATATAATATCACTGGAGCACCCCAGTGGAAATCCCTGTAAGAAGCTTTAATGACACTTTTTCCTATGAAAACATATCACTTTATGCATTGTTTTGTTATGAGTTAGATAAAAGATATGTAAGACATTTCAAGATTTTAAACCACCATGCGTATGCGTATGCATATAAATGTTGTGTATGTTTTTCCTCCCGAAATAATCCTTCCTTTTGTTCGTTGTTTCTGAACTTACCTGATTGCTCTTTTCCTTCCCAAACAAAAATCGAATCACATGCCTTACAATCTGAGACAAAAAAAAATCTTTCTTGCCTCCCTTCCCATGGGTAAATAGGATGAGGTATTTTTGCGGGGAAGAGTGGTGTGTGGGAGGTTAGGATGAGTGATTGGGGCAGACTACATCTAACGGTGCCTAATGAGTTTGGGTGATCGTGGCGAGGGGATGGGGAAAGTGGGATGAACGACCACGACCACCAACTCCCGTTTAATAAGAAATACGTATTAAGTATTCAGAACTCTATGTCCCTTCATTGCATCCAATTTTTAGGTTGGCTGTAATCCTGTAAACACTGGCACCTGTAAGGTAGTTTTTCTTATTTCTATAAGACTATAACATGCATCTGACTGTGCGTCTTTTCTTTATACTAGAACAAAAACCACAAGTGACAAAATTAGAAGAGGCCTAAAGCTAGAATAGCCAGGCACAGTCGAGTTCAGCCGGAGATGCTAATTTGGCTAAGGAGTTTGCAGCCAGATTAGCATCTCGGAATGCATGAATGATATCGAAAAAAGTGAAAATCTCGCTTAGCTCTTGAATCTGGTTCAGGATCAGCAGGATACTTGCCTTGTGATTTCCCGTTGTCTTCCACAGTGGGATCAAAGATTGACAGTCTGTTTCGATCAAGACATACTGCACCTGGAGGGATTGGGCCAGAAGCGCTCCATCTCTACATATGCCAAAGCCTCAGTAGTAAGCACATTTAGCGCCTAGTCATACCAGTTAGCCGTAGCGCCTGCGCGTTGACCACTATGGTCCCGTGCTACTACCCAGGATGCAGCTGTACATTCATTTGCTCTAAAGGCTGCATCCACATTCACTTTGATAGTGCCATCAGGTGGTAGAGATGAACGAACTGATCCCAATCTCCCCTGGCAGCCTTTTCTCTATTAAACAATCAACTTTTGTTAATAATTTTTTTCAAAGAAAGGTTGTGACATTTCTGTTTAACTGCTTATATTGATGTTCTAATGAACTTATGTACTTTTCAAATCAGGTTTCAAATCAATCTATCCCATCCTGAGCAGCCACTCTTGCACGCTAAGCAGCTCTTCAACCTGCATAATTTGCTTCATGACCGACTACGGGAGACCACAGGTTACAATTGTTGTCTCTTTAGAACTAGCATCTTTACTTACTGTTTTATGATGATTCAGGCTCTTCTTTACGAAAACATCACTATGTTACCACGTATTAAAATACCTCAAGTGGTCAAAATGCAATAAGGTGAGAAATATTTTGTGATGGCTGCCTGCATTTTTTCGGACCATGCAAGGAAGCATTTACGTATCTCTTCATTAAGAGAAGTAAGACATAAGTACAAAACTTTGGGCCACGGCACAAGCTATCGCATGCCCTGCGAAAGTACAATCCCCAAAAGACAAAACATGTTATTCACAAGGACCCCATACTCCGTAGGCGCGGATACACTATCCCAGGCCACAAGGCAGTGTCCCCCATCACTTCTTCTAGCCCCTTCCAGATGAATACTCCGTAGGCGCGGATACCCTATCCCAGGCCACGAGGCAGTGTCCCCCCATCACTTCTTCTAGCCCCTTCCAGATGAAAGCTATGTAGCATTTGTCAATTGGCTTGACCAGCCAAACCAGGATCACATGATAGACGGCAAGGAGAAGGTGAGGACCAGCCGACTACCCCAAGTGAAAGCATGCAAGTTTTCCAGCTTGCTAGTTTGGCCAACACATTGTGGAGGAGATGCTGCAAATCCTGCTTGCGCAGCTTCCTGATTGACAAGTGCATACCCAAATAGTTGTAACGGAAGCCTGTTACGAGTTTACAACACATGGAAAAAAGACGGCACAAGCTGGACCTGCCCTCTGGAGCAGCCGATGGCGGTGAGTGCACGTTTGCTCACACTCTGTGCGCAGACTACATGCCCTGCTAGAGAGATAATTGTATTATTGTAGGATTCTTCTTTGTATTGGGATTCTTATATCTTGTCCAAGTTCCTCTTGGAAGGGTATAGAAACAATGCCACATCATCAGCATAGAGCGCAGTAGGGTGCTGAATGCCAGCATGGGGGTAGGATAAAAAGGCTGAAGTCATCCACTTTTTGGAAAAGGGCATTGAGCACCTCCAGCGTGAGAATAAACAACATATGGGAGAGCAGATCTCTTTGCTCTCTCCCCCTATGAAATTCGGCAAAACAAAATCTCTTCTAGCCAATTTTAAAAGAAATTTGACTTCTTAAGCCATTGTTGAATCCTATTTGGAATATATTGCTCTGTTGTGATTCTTTATATGGTCGTGATCCAGGTATAGTATTTCCGATGGTGTTACCTTTTCTGATTTTGTTGTTTCTCTTTACAAGGTCGTGAAATGATGGAGCACTTCGTGGAGTTGCCTCCAGAGCTATGCACTATGAAGATAATTGGGTTCTCAAAGGACATATGTAGTTCACTGTCCTTATTACCATCCTTGATGAGCCGGTTGGAGAATCTGCTGGTAGCTATTGAGTTGAAGGAGGCCATGTTGTCTTCATTCTCAGAGGCTTCTCAAATCAGTGCTTTTGGTGTAAGTCATGCAATCTCTTGCACTCTTCATGATGAACCTGTAGTTTGAATATTCCTATCCATGTTGCAAATAATTTTGATTTATTTCAGATACTTGAAGCACTTACCACTGAAAGGTGTTTGGAGAGGATCTCTTTGGAGCGCTTTGAAGTCCTAGGTGATGCTTTTTTGAAGTACGTAGTTGGACGTCACAACTTTATTTCATATGAAGGACTCGATGAAGGGCAATTGACCAGCAGACGTACTGCTGTAGTGAATAATTCAAATTTGTATGAGTTATCAATCAGAAAAATTTGCAGGTTAGACAATGTTTTCAGTAATCCCAATATCTGTTTTTGCATTTTAAGCTTTGTGTTACCTATGGGTTATGTTATCTTTATCTCTTATATAGACCACGTCCAGTATGCTCATCTTCTCGTGATGTTATGCCTTGATTTCTGTGATCGTGACCGGAACATGTAGGGAGGAACTAGATCCGAGTCGTGGAGAGAGAGGCCATGGGTAAAGAGAAGAAATAGATCCTTCTAATCTGTTACTTGATAGATTAATTATACCCTGCGGGTTTATATAGTACCTGACTCATCTCTTCAGCACTCTTGGCTGGATACAACCCATTTGGGCCCATCATTCCTGAAAGGTGTGAATGGAAGGAGAAAATGCATAGAGATGGGCAGATGCTTGTGTTTGTCTCGGCCTAATAGATGTCCGTTGTTGGTCAGCCAAGAAAATATTCAGTGTGCTTCCTTGTCATATTTTTGGGTGACCTGGTTGGGTTGTGTGTTGCATAACTAGTATTATGTATACACCATGTCATGCTTAAATATGCTTAAATATTCGGTGTGCTTCCTTGTCATATTTTTGGGTGACCTGGTTGGGTTGTGTGTTGTATAACTAGTATATATGTATACACCGTGTCATGCTTAAATATGTTAGGTATATATGTATACACCATGACTAATCGGGTCGCCCACGGGTTGCACCCATGGGCGAAGATGAATATCCATACCCTACCCATTCGGGTTGGGTGCCCATGGGTCAAATTGCCACCCTTAGAATCAGTGCTCTATGAAGTCTTCTAAGATGCCCTCCATGATATTGCTAATAATTGGAACTGCAATTACCACAAGAAAACCAAGATCAGTTGCAATCTGCCAGATAAGGCCTTTTCTAAAAGGACTTAGGGTCTGTTTGTTTGGGCTGCAGCTGTTGAGAAGCAGCTGTAGCTGTTGGGCTGTGAAAAAGCAGCTGTGAGAAGCAGCTGCTGGAAGCAGAGATTTGATGTTTGGCAAGAGTGCTGTTGGCAGCTGTTGATGTTGGTTTTCTGGGTGAAATGTCTGGAATGCCCCTGAGTGCTGAAGATGTTATATAAGTGCCAATTTGAAGCGAAATAGTTGTTTTTGACTTATTTAATTCATTATTACGATGTTTAGGGAGCTGGTGGACTGTTAGAAAGCAGTTGTGGGAAGCAGTTGGTGGAGGTCCATGCAGGAGCCGCGACACTGTCAGCGAAGTTTGTAGCGGCAGCAAACACGAATACACCATGAAATGGTTCAACAAGGAGAGTGTAAACGCATACATACAGTATAAAGATATATTCATATATGTCCGCTGAAATAAAAAATTACAACACGAACGTTGTGGAAAACGGCGAGATCAATTTATTCCTGAAAGGAAATTTCAAACCGTCGACCGAGTGCGACGAATTTTGTCAAATTCGTCTAATAATGGTATAAACTTCGGTCTAAAATCAAGAAGTTATAGTCCACGAAATTCGAAACCGATCATGGAAATGGAACCTACTCGTGGACGCACACATATTTCATGTTCAAATTAGTTCGAATTGAAATATATTAAGTGAGATGGAATGTCTTTTTTTACCTTGTACACCTAGATAGATGCCATGCTAAGCGACAGTAAAGGAATTTTTTGACCTTGTACACGTAGATAGATGCCATGCTAAGCGACAGTAAAGGAATGAGCCTGTCGTCGTACAGGGTAGAAGTGCATGCGAAGCGAAAGTTAAAGGAAAGGCACTGGGGGGCTCACGGTGGCATTGTGATGGTAATTTAGAGCATCGGAATGGGGCAACGGTGAAAAATGATTCGCTACTTTGTGGGAAGCTGCGGGAAGCAGCTCCCGACCTGCTTCCGCTCTCCTTCGCCAGTCTAGTTCATTTCGCGACAACGCTTCTGTCAAGTGCTTTTCTATTTCTTGTTGTTTGTTTGGGCTTTTGCTTTTGGACCCAAAAGTAGAAGCAGAAGCCCAAACAAACAGGGCCTCACCATGGGACTTCTGGGACTGAACTTAAAGCTGCATTTCTCTGTCGACAGTGTACACGATAGCCATGTACTACACCTTAGCCTCGTTATGATGAATATCTTCATAGCAAAACTAGGAATAATCACTACTAATAGTAACATAATAACCTTGACGAGTTTTGTATTATCTTGGCCATCATATTTATGATGGCTGACAAAATTCTGCTTGTCCTTATGATCTATTTAGGTACATCCTCTTATTTCAAATATGTTTAGCTGCTTTCTAACATTTTAGTAGAGTTCTCTGACTCTTGTTTCTGTTACATTTTGTTTTCACCACACGAGATAATGAGTTATGTTCCATGTGAAGTAGCTGCCATGAATTCTGCAGCATAACATAAAGTATTTTTCTTTTGCGCGTGTATGTCAACTTAGGTATACATACGGGACCAACACTTTGAACCAACACAGTTCATTGCACTGGGAAGGCCTTGTAAAGTTGTTTGCAGTGCTGACACGGAAGTGAGTATTCACCAGAAGAATAACCCAGATAGACAAGAAAACTGCAACCTGAGGTGTACAAAGTCGCATCATTGGTTGCACAGGAAGACGATTGCGGATGTTGTTGAATCGCTTGTAGGAGCATTTCTTGTTGAAGGTGGATTCAAAGCTGCATTTGCATTCCTTCACTGGGTGGGAATAGATGTTGATTTTGAAGATTCATCTTTTTATAGAGTATTAGATGGAAGCTCCATCAATTTATCTCTCATGAACCACATCGACGTTGCTGAGCTTGAAGAGTTAATTGGTTACAATTTCAAATTTAAGGGTTTAATTCTCGAAGCATTTGTGCATCCTTCATTCAGTAAACATTCTGGAGGATGCTATCAGGTCAGAAGTTCTTTTTTCTTGTATCATCATTAGTGAACTGATGTGATTATCAAAATTTGCTTACCTGACTATGTTTTTTTGTTGATCAGAAACTGGAGTTTCTTGGAGATGCTGTTTTAGAATATTTGATTACCTCGTACCTCTACTCAAGTTACCCTGATCTAACACCTGGTCAAATAACAGATTTAAAATCATGGGCTGTCAATAATTATTCTCTTGCATGTGTAGCAGTCCAGAAATGTATCCATAAGTATCTTATAAAGGATTCAAGTTATCTTTCGGCAGCAGTGAATAAGTTTGAGAATTATATTAAACTTCCCAATTCAGAAAAAGACTTGGTAGAAGAACCAGCATGTCCAAAGGTATTGTTGTTATCCTTGTAACTTCTGCAGCTCTTTGATAACCTGTTTTTAGTGCAGAGAGGAAGAACAACCATGGACTCTAAAACATAGTTATTATTAAAGTATGGGATGGATTAGTAGGGTTCAACCCCAACTCTTACGAAAACAAACTAAATGTCATTGTTATCAATAATATTAAATATTTTAGAGTCGTAAACGTTCAGATGATTTTCATGGTACTAGTTTTTACATTTAATACATTTGATTTCTGTGTGACGCATCCAAAAGTTCGTCGTAAGTGATTTTGCTTATAGAATTTCCTTGGCAATTACAGATGACATAACATTTTTGTTTATGGTCAAAATCTTATATCCTTTTACTGCAGGTTCTTGGTGATATTGTTGAATCTTGTGTTGCTGCAGTTCTATTAGATTCAGGATTCGACCTGACCTATGTTTGGAAGCTAGTGCTTATGCTTCTAGAGTCAGTGTTGAGCTTCTCTGACATGCACATGAATCCTATGAGAGAAATTCGAGAACTTTGTCAATGTCATGAACTTAAGTTAGGCCTTCCCAAACCTATGAAGGCCGGACGAGAGTACCATGTCAAAGTGGAAGTTAACATAAACAATGAGGTGATAAGTTGTGCCGCAGCAAACCAAAATTCAAAAGTCGCTAGAAAGTTGGCTGCGCAAGAAGCACTTTGTAAACTGAAGGTATGTTTTGGTTCACTCACCTTCTATTTTGAACTTGCCACAGTATTGTGAAGTAGCAGTCGTTCCAGGTGGGTTCACAAAAGGCACTTTCTGTAGTGATGGTCTATTTTCGGTGTCTTCGACTTTTGTTGTGTCTCGATGCATTGATACTAAAGGATGATATGTAAAAGCCCAAGAAAGGGCCACACCCGAAATTACAACGCCACACCTCTAAGTACTAGCGCCGCAATGCCCATTGCTCTTGCTTTTGCTCCTGACCGCGTCGAATGGGCTAGTGATGTTTGGCTGTTGCACCACCAAAGATGAACGCGCTGTGATGCTTCCAGATCCACAAAGCCGTGAGCATGATCACCGAGGAGGTTCCCTGCTTCACGGCGTCTTCTACTCTGCTGCCACCTACCCATGACTACACCATGACAGCCTCACGATGTTGACAAGGTAGAAGAGATGTGTGATCGGGAACAACGACGGTGTAATTAGGGTCAGCCAAAATCAGGCTTGATACCATGTAGTAGAGGAAATAATTGTGTGTGTGTGTCGATTAAAACCCCGCCCATAACCTTAGATGGATATAGCCAGCCTCTTTTTGTTTTGTCTCCAACACACATTTATGACTCTTTTTATCGAACATGCATTAAAATGCGTGTCATTTTGTCTTAGAAGATCATGGTCTGAAAATATAACCAACAAAGAGTGGATACAGTCAGAATCTATAGGGGATCAAGCTAACTTTTATTTACATTGAATCAGATTATAACTTCTAATGTTCCCTAATACTGACTCTCCAATAGATATGTCCCCTTGTCAAACTTGCGCTGTTCAGTCCGAGTCATCCTTCTTGAGGAACATTGCTCGGCTCACAAGCTTAGTGTCTTGTCCTATCTTTCCATTTTGTTGATCTTTACGTGATTTGTATCTTATGTGTAAACTTGTTATATTATATATTTACTAATTTATGTTGTGTAATTGAGCAATGTAAGTTCACTTGTTATGCTAACTAATTTTTTCTGACAAATTGGATAATCATTTTGTTATGTTGATGTGAGGTAATTTGAATGATCCTGTTTCTTAAAGGCCAGAGCCAACCTACTGTTTTTGTGTGTTCTTGCAGAATTATGGATACACGCATAAAAACAAGTCGCTGGAAGAGAGTTTGCGTGATGCTAGAAAGAAAGAACCAAAACTACTAGGCTATGATGAAGAACCAATCAAAGTTGAGCCTGACATATGTGAAGAAATAAAGAGTCTACAGATATGTAAAGAAAGGGTTCATAATACAGAAGTTTCAGTCGATGGGACATATAAAATCTCCAACCAAAGAACAGGAGATACCAAGTTTTTCAAGGATGGTGTCAGTAATGAAAGAAATAATCAGCTCAAGGTTGCAATGCACAACGACTGTCTACCGAAGGGAACTCAGAAAAACAATAAAAAGGAGTATCACGGTAGTGCTATATCTCATAAATTAGTACTTTTATGCACTGTTATGCTCTTGGTTGAAACGTGCAAACTGTCGACTTTGATTTCACTTTCCTGGTAACGTTGTAAAGAGCACCTAAATTTGGTACTAACGAGCCAGTTTTTGTCCTTTAACCATGATTATAATTTATTTTCTTTTAAATATTGGAAGTCTGTTTGGTATTACTCAAGCACGATATTTGCAGTAACTGTGGTGTAAATTTAGTGTTCAAACATTCTACAACAAAATTTTACATACAAAGAAGCAACATATTTCATCCAACAGTTTATTGAGCATTCAACTTGATTATTGTGTGGGAGATAACAAAATGGACCAAAATATATGGATTTTTATCTAATTGAGTTTGCTAAAATTTGGATGTACAACTGTGTTGTATTGTTCACACTTCAAATTTTGTTCTAATTTGGAAGGTAGTGTCATGACACTTTTAATCACCTTTGTAGGTGACATGGTACAAAAAACAGCCAAGTCGTTCCTTTTTGAATTATGCGCTGCAAGTTATTGGGAACCCCCTAACTTTGAGGTGTGTAAAGAAGAAGGGCCAAGCCACCTTCGAAGGTATGCTCACCTCTACTTACTGAAGGGCAACAGAGATTAACTTGCATGAATTACAAATTACAATTAAATGACCTCCCTGTATGGCTCTTTTTTTACAGAGTTCAGTATAAAAATATGTTTCTTATCCATCATTTTCAATGTCCATATACAAGTTCTTTATTGTTGCTATTTTATCCTTGTATGGAGTGTGGCAATTTCAATTTTGCACCTAGGTTTCTAGTTTGCAGATACTGCTCTAAAAAGGATGGAGTGTGGCAATTTCAATTTTGCACCTAGGTTTCTAGTTTGCAGATACTGCTCTAAAAAGGATGAATAAGCTGAAAGTTACACGCAAACTCCACTGTCAAGCTCAACTTTTGTCTAAGTGGTAGTATCGAGCATTTGGTAGCTTATGCAGAGTGCTTAAGGTGGTAAGGACCACCTTATTTAAGCACTGACTTAGACAGTTTGAGGGCCAGAGTGAACTTGTTTGCTCCATGCCCTAGCGCTAAGCACGGAAAAGCTTATTGCGGACTAATTTTTTTTTAGATGGAAGGCACAGCGTGCCTGGCTTTAAATTAATAAAGCCCCAATGGCAGAGTTACAAGCACACCTGCTGGGGATACCAGCTTAAGTTTTACACATAGGCCAACAGGCACAAATAGTCTGAAACCAAAGCAACATAACGATATGGCTACATTGCGGACAACTTGGGCAAGGCACTCCTTTCTTTAAGTAAGCGCGCTACAGCATTGGCAAATGTTTCAAGAATTTTTGTTAATATCTGACTTGCTTAGGCCATCAATTATAAGGTCCGGAAAGGTTCTGTCTCCTCTACAATGGTATTTGTGCGGTGTTCTGGTATTGCGAAAAGACAATCCTCATTCGAGTTCAGTACTGCCTAAGTGCTATGGATTGCTACAGTTTGTTCAGTTATATCGTTAATAAAATTACTATTTTCTGTGATATTACTTTATGATGTGCATTATATCTGACTTGGGGTGTGCTGAACACATATGACGTGTTGTTGTCCAGTCACATTTTTACATAAACATTGTGAACACCAATTATTTTCCTATGGAAGCGAGATCGTACATGCCATGCACTGCTAACTTCATGCGTGAATTCACACAGGTTCACATATAAGGTTACTGTTAAGATCAGGGGACCCTCGGAGACAATTTTGGAGTGCTACAGCGATGCTATGCCACAGAAGAAGGCCGCACAAGAGCATGCCGCACAGGGGGCTCTGTGGTATCTCAAGCAAGATGGGTACCTACCAAAAGATCAAGTCCGTGCCTAGAAACATCGCTGGGTTTCCTGACCCTGTTGCCCAATACAATACCCCGTCATTAATTTGTTTTGCAATGCTCGATAGGATGTGTTGATAAATGTACAGCCCATGTATATGGTATGAGTAGGATTGTTGTTAGTTATTCTGTTGATTCGTGCTCTTGCAATTCATAGGATGAAAAAAGAAAGATAGCTACGAACAAAACAGCAACAAAGGCTAGGCAACCAGCAGTCACTAGACATTGGCTCCAAGCTGTAGCAAATAGAACGAAATTTGACAGGTTCATTTTATATTTCATTACACGAGTGGTGTCCAAGTTAAGCATACACAAGGAGGTGCACTTCGATGAGCTGATAAAAGTGCTAATTTGAGCAAATCCTTTTTACATCACGTAGGTGTTTTGTTTTGTTTTTGCAATTTCTTCTAGAGAATATGCCCTTCATAAACTTTCTACATTTTTTTTAAAAATGAAATTCCTAGCTGTGGCACAACTTATTTATGTGGAAGCCATAATTATCTTGGCCTTATTAGTGTATACTGTTTGTAAATGGCTCAGAAATCTAAAAACAAGAATTATTGAACTATTTGTCAGAGACAAGTGGATTTAGGCCAGGGCCTGTCGGCCTGCATCACTTTGAGCCCACGACGTCCTGGGCAATCTACTTATGCAAAGCTCCCGGTCTAGACTAAACTTGTTGTTCTGCACCAAATATTTTAGAAGAAACGTTATTAGATCAAGACTTCACGTACAAATCAATCAGGATACTCTAGTCGTACAAGGTATGGATCTCGACCATATGCTATATATATATATATATATATATATATATATATATATATATATATATATATATATATAAAGACATATTCATCTTGAAGCTCCAAGTCGCAACCTACCCGACGCTCGCCATAGCCTAAACCCAATATACTAAAACATCTGGCCAGGCCCATCTCGCCGGAGCTCCTCGTACTCATCTTGTAACCACACCTTGAATAAAGTCCTTGTCGATCCGTGCCGCATGTCGAACAAATAAACTCACTTTATTTCCCTCAGAAGTGAGATTGTTATAGGGTCATGAAAACTATCCTTCAACAATTGACGCGCAAGGTAAGGGTGCGTAGATCGAGTCTTCTACCTCGCATTCAAGCACACCACCGAACGGCGGCTATGCAGATTGAATCCACACTGTCATTTCAAAAATGATTTGGACTCGCTTTGCACCCATATCACAAGTTATTGGACCACCTAACGAGTAGAGATTTTCTCTCGGGCTCCAGTGTTCCCAATATTAAGAGAAATTCGAAAATCATATTTGTAAGCTTCAAAAAAATCTGAAAAAATCATACATGTTGTTAATGATGTATTTCACAAACGTGTAAAAAATCAATTTGAATTAGTTTATATTTTGACATACAAAAAAATAAAAAATATGTGGATCTAAATGTGCACACTTTTATATGTCCAAACTGTACAAGATTTTGTCATTTTTGTATAGTTCAGAAATCAAATCGAGATTTTATACGTCCATGGGACACATATTTGACATGCAGGTTTTATCATTTTTTTAAAAACTTATAAATATGATTTTTTTTAAAGATAGGGAGCACTAAAGCCCGAGAGGCAAAATGACTTTCCGACCACCTAACCAATTTTTCTACTACCTCAGATCCGAAATTAGTGTCGGAAGAAAAGAACTAGCTACGTACAATGTACAACTTGCGACACTATTTTCGGTTTGGAGGGAGTACCTTTTTTTGTTGGTAATATGTGTCTCATTTATAAAATATAGATAAAGTTACAAGTCACGTAAACACCGAACTTACAGAACTGAAAAGATAGGAGAAACCTATACAAAATGTCAATGCTCGTCCATCTCCTTCGGTACAACCGTAGCAGCCAATAAAGGGGCAAAGGACATATCACCTCTTCACCCTAGCTCGACGCGGCTCCATCTCTCATCAGCAGTTTTACGGACCTACAAAGTAGTTTGCTAGAGTCAAAATAATTGCCGTTGAAAGAATCAGACCGGGGCAGCATGACCCCGGACATGACATCGAACTCAAAAACTGACACCCTCGCACGACGACGTCAGAGTAGGCAATCAGAACTGTTAGCTATTGGGTTGCGGGTAAAACTTTAAAAAATTCCGTAACCTTGCCGCCAAGATCTATTCTATGAAGATATGCTGCACCCCATAATGCTAGATCTAGAATACTTACAAACACCATTGCGGAAGATCTTGTGTTTGTCGAAGTAGATGTTGGTGAAGCCTGATGAAAACGGAGCGGATACGGACGGAACTGAGTGGTGCCACATTTGTTTTCATATTTGTTTGCGGAAGCAGAAACGAATATAGAAACCCCGGAAACAAATACGGAAACAAAAATTATCGGAAACAGATATGTACCGAATACGGTGCAGACACGGAACAGAAAGCGGATGTTTGCCAGAACAAAGCAACCCTTAAATAATGCACGAAAACTCAATCAAACCAACAAAATTATCAATTTTCTAAGACGAAATAAAATATAACGAGTTATCATGATTATATAATATAGTGTGCATATGCTATCAACTTTGGCAACATTAAGAAACATCTACTATCGTCCTTAACACTAGTGGTACACTGAAATGTCGAACTGGTAACGACTCATGATATGCGAGTATATATGGCCTAAACACGGTAGCTTCAGATCTTTTTTTTCATATCATGTAATGTGCCTAAATGTTTCTACTGGAATTACTGGCCCTACTGAATGTGGAAAGCACCGCATAGCAAAAACGGAAAGTTCTGTATTACCGGAAACGGAAAGTTCCGTTTCCGTGGTCATTCCACCGGAATCTGCTGTTCCGTTTCCGTTTCTGTTTCCGCATAAAAGTTTCCGTTTCCGTTTCCGTTTTGCAAAATTCCGTTTCCGTTTCCGTATTTCTATTCCGTTTCCATTTTTCCGCGGAAAAGTCAGAAAGATTCCGCTCCGTTTTCATCCCTACTCACGTCCACGCCGGGAGGTGAGATTGTTGCCGGTCCGTCGTCGAGGAACTACTTGCGCAGCCCCGCTCTAACAGTATCCACACGTACGCCGCGCCAACCCAACAGCACGTTCGCCGCCTAGAGCAACTAGCACCGCCGAAGAGAGACCGCCTTTCGGCGTAGTTTAGGTGGTAGATCTAATCAAACTTGATTAGATCTATATGACACAAGAGAGATCTAATTCTCAACACATGAGATCTACTAGAGAGATATTAGATCCATGTCCAATTAGAGTGCCATCTAATTAGAGCATCGTCTAATTGCACAATATCTCAAGAGAGAGGAACTTGCACAAAAATTTGGATGTCCTCCTTGTGGGAGGGGGTGGAGTATATAAAGGGGAGCAAGGGGAGGAGGTGCTTGGGGGTAGGGGCAAAGCCCTCCCCTTGGTGCGCTGGCCCTAGGGAGGCCGGCCCCTCTCCCAAGTCAGTTTGGGGAGGGGAGTCCTTGTCCAACAAGGACTCCCTCCCTTCCCTTTTATCTTTTTGCCTTTTTTCCTTTATTCTTTCCTTTTCCAATTCAGACTCTTTTAAATCTCCAAATCAAACAAGAGAAGGGGAGGAGGTGGTGCGCCGGCCAGGAGGGTGGGGCCTAGCCGGCCGACCCACACCAGGTGTGGTTCGGCCCCAGGGGTCCCCCTTCTTCCTCCGGCACTTCCCCCCTTAATGGCAAACCTCCGAAACTTGTCCGAAACCATATATACTCTTTAGATAAAATCATTGACTCTATCCACTCATGTAGGAAACACTTCCCAGCATCCCGGAACATCTCATGTTCGCCATATTTCTCTCTCAGGAAATTCTGCCCTATACCGGCATTATTTCCCTCTCATGATAACTTCACCTGAACACCTCCGAATTACTCCGGAGTTGTTTCTGTGACATCGGAGGGACTCCGACAACTTCTCATAACCACTAAACTACAACTTTATTCTCTCAATAAAAGGTCGACTCACAGCTTAAGTGTGTGACCCGAAAGGTTCGGTAAATACAAAGACATGTCCGGGAGCTTACCAGACAATAACCAACATTGGGACCTAGACGGCCGTACTGGCTCCCGTGTGTTCACGAGTGAACGACAGAACCGTGTGTTACTCATTACGCTAATTTCCTTACGTACACGATACCAATGATATCTCGAGATTTGAGACAATGTGCTCTAGTGTGATTAAACCCTTTAATCATAACACATATAATTCTCGTACCAATATCATTCTCTTTTCTCATTTCGTATTTTCATTGTCCCGTGATTAATCACGCTATGTCTGGCCAGATGATTGGGTGACAATAATAATACTGAGATGGCCTAGAGGATGTGTCTGTCCATCGTCTGGAGGAGTAAGTGTCATTCTCGAATAATCTCTGTTCCAATACATTATCTACTCCACGCCCAAAACTCACCGTTATAGTCCCCCGTTACGGCCGACGTTAGGTGACAATCAAAGCATGAGTGTCGAATAAGCGGTCACCAGATATTCTCATGGCATAGGAATACAGCTAATGAAAACTAAACATATGATCAATTGCTATCTTCATCGTTGACGATTAGTCTCATAGCAAGATCATACAATGGGTCGGTTCAGTACTATTATCATTCCGATAACAAACTCCTATAGTTGTGTGACTTATACAAAGTCCATGACCAGGAAAACATGATCATAAAACAACAAGATAGGCTAGTCTTAGAGACAAGACCAGGAACGCTTTTACTTGTTTGTATCTCTACACCTGTATTGGAGGTTTTCCTCTTGAACATGTTGTATTTGCTATTCAAGTGCCCAATACAGTTATAGCATAAAGATATAAACATTAATAATAAACTTGGAGATAAATAATAACTAAATTATTATTGTCTCTAGGGCATATCTCCAACAGTCTCCCACTTGCACTAGATTCAATAATGATTCTAGTTAGCATGATGACATGGCACCAAATGGAACTAAGGAGCCACTCAGCTTTCACATGCGCTCTGAGATTGTGTCCATAATTTTGATCCAATCAAAATACATAAACTTATTTAACTCCTCACATGTCAAACTTGACAATGCAAAGTCGGATATATTAGGAATTGGATTTCGGCCTATCTGGTTCCGTAGTAGTATTAATAATATCAAGCGTCTCCGAATGATATTATCATACCGTCTATTGAAACCTCACCAAGTCAATGACTTATCCAATAACTTGCTTATCATGACGTCTCACATCAATGATGCAACTATCCTTTATAGAAAATCTATATATGTTGTAGAATCCACACATAATATACTAGTGATTTGATAAATCAAAACACCAAATATTTATCAATTGAAAATTGCATTTATCAGATTAAATCAATTAAGATCTGATTTCATAATTCCACTACAAATACGTATATGAGGAACTTCTCTATATACACTATTTGAAGCTTTACAAAATCTACTAAGTCGTTATACTTTTGTAAATCCCACTCATTAGGTCCCTTTAACATGTATGAGAAACATCTCAATGCAATGACCTTTTAGTGTTATTCACAACCTTTTGATTAATTGCCTTTATGAGAAAACTTTCACCAAGTATTTCTCTACTGCCGGTGGCCAAATAAAATTTAGCACTTTGGAAACTTTCGGCTCAATGTACTATATATAGCAATGAGATAAGCAAAATCACATTAAATATGATTTGATCTTATTCCTCTCTATTCGCTCATCATTGACTACGAAGGTCAATGTATCTTGCAAATATCACGCTATGACTTCTTGATCAAATTTCTTTGACTCAAGACACAATTCGAATTACCTTTCAGAATTGTACTTAGCACATTCATACTCATGTTTATTAAATTCTTAATCTATCTCATAGACAAAACTTTAATAAGACACTTTCGACCTCTATTTAAAACTCTTTTAAATCTTTATTTCACAAGATATACATTTTTGAATTCGGCCTAGCCTTATTCAACAAATATAATATCAGCTCCCACTGACTTTTAAGTCCCTTCGATTTATATAATGAAAAGAATAAAATTCTTCATTCATTAAACGACCGACTTCAAACACTCATAATATAATTATCTAGATTATTCTCATAATCCAAATGAATTATTCTTAGCAATCAACTTTGCTACTTTAGTCCAATAACAACATTAAGCAATTGATATGACAAGTTTTGCAACTTCTCACTATCATTTATTCGTCCTTGATAAAACAATTTTAATCAAGACTAGCTCTATGAATATTAGATATTCACATCTGTCCTTTCTTTATGAAATATTCATGCCCAGTGATTTCACATCACGTCCAAACTACTCTCAAGATTAAATCTTGGAGCTACATGAATTTTTCTTGAACTCCTTTATGACATATACCGTCATTTATGAGTATTCATATTCTGTTTGTAATTGCTTTGCTTTTAATCATGTTCCTGGACATTTCAATAATTCAACCACTAGGTGATTTAATCATTAAATTCCTCACATGATAATCATCTTAATACTTAATTCGAATCATGTATGACATACATGTATTCCTGGACAAAGTAATGATATGGAAACATTTGCATGTTACTCCTTTCATTCTAACACTTGTCCAAAGACTCCCAGTCTTAATTTAGTATTTTGATTTCCACTCTCTCTTCATGAGAAGACACTTTTCTCCAATTCTAAAGTCAACAAGCATTTAGAATTATGTGTGGAAAACAACTGCCAATATAATACTTTGGACTTTACCTTTATGCAAAACATTTATTCAATTCGAATCCATACTTAGATTCACAATCGAAAATTCTTGGAACTTTCTATCAAAATAACTCCAAGTTAAAATTGATATAGGTCCCCTGGATACAAACAAAATAATCTATTTATTTTAGTGGGTAATTTGGAATTCTATTTCACATCACATTAGAACAAGACACTTGGACATAATTATTATAACATTCAATCTTTGTCTTACAAAAGATTTCATCATCATGATAATTTTGAATTATCAAAATTCATCATGAGTAATGTGACTAAGAAAACTTTCTTTCGTCAATGATGTTATAATACATTTTATTAAGTCTTCTTTAACTTTATCAAATTTCTTTGATCTCTTATTTTGATTCACACATGCTCCCACTTAATTTTATGAAACATTGCAACTTCAATAATTTCATCAACTCTATTTCATTAATATGCAACTTCATATTAAATCTTCAATAGAATTTAATTAATGGGTACTTTCCACACCTTTATGTAATTTTGAAATTTACTAGTGCCTAGCACTTTGCCAATTTCGAATTTTACCAAATACCTAGTATTTGTGGATCTCGAATTTTTATTAAGTGCCTAGCACTCCACAAATTCCGAGTTGCTCAAGTGCCTAGCACTTTTGTGGATTTTTAGTTTTTCTATTTTATCTTGGAATAACTTTAAGAGTCTCAAAGAGAACCAACGAAAAGCTTCTTCCAAAATTCAAAGACTAAACCAAAATCAAACATCATTCAAAACTTTAAATGATATTTCGAATCAAAACATTTAAGACTTAACAAAACTAAATTAAAGACATATTACAATAAAGAAGATCATCATAAATCGAATTCACAAAATGTGAACTCCCACACATACTTTAATATTCGAACATAACTTTGTTCCAGAATCTCAAAATATTCATTACAAAATGATCGAACTGAAAATAACTCTTATTTAAAGTCCTAGTGTAAATCTTCTTCATTGACTTGGATTGTAGACATAGTGGTGATCATGGCGCCAAGGTGCCTTCTTTTCCACTTCCTCCACTTCCTTCCAACTCTCTTGCCTCTTTTCCTTTTCATACTGCGATCATGCAACATGAAAATTTCAGTATTAAATACCAAAATATATTCGAGCCGAGAATATGTCAATAACTTGTGTATAACTCTTATACCTTTTGTGGACTCGCCACTGGTCTTGCAAGAAGGATGCTGTCATCAAATGATGCACATAGATATCCAACTCAGCTGACAAGAGCATTTCGAAGACTTCCTTGACTGTCTTCTCCACTCCATAATTTCATAACAAGCCACAAAAGCATAGTAGTATGATGGTAGGATCTCAGAAGTGTGTCAACCGCTTGATTTTCTGGAACTGGTTGCCCAATTCCTCAAGCTTCCTTAGTATCTTGCAGAACTTAACCTTGTGCTCTATCATCGAGCCTCCGCTCGACAATTTGCACGATCTAAGTTCCCCATTGAATTTGTATTTAGCATGACATAACTGGTATGAGAACTGAGCTTTCAACGCTTCCATGAGACGGAAGGGGCGATAGTATGGATAACTGTCGCTAAGCTCGGGACTCATCCTGTCTAGCATAACCAAACTCACTTGATACTCATCTTCCTCCATAGGAGAATAGTCATCTTCTAACTCTGGAACTGGAGTGTCCAGCGCATGCTCTATCTTGCGACTCCTGAGAATTTCTCTCAGCCCGTGAACCCATTCAGCAAAGGTCACACTTTCCGCAGTCAATTTTCCTAACAACTCATCCTCATGCACATCTACAACGGGATCCATTTTCTACAACAAAAACAAGTTTATTTAGACTCATAGTTTATTACTAATTTTATTGCACTACTTTAAAATCAATATAAAATTGAATCTAAGATATGCTCCCACTAAGCCCAATAATCCTCACGATTGGCGCTAAGTGATTCAGGACCCGATAACCCGACGAAACAAGTATGGATACATAGCATGATCCGTGGCCAACCGGTAGGCACTATGCCAGTTGTAGTAGCTACAACTCATGTTCGTCTTTCGACGTGTGTTCAGAACTCATAACTTGTTATGTTAGGACTTCAAGACAACCAACCGATGATGCTGCTGGAACGGTTCGTGCCCGCCTCCCAAACCCTTGGCCCACGTGACTCGTGGATACATGGCATTCGGGGATAAGCGCCTGGTTTGACGGTACCACGGTTGGAAGAACACAATCTCCTTGATATTTTACTTGAGGATTCACCCTAATAAACGACTACTGCGCAATCAAGGTGCAAACAACAAAGGATAAACATCACAGTCAATTAATAATAATTCATGTGCTCTGGTATAGCCTTTGTTATTCTCCGGAAGTTCTTGATGCTCGTCCTTTAGGATCACCATCTTCATAATTCCCGGTCACAGCAAAATTCCCGAGGGAAAATTGCCGTAGCCAAAAACTTGCCAAGTACTTGCCGCCAACATACCGCCGGCGCCTCCTCCCGGTTCTCCGCGATGAACTCTTCTTCGCTTCTTTGTCGATGACGAACTCGATCAATTGTTTTGGCTTCCACCATCATGTTAAGACACCGTAACAAAATAGCTATACCAAAATACATGCACACAATCCTGCAAAACCAAGTTAGACGTTTCTAATGTTTGTTTGCAAGTTTTACGTGGCCTTGTAGGATCTATGGAAGAACCGTCACTACCTACAAACTGAGGCACATTTAGGCTAGTTGCTAGATTAACTTTGCGGGGTGAGTGAGATCCCAACATTACGAAAATGTTGTGAACCCCACTCGAAGCGATCCCATGTGCATGTGGCCCCCGTGAGGCGTCCAACCCTCGTGCCGTGTCCATTATACAACAACGTCCACAACTATAGGTATAGACCCGAAGCTACTGAAGCACTTCGTTGGCGCCGACGGGCATACTAGGAGCAGCCGGAAGGTCCGCGGATTGCCAGAAGTTTGCAAGATCTTGCTTATGCCGCGATGGAATATGAAGTATAACTTATTGGGAAGCAACTAAAATAAAATTAATGCAAGAACCATGCAATGCCCGCACCAACTTGTGCTCTAGATCAAATCATATCTACGCATAGATCGACTCTGATACCACTATTGGGTTGCGGGTAAAACTTTAAAAAATTCCGTAACCTTGCCGCCAAGATATATTCTATGAAGATATGATGCACCCCATAATGCTAGATCTAGAATACTTACAAACACCGTTGCGGAAGATCTTGTGTTTGTCGAAGTAGATGTTGGTGACGCCTGATGAAGAATCTCACGTCCACGCCAGGAGGTGAGATTGTTGCCGGTCCGTCGTCGAGGAACTACTTGGGCAGCCCCACTCTAACAGTATCCACACGTACGCCGCGCCAACCTGACAACATGTTCGCCGCCTAGAGCTACTAGCACCGCCAAAGAGAGGCCGCCTTTCGGCGTAGTTTAGGTGGTAGATCTAATCAAACTTGATTAGATCTATATGAGACTAGAGAGATCTAATTATCAACACATGAGATCTACTAGAGAGAGATTAGATCAATGTCCAATTAGAGTGCCGTCTAATTAGAGCATCGTCTAATTGCACAATATCTCAAGAGAGAGGAACTTGCACAAAAATTTGGATGTCCTCCTTGTGGGAGGGGGTGGAGTATATAAAGGGGAGCAAGAGGAGGAGGTGCTTGGGGGAGGGGCAAAGCCCTCCCCTTGGTGCGCCAGTCCTAGGGAGGCCGGCCCCTCTCCCAAGTCGGTTTGGGGAGGGGAGTCCTTGTCCAACAAGAACTCCCTCCCTTCCCTTTTATCTTTTTGCCTTTTTCCTTTATTCTTTCCTTTTCCAATTCAGACTCTTTTAAATCTCCAAATCAAACAAGGAAAGAGAAGGGGATGAGGTGGTGCGCCGGCCAGGAGGGTGGGGCCCAGCCGGCCGACCCACACCAGGTGTCATTCGGCCCCTGGGGTCCCCCCTTCTTCCTCCGACACTTCCTCCCCTTAATGGCAATCCTCCGAAACTTGTCCGGAACCATATATACTCTGTAGATAAAATCATCGACTCTATCCACTGATGTCAGAAACACTTCCCGACATCCCGGAACATCTCATGTTTTTCATATTTCTCTCTCGGGAAATTCTGCCCTATACCAGCATTATTTCCCTCTCATGATAACTTCACCGGAACACCTCCAAATTATTCCGGAGTTGTTTCTGTGACATCGGATGGACTCTGACAACTTCTCATAACCACTAAACTACAACTTTATTCTCTCAATAAAAGGTTGACTCACAGCTTAAGTGTGTGACCCAAAAAGTTCGGTAAACACAAAGACATGCCCGGGAGCTTACCCGACAATAACCAGCATTGGGACCTAGACGGCCGTACGGGCTCCAGTGTGTTCACGAGTGAACGACAGAACCTGTGTGTTACTCATTACGTTAATTCCCTTACGTACACGATACCAATGATATCTCGAGATTTGAGACAATGTGCTCTAGTGTGATTAAACCCTTTAATCATAACACATATAATTCTTGTATCAATATCATTCTGTTTTCTCATTCCGTATTTTCATTCTCCCGTGATTAATCACGCTGTGTCTGGCCAGACGATTGGGTGACAATAATAATACTGAGATGGCCTAGAGGACGTATCTCTCCATCGTCTGGAGCAGTAAGTGCCATTCTTGAATATTCCAATACATTATCCTAGTCCACGCCCAAAAGTCACCGTTATAGTCCCCCGTTACGGCCGGACGTTAGGTGAAAATCAAAGCATGAGTGTCGAATAAGCGGTTGAAGGAGATATGCCCTAGAGGCAATTAATAAAGATGTTTTATTTGTCATATCTCAATTGTTCATAATATGTTTTGTACCATGCTATAACTGTATTAAGCGAAAACATTAATGCACGTGTGGTATGTAAACAACCAGGTCCCTAGTAGCCTCTTAACTAGTCCATTGGGCAACCGATGATCAAGGTTTCCTGATCATGGACATTTAAGTCAATTAACAATGGAGTCATATCATTAGGTGAATGATGTGATGGACACACACCAAAGATATAGAAACATTGTGTTCATACCTTTGACCGTGAGATCATATCTAATCGCTGCTTCTGGAAGGTGCTTTGATTGCATCAAACGTCATGTCTTATTTAGCGTGACAATAAAGGTGTCCCTTTCGGGTATCCAAAGAAAGTGGGAGAGGCGAGTGATCAAGAGAGGGATTTGCCAATCCACATAGCAGGATAGATACTCTGAGCCCACTCGGTGAGATTACATCAATGAGCTTGTAAGCATGTGACTAGGTCACGGGGATGTAATATCATAGACGAGTAAAGATAGAATTGTCAAGTGACGATATCAAGATCGATAATCGTGATACCGGTGAACGAGTCTCGGACAATCTAAGTATCGTCAAGCAAAAGGTTGAAACTGAACGTCTAAGGTTCAAACGATAAAAAGACATGCGTGGACGCACACGGGTTGTCACGGTTATCCAGCCACCGTTGATAGTCATTGATCGGAGAACGTGTCTCGATCATGTCTGGAGTGATTCCGAAACATAGGGTGGCACACTTAAGGGTAGATGACGGTTTATATAAGATTGGATATCGAAGAGAAAATAGAGAAGGGTTCCGGAATGGTTCCGGGACATATCCGACGAAGTTCGGGGGGGCCGACGAAATGGTTTTCGGAGCCAGAATAAATTAGATAATATGTGTTTAGTATTAATTAGTGTAAGTAATAGTTAAATACATTTTTATTTAATGATTTTCGGAATTATAAAGGTAGCCCACCTTAAATGGGCCTTCCCATGGGAGAGAAGGCCCATAGGGGGGAAACTTCCCCCCCATGGTGTGGTTTGGGGAGGGGCTGCCCTAGGTGGTCCAAAAGGGGCCCACCTAGGGGTGCAACACCCTTGGTGCAGCTGGGCATGTGGGGTTTAGTCCCACATGGCTTAGCCACCAAGGGTGACACCCCTCCCATCCTCTTTATATAGTGGTGCCCCATGCCTTGGAAATACACACAATCCTCTCTCTTTCTCTCATCCGTTTAGACGTGGCTCCGTAAATGGGGCTACGCATGGTTGAGAGAGTTCTCTCCACCATACGCACACCGCCGTGCTGCTGGGTCCAAGTCTTCGCTTCCGCTGCTTCGCTGGATCTGGAGCCCGGAGGTCGTCGTCCGCTCCGTACGTGTGTAGAGCTACGTGGTGCTACATGTGTGGCACTGGAAGTATGTCTTCTTCCTCTACACGACCTTGAGGTCGGCGCTGCCTTCATCTTCGCCGCCCGTCTTCATCACGCGTCGTCATCAAAACATATATTTTGATCATCGACGCTTACGGTCTACAAGGGTATGTATACCGTTCCCTCTGTTACTTTATATCTGCATAGTAATAAATCCTGGCTATTTTGGTTATCGTTGTTAGGAATTTTTTGTTTTCTGTACATGATCCCCTTCAGCGGTCACCAGATATTCTCAGGGCATAGGATTACAGCTAATGAAAACTAAACATATGATCAATTTCTATCTTCATCGTTGACGATTAGTCTCATAGCAAGATCATACAATGGGTCAGTTCAGTACTATTATCATTTCGATAACAAACTCCTATAGTTGTGTGACTTATACAAAGTCCATGACCACGAAAACATGATCATCAAACAACAAGATAGGCTAGTCTTAGAGACAAGACCAGGAACGCTTTTACTTGTTCATATCTGTACACCTGTATTGGAGGTTTTCCTCTTGAACACGTTGTATTTGCTATTCAAGTGCCCAATACAGTTATAGCATAAAGACATAAACATTAATAATAAACTTGGAGATGAATAATAACTAAATTATTATTGTCTCTAGGGCATATCTCCAACATTAGCCTCTAACCACGAAACCAACACAAGATGCACCATCTTTCAGCTATCACCAGTGCAGACAACCATCTACGCGTACTCCTAGACGACATTTCGAGCTCCGCTCCGACACTAGAGAGAACGTCGTCGCAATGACGAAGCACAAAATCACAAGTCCACCACAAGGATGCCACCGCCACCACGCCATCCCCGCTTGAACAGACTACGGTTCAGATCGTTCACCGACCACAAAGTAGAACACCGCATCGGAGAAGAATCTGGAGCACTATTATTCATCGCCACCTTCGCCTTCGCCAAAGCAACCACGTCGAGCGGCCGAAAACCTAAGCTATATAGAGACTACGCTAGAGCTACACTGTTCCGCACACGCGGGATCCGGCGACCCCCTCACCACCGACGACCCGGATGTCGGAGGGGAGCCGCTGGAGGCCAGCGGTGGAAAGCAAGATCGCTTTTTTCTCTCCCTGTGGCGCAGAGGAAAACGATAGGGTTGGTGATACCAATTTTTCTACTTGTTGTATTCCATTTTGCACGCACAACGCAATATCTCGAAATCCAAGAAATCAGTTAAAATCCATTAACGCGACTCAGGATGCAAGTGGGCCGTCTGTAGATTATGCAAGAAAAATCCGCGATGTCCGCAAGTTATCTATGCAGGATAAGTAGTTGCTCGCCAACCAAATTAAACGGGCTCTGTAGGTACTGTAGGTTTGGTTTTCTCTCTAAAATTCTAGGTGTCGAACGGCTGGAAACAGTGACGCGTGTGGGTGCGGGGATTGAATGGGAGAAGCACGCGGTACAAGGACAAGGACGTGCTGCATCTCTTCTGTGGACATGGTGTCGCCGTAGTAGAGATGGCGCCTCTCGTCGGCGCCGGCGGTGAGATGTCCTTGCCGCTCAGGAGTAGAAGGAAGCCGGCGCCGCTGGTCATGGGTCGCACGAGGAAGTGGGCACGGATTGGCGGTGTCCGCCCTTGCTGGCGTGCAGGAACGCGCCGAGCCCGAGGCGCCGGACGAAGTGGTCGCAGCGTGGGAGCTGCAGCGGCAGATGAAGGCAGCGTCGAAGGAGACGAGGCGGTTACTAGCGCCCGGATCGCCGGGGGCGGCGGCTGGGCGTCAAAGCTGTGGACTGTACGGGGAGGCGTAGGCACGGGCGGGCACACATGGGGTGACGACGAGGGCACTGCCGACTGTACGAAGCAGGCGACGATGAGTGAAACTGGGCGGCGCCGGCCGCCGGACTGGGATGAGTTTGCGTTCTGCTTTGGTGCGCTGTTGGAGCAGAAGAAGGCTACGCGGACCAAGCAGGCCGCCGCAGGACTTGCCAGCGAAGCCTGCATATCGGTCGCACTATGTCCGCTAACGCGGCAATCCATATTTGATGACCAGGTCATCAACTACCAGGCGCCGCACACCCCATGTGGAGACATGGGCCTGGCCCAACTTACTGGCGAGGAAGAAGTCATGTTCGACACAGAACGATGGCGACGCCGGGGAGACGACGCGACCGACCAGACCATCATCACCGACGACGGGGACGACACGGCTGGCCGCGGCGCCCCGACGGAGGTGAGGCCAGTACCTCGCTGGAGATGGGACGATGCGGCTGGCCGCGGCGTTGCCGATGGAGGCGAGGAAGGACCTTAACGAAGGGAGGTGCGGGTGGGAGAGCTCACCGCGGAGCGCTGGTGACCGGAGTTAGGGCTAGGGTTGGGGGTGTGGGAGGTTTAGAGGGAAGGCCGGAGCGGTGGCCGTGGCTCGAGCAGGGCGGGGCGGCAAGGTGGCGCGGTAGCGCTGCCGACTGTGAGAGGCGGGGCAGTCCGTTCCGACTGTGGCGGGGGTGCGACGGAGGAAGAACGGATCGACGGGAGGAAGAAGGGATCGATAGGGAGGGAGAAGAAGACAGTGGCGGGCCGGCCTATGATGGGTGTGTGCGTGTGCGATGTCGTTTCCCTCCCGCACAGGTCATAGACCAGGAGCACCCCGATAACGCCACAAAGCGTTATTTCGCGGCGCGGCTAACGCGGGCATGTGGATGCCTGTGTCCACCTGCATCCTTAAACGCGACCTAGCTGGCAAATCCCAAGGGTGTGTTTGGTTTCCCGCATGCCTTTTTTAGCCCTTTTGGCTCCGTGGCTCTGTAGGGCCCGGCCCAGGGAAAGAGACCTGAGCCATGTTGTGCAGCTCGTTTGGTTGCCCACAAAGAGGCAGCTAGGCATGTTTCCCTAGGAGCAAGTTTAGTATGCCCTACTGTATGGTTGCCAATGTTTGCGTTTAAGGGTTAAACCCCGGTGTTTGGTTTCTCGTTTTTGGCTAGTTGTGGTCACCTTGCATCCACTAGTGGTGAGCTTATCGGTTCAAGGTTCACATATGATCATACATAGATTTAGGCGAAGAACAAAGAGGAAATGACGACGAACTGGACGATGATGATCAATTCTTTGAGGCGCCTAGAGCCGATTTGTGCTTCAACTTCGGCCACTCCATTTGTGGTGACAACTGCTTTGCATTCTCCAGTAGTGGTGATCTCAGGAACGATCTCTGGCAATATGTTCATGCAGCAGGCCTTCTCTGCCTTCTATTGAGTTGCAAAACTTTTGCAACACTAGTGGGCAAACCTTCCACTTGAGCAGAGCAAGCGTCCCAGGAATCGTAGACTCCTGAAACCCTGCCCCTCTACACCACATACCACTACAGCACAAAAGAACAAGTTTAGAACATGCATAACAAGAAACCAACATAAGCAAAGCATGCATTGATCATCATATGCTCTAAACCCTAAAGCAGCAGTAGTGTTTGATGCATACTATGGTGTCAACCTACCACCGCATCAAAAGAGGGTGTAATACCACCACCGCAAGTTCATCGAGTGAGGGGGTTAGCACATGTACCACCTCAAGTACCCAAAATATATAGGCCATAAGAAGTTTTGTTGTCCTATCTACCCAAAATATACATCACTGATCATCATGAACATCATCGTCATCAAGCATGCTCGAACCCCTGCCACCAGCAGACCGAGCACTACACGTAGTAGTGCTTGTCCAGGAAGATCCAGAGCCAGAGGTTCTGGTGGTCCTCGGCCATGGCGACGTAGCCCAAACCTTGTGCCTTGTTGTCTAGGTGGTGGCTGAAAGACACCATCTTGGACGCTTCACTGAATCCACATGTGCCCGGGACAGCGTTGTAGTCCAGGGTGCACGTCGACAGGCGTTCTCTCCATGATGGCGGAAGCGACCTCCCTCACGACCTCGGTCATGGTGGTGAAGATGAGGACCTCTTCGTCCACCAATGCGCCTCTCTTTCTCTTCCTTTCCCTCTCCTCTCAGGTTGCTTGCCGACAGGGTCATCGTTCTTGTCTCCACCATCGACGTTGATGGTGTAGGACTCCTGGCTACCAAGGTCAGCTTAGTTAGGAAGTACCAAGAGACTCATTGGATCCCATGGCGAATTTTCCAGTCGTCGGACCAAAGGAGAAGATGGTCTACATCTGGTAGTAGTTCTGGATGGGCTTGTTGAGGTATTCGGCGTCTTTGGGGTGATTCTATGGACAAGACAACAATGTTAGTCAGTCAGGCTAAGACGAAGGGGACGAATGTGAAGTATGTTTGGTAGGTGATCAACCTTGATATGGCCTTTGAGGTGCTCGGCCTCCAGGATAATGCTCTGGGTTTCACCATCCCACTGTGCCCCACTAAGGTCTTTCAGCATGCTAATCGTGATCCAACTGACCTTCCACTTTTTGAGGTGGTTGTACGCCTGAGTGGAGGTGACCTCTTGGCCACAGAACTGGAACATCAGCTTGGCAGCGGTGTTGAGGTGCACATCCTTTAACCCTTTGTCAATCCTCACTCTGGTCTGGATGAAGTCGACCAACTTGTTGAGCAGGAAGGTGGACAAGAACAGAGCCCACTTCATGGTCGTCCCCGTCTTGTTCTTCTTGCTCCTATCCTTGGCATACTGGAGATATAGCTGACCACCTAGCAGATCGACCATCTCGAAACACAGCCGAGTGCCATGGAAATCTTCCTCTTGAGTTATAGGCACCTCGAACACCTAAGAGTCCGGGACCAAGGACAAGGCTAGATAGTTTGGCTGGATTTCTATCAGCGCTTGTGAAAACTGATCGGTGGTATACTCTTACATGGGTTACGAGCAACACAACAGCATGAAGATCTACCACAACATCATCATGACCTAGGACAACTTGAGTACGAAAGAACATCTACCACGACAACATGACGAACACAACTAAATCTACTCAAATCTGCTAAACTACCACCTAACATGCTATATCTACTTACTCACAGTACATCCTGATCATCTCGACCTAATTATGTACTTAGTCTCATAGATCTAACCTAGAACACCTAGGATTTGAAGAAACTTGGCATGGTAGCACCTGATGCGGACGCTCAGAGAAGAGGAGGAAGAGGATGTCGCCGCCCGTCGTGCAGCAACGCTGGCCGGAGAAGTAGCTGCCGCTGCTTACCTGCTCGTGGAGGAGATGATGTTACGCTGTTGGAAGCGAGAGCTCGAAGGAAGGAATGGTGGCGGGAGTTCTGACAGTGAGCAGAGGGGATGATACAGTGGGGTGAAAACGGTGAGAAGAAATTTCTCCCGCCCCATTTTCGCGTGTGCGGCGGCCTCGCACCATCGCAGACTCTACACAAGATCGAACGAGGATGGTGCCGACGTTCCAATTTGCATGCACGCGGAGAGGGTGGTTTTGGAAATACGTCTAAATTGAAGGGATCCTTTAAGGTTCGTTCGGGGCGGAGGCTCACAAACACTCGTTTTTTTAGAACCATGCAGGAGCACTGCATGTATTAATATAGATAGAAGAAATGGAGCCAAATAAATGGCTGGAGTCTTACAGAACCGGTACCATGCTGAAAGAGAGGAAAAATAATTACAGAAATTTACACATGACCTAAAAAGGCTTAAGCGACCAAATCAACAGAGAAAGAGCATGAGCAACCACCCCTAAGAGCATCTCCAACAGACGTGCTTAATAAGCCGCGCGCCAAAAAAACTGTCAATATAGCGCGCGCTGCCGAAAGCCGCGCTCCAGCAGCCGCTCTATAACCTCGCGCGTGGTAAAAAGAGCCCAGCGCGCTGGCGGAAGCGGGATCGAAAGCTGCATATTTGGTGCGTCCGCTCCAGCGCGCGGGACAAAGGAAAATTGCGCGCGAGCGACCAACTGCCGCACTGAAATCTCCCGCCGCTCCCGCACTTGCCCCGCCCCGCGCCGGCACCGGCGAAATTCCGGCGACGGACGCCAGATCCGACATTCCCCCGACCCCTCCCTACACCAGCGACCCCTCGACCGCCGGCGCCGCTGCAAACCCTAGCGCAGGGTTGACCCACCTCCGCCGCCGGCGCCGCACCAACTCCGAGCATGGGTCTCGCGCGCGGCCTCTTCATGGCGCCCCGGGCGAACTCCATCGGAGGCATCGCGCGGCCGCCCGCTGCGAAGCCACAGAACGACGTCTCCAAGCGGCCGACGGCGCCGACGACCGGACAAAAGAAGGGGAAGGTGGACGCCGCTCCTAGGCTCGCCAAGAAGCCTCCGGCAGCGCCGCCGGCCGCGCCTCTGCCGCCCCCGCCTCCGCCAGCCGAAGCGTCGGAGTCCTCGCATTTTGGTGCGCCGGAGGCCGACGCGCACATGGTTTTTGATCAAATGCCCACAACGTATGAAATTTTCTTTGTTTTTTGTTGTTGTTTAGATAAATGTGTATATGTTTATAGCTTGATTAGTTATCTTGACCAACCTTGTAGTTTCAATGATGATGCATATTTGTCAACTATGGGTGTTGGCTCCAACAATTCTCATTGGTCTCAAACCAATGAAATACATGAAGAAGATCATGAATTTGAAGTGGATAAGGAGGGTGAGGGTATGGTGGATGCACCGAGAGGAGGAAGGGCGGGCAACTACACCGTGGAGGAAGACATTTTGCTTGGGAGGCATTGGTGCTACAATGGATGGCTTTGGAGGCATGTGAGCTACAATGGGAACAAGCATGGGGGCATCGGCGCAATGAGCGCCATGGGCGGCGTGAATTTTGGGTCTCTTATGGGAGGCAATGGGCGCCATGAGAGGCATGAGTTTTGGAATGGGAGCATATGGAGGCATGGTAGGGATGAGTGCACCTCCGGGTGACATGGGAGCATCTATGGGTGGCGACAATGCTTCCGGTGTGCCTCCCATGCCTTCGCATGGTGCCTTTGAAGATAGTGGGAACACCGTCCGAGTTTCCAATGATGATGGGGTGCTTGAATATGGTGATGAGGAGGAGGAAGAAAATGAAGAGGAAGAAGATGGAGGATGATTGTTGATATTTCATTCGTTTGTGTTAACTTTATTGTCATGAACTTGCTTGTGGTTTGGTGATTTTGAATTGTGCCATGAATTTAAACTATGCTATGTTGCTGAAATCATGATTTGTTTTCATATTGTCAAATTGGTTTCATATTTGTCAAACGTCGGCTACTCGCGCGCTACATTTTACCACGCCTGGTGAAATGCGACAGCGGCGCGCTAAATTATTGCGCGTCCACGAAATCAATCCACCTCTCCCGCGCGCGAAAACGCTATTTTGGGGATTTATCCGCGCGTCTTTAAGTCTGTAACGAGACGCTCGTTTTTCCCCGTTTTTCATCCACGGGCCTGGTCCAAGAGAATGCAGCAAACCAAACACGCCCCCAAACCGTGAACCTCTCCGATCTCCCTGCTTCCTCTACCTGTTGCTCCCACCTTGCGGCGGCATCGACATCGAGAGGGGTTTGGGCGTGGCAGGATTGGAATCGAATTGATGGTTGCGGCGGCGGCAGAGGAGCTGCGGCACATGGGACCCGCTTCTCAAGTGAAACATGCCGATAACGCGGCAGCGGAGGAAGGTCTCGGGGGAGACGACGACGAGATCCTGCGATTCATGGACTCGGCAGATGGCTACCTCCTCCTGATGGACTCGCTCTCCTCTGCTCTTCGCCAGGTACGTCACCCCGGCTGTTGCCCTCTTTACACTGATCTACCAATCCGCCGCCCAGTAATTACAGCCTCTGGTCTGGGTTTTTGTAGCCTGTAGGGTCCCTTGATCTGTGGACCAGTTTGACTCCAAGTGAAGTGATTGTTACAGTAGTACTAGTATGTATCAGGCAGCCAAACAAATCTTCAGAGTCTAGCTGAATGCCTGAATAGAGGCAGTATCTGACGACTAGAAGATCGTTTGCTCTGATAATTCTGTTAATGCTATATTGGCACCAACCATTAGGTGGTGCCCTGAAACTTATCAGGATCTGTGTTTTCTCATTTAGTTCAACAATTTCCAGCAACTAATTTATGAGTGCCCTTGTAAGATTTACTGAAGAAACGGTTTGCCTATTGTAGTACTGTTGCAGTTTTCAAGTAAATGTGAAAGGTTTATTTATTTTCTAGGGTTGGCTTGATCTGGCAAGTGCTCGTCACTCGATGGGTGCATCACGTGTTTCGAGTACACTGTTTGATCATAAAGAGCAGTCTGCAGCCACTAAGCTGCAAGTGGATTATTCTGCAGACGAGCAACCATCAGGTAACCGCTTGCGTATTATTTGAGTTGACAACCTTTATCAACAACTCAGAGCTGCTAGCGCAATCATCCTCGTTTTCTCATGGAATGTGGCAGATAGTCTATATCATCATGTATATCTCCATATAGACATCATTTAAAAAGATTCCTCATCTATATCTCTTACGTCTCCAGGCTCCAGCATATAGTCTAAATTCCATCCTCTATATTACTCCTATATTTTCATAACATCCTATAATCTCTATCTCAAAATCGTTATAATGACAGTTTCATGTGCAAGTAATGGGCTGTTCCTTAATCATGTTTCAGAGCCAAGCCCACATTTTTCTCTTTCAAAGTGGTGTATGCCAGAAGAATCAAACTCCAGTGATGTTGTCAGTGTGCAAGATAGTACTGAACCAAAACTAAGGTACCGAGGAGCAGCTGCTACCCCAGGTATTAGCACATGCGTTATTTCTACTCTTTAAGTGTTCATGTTTGTAGATTAATTTTCTTTTTTCACCTTCAATTTTTTTTGTTAAATAGATGGTAGCACTGAATCTGGTGCAACTACTGCAAAGTCTTCTACTGGTGTTGACCGTAGCAGTCAGGTAAGTGTGGTATAAAAAATCCTATTATCTTTTGCAAATTTGATGACAAAAGCAACATATACAACTCATAAAAATAGAGCGCAACTGATGGTGAATGGCGGCTTAAAAGCAACAAAAAGTAAAAAATAGAGCACTAGTTATACTAACTCAGTTTAAGTCGATTAAACCAAGTTTATGTTCTTGAGTGGTTAATTTGGCCAAGCCATCCTGATATGCCGGATGCTAGACCTGTTGATAGTTTTAAATCTAGTATCAAGGAAAAAACAATACTGCCGTATAATACTCATGCTCATGTTTCAGATCTTTTTTTCAAGCTAGTCTGGCTTGTGATGATTCTATCCAAGTTTCACATTGTTGCTAATAAACACATAAGTTAACATTTGTTTTGAAACGATGAAGAATAACAGATTCACCCAGGCGCAAGAAACTGAGGTGCCACAATGCTGCCACATATTGGTGTCATAAAGTTGAAAGTTGTACAAGTCCAAGACGCTTAAATTATACTGATTTTCCTTCTGTTTGCCCTTCAGGTTCAAAGGGCAAGATCAAAAGCATTATCAGTCTTTGGAGCATTGGTGTCTCCAAAGTTACGAACAACCCAAGTGTCCTTCGAAACAGGTTTTATTCCAAACACGGACAGTTGAACTCACTATGCTTTAAATATTGATCTAATTGATATTTTATTTCATGTAGCACTTGAACTAATTGTGGAGATAGCGAATTCAAGATCAACCATGCTCTCTAGTTTCTCCCAGATAAGGCAGGAATCAGGAGTTTCTGCCTGAGTCTGAGGTGTTGTACCCTTGCACACGATCCATTAAAAAAATTATATTTGCGGGATCAGTAATATGCAACCAGTATTGCTTGCTGAAAATATCATAATCCTATTTGAAATCTTACTGTATGTGGAAATGTAATTGTTCATTTGTTTGCCCTGTTGTACTTTGAGTTGGCTTACAGGCATGGGACAGAGAACTTTTTTCTCTAAATTGATATTCATTCGCTAAGTTAAACTCTGGTGATGGAATTCAAATAAGTGAACAAGTACTTTGAATCTCAAATTGACATCATAGTAGGAGTGAACTAGCACTGCTACAAAGTTTAGGTAGTAGGATTGAAATAAAAGTATAAATACATTTTGGTCTCAGAATTGGTTATATTGGCTTCTCCTTGTCCGTAGGCTGTCAAGAAACTAAACAAGGTTAATTCTTGGTTGAGATTTCAACTTACCAAAGAGCTCTTGGTTTTTCTTCCTAAGATGTGCGTCTAATCCGTCTATAGGTTTATTGGAAAAGTTTTACTATTCTCTTCCAATTCTTGGTTTATCACCTCCACGGCCCAACACTACAAAATACTCCCTCCGTCACAAAATAAGTGTCTTAGATTTGCCCAAATATGAATGTATCTATACATGACATACGTCTAGATACATAGACACTTATTTTGGGAAGGAGGGTGTATGTATTTTGCATGACTTGTCTGAGTTGGGTTGGATGCCTTTTTGTCCCCTCTATTCCCGCTGGGTGGAACTTGCCATCTAAAATGGTGAGAGGAACAGTTGGATCATGCTTGAAGAAGCTTGGGCTGTCGGTGGCATCACCATGGTCTGCGTGCGAGGCGTTTAAATTCAAAAGCAAATTGAAAGTTGAAATTAATGAGAAAAATCCCAGCAAATCAATTTGAATGTGAGAATCCAATGAAAATGTTCAGGGGCTCCGGGCCAAACTACCAATTGATACTGCACCAGAATATACACTCTTTAGGCTAAATTAACTTCAAACTACATACAAAATACATTTTTATTAATTACAGATCATGTAGCATCGCATCCTTTGTCATGGAACAGAATTGAATACACGAAATTCAGAATGTTGACACTGTTCGTGCATTCACTAACGCTCCTGGTTAGTTGAGGTTTTGCAATACAACGATGGAGGATACACATCTTCCGACACCACCTCTCGATTGGTTACATCTACCAGCCAGAAATATCCTGAAATAGTTTTGGCAGACTAGTATATGTTTTGTTTTTTGGATCAGATTTTCTTTGGTGGCAAATACTCCATTAGTACATTTCTTTCAAAGGAAGCTGGACAACAAAATACCTGCAAACTGAAAGGCAGCATCAGACACCACAATCAGAAGTAATACTCCGTATTTTTTGTCGCAAATAAGAAAGATCAAAACATACCAATCACTAGGTAAGAACTGTGTGTTATTGCAAGTGTGGAGGAGTACTGCAAGAAAATCTGAATGATATAAACATGCATGTTTCTTTAAATAATGTAATGAAAATGAAACAATCGCAAGATACTATGTCTATTCAGTACTTCTCTGTGGCAACATGTTAAACAAGTATGGGAACTCTGGATCTCAACAGACAGAGCATGGAATTTACATGAAAATATTTAAATAATGTCAACAATGTAGGCATAACCTTTTAAATGTGCATGCGATTCAAAGGATACCTTCACACCCTCTCCCATCCAGTCTGAATCAGGTCTGGGAAGGTCCATCACACAATTTTAGGTAGTCAATTGGTGCTATTCTTGATTTGTGTTATCAACCGCTTGGTACCTTAATCTCACAGTCTGCATCAATTCAATTGTTCTTTATTCGGTTATCTTCTCTTGGAGAAGCTTTTGACATAAGTTGTGTACTAAGATAGCAGAAATAGTTCTTAAGCAGAAGGCAAGCTAGACGATGCACGAAACCTCTAGAAGAGTGACATAGTAAAAGTCTTCCATGTGCTGCATAACAGCTGAACCGTCCCTGATTGAGCGGAGTAGATTTATTTCCGTCTGGAGTAGTTTTTCCACAAGCCGCGTCTCTCCTTTCATCTGAAGAGAATTTAACATGCCTAACTTGTCAAATATAATTTGAGCAACATCAATTTTGTTTAGTCATGCATCATCTGTTATCTTTGATGTTTTTTCTCTGCGTAAGTATCTTTGGAGCAAACCAGTTTAGTCATGGGATTCTTTATACTCCTATAAACTAATATTCACATCTTGTAGCACTTTTCATTCAGATAAACATATCGATTTTCAGTTGGTAATAAGCTGTAGATGTTGTTATGGAAAGGAGCCAAAGGCACTCACAAATTCACTAACAAGGACATCAGGGGTGTACTCGCCAATCTCATCACCTTGGTCTTCATCATCATCACCTTGGGCTTCACTGTCTAAAATTTCCTTGTTTTCCTGTGTCAGAATACAAATACAGTTCTAGGTTTCAGGTGAGAATTGAAGATCTGAAGGATTGAGAGAGGGTAAGTTATAAAAACTATCACCACAGCTTGCTTTAAATCTCCACATTTAAGATAAATTGGTGCTTCCACATGGCAATAGCCCATAAGACGTGGAACTGTTGGAATGATATCTCGGTGGTTGACAACTCTCCAGCTATCTTTTACTTTCTGCAAAATCAATTTGGTTTTACAAAAGGCTATGATTGGCATCTGCATTGTCAACTTAATGGATAAACGATATATTTACACATGATTCAAAGCAAACAGAATAAGGACATAGCTATTGGTACATGAAAACATCTTTCCCTGTAGTACAACTGCATCTCTCTCCTTCCATGCAAACAAGGAACATTATTTATTTGCCTTTTATTTATTTCTTTATTTTGATTTTTTTAGTCAAATCTTTTCTACATAGTAGCTCACAACTTGGTTAAATTTGTTTTCTACATTTCATATTCCAACACAAAATCTAATGTAACCTATGATATTAGTAGTACAAGGTTGTGCTTGGCATTGTGATGGACTGTGATAATCTTGTCTGTCCAGTCAGCTTTTGCCTATTACCGCTTGGCTAACCAACCTTTTCTTGCGTTCTTTGCTATTTTTCTGCAATAGATGAGAACATAGCTCAGCAACCACACACTAAGCCTAAGTTTTCTGTAGGTTTTAAGTTATACCAAGGCTAACCAACCTTTGCTATTATTCTGCAGTATATTACTCCCTCCGTTCACAAAAGGATGTCTCAATCATTCTCAAATTTGCATGTATGTAGACATGATTTAGTGTGTAGATACATACATATTTGAGATAGGTTGAGACATCCTTTTGTGAACGGAGGGAGTATAAGATAAGCTCAGCAACCACACACTACGCTTAAGTTTTCTGTAGGTTTTAAACCAGTACAAACTTCACCATATTTTCAATCTAGTTATCCAATGAGGGGAAGCAAATTGAATCAAATTAATATGCCATGACATAATAAAATGACATTCTTCAATGGTCACATTCATTGCCTCATTTCCGCACGTCCATGACAATATGACTTGGATAATTTTTTTAGCACATAAAAAACGTGTATTTTGCCCAAATGATCATACCATATTCATTTCCACAACTCAGAAATGGAACAAAAGCAGTCGATTATATAGTTTGGACATTCCAAGAAAAAAAATGGATCAGAACCTTAACATTATGTAGTTTGGATCATCCAAACGGAAAAAATTGGAACAGAACCATAAAAATATATATTCATTTTACTATGCATAGAAAAACATTAACTTGCATTTGAGCCTTTTTCTGTTTAGCAAATGAACTGATAGTTACCGCATTGTAGACATCAGCGAATCTTCTGTTTCCTACTCTAGGAGAGCCAAAATTGTACACTGTCACAAATATAACACCATTCCTATACAAGGCAACATGAAAAATATGAGCATACAATTGTAGAAAAAGGTGCATGGAAATAGGATTTTTGCAAACTGCAGGAGAAGAGGTAATGGTATATCAACACCTCTATAACACAACCATAAACAAGTTGGAAGTCAACCATTAATTGTGCACTTCTAATTCTCTTAAACACCCCGTGTTTTAGCAGCAGTTTAAATACAATGAGGAGCATCCTGAGGATGCTATCTTTTTTTGTTACATGGATGAACCTATTGCCATGCTAGGGCAGGACTCTTAAACTGGGTAAAGCACTTTAGCCAAGTATGTGATATTGATTAATGAAGAGTCCCCTGTGTTAAATGTTTGACTGGCACTTCTTTCATCATTTACCCTGGACTGAATGAGACCACATGGTCTACATGAAAGAAGTAGCGTATGGATCGTGATCAATTTGATCTTACTTGGCCATTTGACTTGATGAGAGTTCGAGAGCGAGAAGGGTTGCTAGAGCTCCACCTAAACTATGTCCAGTTACATAGATATGCCACTTAGCTATTGCTTCTGCATCTTCTTCATCCCTACAGTGGAAAAAAAGAGATGCTCCATGAATAGAATTTGAGAGAAATAATTGACGAAAGGAGATTGATATATATACAATGAAAGCAGAAGCATTCAAGCTTTTCAGCATGAACGTTTGTTTTCCGCAATAATTTATTTTGTGTGATAGCAGCCACAATTCTATATGGAGAATAGCAAGAGCGTGCACAAAAGGTGAAACTTAAGGTTTTCCTGCTACTTCATATTGGACTGAACTGGTACTTTAGTTCACAATAGAAGCAAGGTTTAATTCGTTACGACACACTCACATATATCCAATGGCATATTTGATAAGAGCTATGATCCTGTTCCTAACAGAATCATATGCGCTTAAGAATCCACTGTGAACCTGAAATGTAAGATGACACGAAGTTGGTAAGCATAAACTTACAAGAAATGGATAAACAAGTGACTGAAGAGAATATATACTAACCTGAACTTCTTGCTTGAAATCACCACCCAACCTCTCAGGGTTTAGTCTGCAATCAACTTCAAAATATGCTATATTAAGTAAACATACGTTAAGTAAATTCATTACAACTAGTACTCCCTCTGGACCAGAAAAAGTTTCGGAGGTACTACGTACTGGTTGTACTAGTCACGTTGGTTTATAGCGAATGTTTTAACGGATCGGAGGGAGTAGTAAAAAGGGAAACATATTAAACTAGGGAAAAAGGCGTGTTGAGTCTTACCCAGCAGGCACAAGCATCAAGTCAGTTACCAAATCCTTCCACCTTGTCTGGAAATGACATAGAGAAATCGAAATAAATAAGATGGGAGGTGTGAAAAATTAATTATTGCATTTTCTATTAAAAGAACCCTTTATGTCATTGCATACTTGCTCAGTTCCTCGAAAAGCAACAACCAGTCTTCTTCGTGAAGCATCACGCCAAATGGCGACCTGGAGAGATTTGTTAGCATTGAGCAACACAACATAAGGGCAAGGAGACAGTAAACTCACTGATAGCACAACAACAAATGTTACTCACCTGTGTATCTGTTGTATCATTGTCCAGAAAAGATATCTTCTCAAAGTCTGATTTTATAAAACTGGAACGCCCCATTGAAGTGGCAAGCATAGCCCATGCCTCCACGGCAGTCTCTGCACTTGCAAACAGTTGCTGTGTGTCATCTGCTTTCTTTGTATCTTCGGGCACTCTGGTGGATGCAACAGCACCAGCCTTATCAATGGAATCCGCAGCACCTTTCTCTTCTACAGTCGAACCATCTTTCATGTTTGCTTCATCGATAATTTCTGACCCCTTCTCTTCCGATGAGAAATTCTTAGAAAGGATCACCAAAGCTCCTAGTATATTCTCTGTTTGGGATAATACATCCCTAGATACTTCATTAATGTCCGGAAATGAAGCCTGCACTGACTCTTTAGTTGGCATTGTGCTATCTTTCTTGTCAACACTGACTGTAAGTTCACGAGTTGTTTCACTGGCATCACTGGTCGTTGTATCTGATGTTGCCAGTCCAGAATCCAAATATACCTGTTCAGCAATTTCACGTGATTTCGCACCAAGGGAACTTAATAAGTCAAATCCATCCAATTGCTTGGCCTCCGGGAGAGAAATTCCAAAGTTTTTTATAACGTTTTGGTTAAGTGTGTTGGTGAAAGCACTCCAGAAGTCATCAGGTTCCTTCGTATCAAGTGGCTTATTTCCTTCACTTTCACTTTGAGAATCTGAATTTTCCCCAGAAGCTTTTGAATCAATCTTCTGCTGTTGAAGTTCATTTGGTCCAACTGAGTTATCCGATGATTCCTCAGGCCTTTCAGAAACCTCAGATTCAATACCCGAAGACAAAGGATTTTGAGCGTTTGTGTCAGTGAGGGAACTCAGTTGACCAAATGCAGATTGCACAAACTGACTTGCATTTACAGTTTCAGATCCAAGTACCGTCCTAAGAGCAGATCCTAGGCTGCTCTTTTCAAGAAAGTCAGACACAAAAGGTGTTCTCCACCATTGTTTATCACGCTCAATGTCATCATAACTCTTGTACCTGACCTGATGTGTTAATAATAATAATTTAGATAAAACCTGAAATGAAGTTTACAACATTTGAAATTTGTGATATCAAAACCTAATAGGTACGCTCTCCATATACCACTGTACCTGTTTGTGCTAGGAGAAGAGTGAAAAAAAAAGTTATTTTGTGACTGTTGCCTATATACTCTACTCCATGGTGTTATGTGTGATAAAATGACCATCTTACCTATGACTAACAACAAGGATTTGTTTGTAGAGGGTGAAAATTTGTTTGTGCTAGTTAATTTCAAACTGTTCTGCTGGTTTTGCTTTTATATAAATCTATATGTAGAAGGATGTAGAGAAAAATATAAAGAGGGTATTACTGGTAAAAAATGGTACTTCCTATCCCTCTACAAGAAAAAGATCAGTTCACTGTGGCATGCACCTTCGCTAGGGAGTACAGCAATGACAAGACATTTCTGTAAGGATCACATTCTTACCTCTAAATCGATAGTTCCACCACCACCAAGGCCTTCTAACTCAACAGTTACGTCATGTTTATTTCCTAAAAAAGAGGAAGGTAGTTTCAAGGTTGTCCCAAGAAGGAGTCTTACACATGAATTCATATAAATATAGTGCAGACAGTGCTATTGATCAGTAAGATTACATGCCATTGAGCAACATCAGCAGTCGTCACCACATTTCCAAATAGAGACTAATAAAACAGTAACTATACATCTGATATAAGGAGTTCCAATATATGTGGCTGATTGCATGGTGGACGTTTTCAAAATGGTGGAATTGGTAAGTTGGTCTGATTTCTACTCAGCAAGATTCATTTTAAAACATTTTTTCTGGTGTAAAATCATTACTCCAGAAGCACAAACTAATTGATGGAAACTGCACATTTCTAGGACTTCCATCAACCGTAAATTGGTAAGCTCCTATGGTTTCTGGCGAATTCTACCTGCTTCACTATGGAATTTGGGTTGGGTCTGTATAGACAAGCTCCACCCTCATATGGAAATTGGTTCAGAAACCCTAATTATCATCCCCAAAAAAGTATCAAACAACATTCTCATTTGTTGGGGTCAAATACAGAGCGTTACCATCACAAAGTGTTTCAAGGTACAATCCGGCATTTCCCATGCGTTTGTGAGGAGTGACAAGGTTTGCATCCCAAGCCTCAACCTATTGAGTAAAATTGTACAAGACGTCAAAAGGCATGAAAAATTGTGGCAATACCAGGATTTGCATCCCAAGCCTCAACCTATTGAGTAAACTTGTACAAGATGTCAAAAGGCATGAAAAATTGTGGCGATACCAGGACATAATGAAGCAGTAATAAAATGGAAATTAAAGGATGCTTAAAATCGGATGATATTATGTCACTTGCTAGAATGAGATGCATAGGTTGCTTATCAACTTGCTGATCAAATAGAAGAGTTTGCACCATGTATTCTAGTCGCCTTATACTATAGATTATGAACTAGCCACATGTCGGAGAGCCATACATGTAATTTTTGATTTGTTAAAATATCTCACAGTTCCAAAATACAGAGTTCTAATAACAACAAAGAATGTCTGGTAATCACAATTGGAGCGAGTTCAATATTACTATGAGCTCACATTAATTCTTCATACCTGGAGTAGATTTTCAATAGATTTCCTAATGTTTAATGTGAAATCTTCATTCCATGTTGGTTCCTTCGTCCTACATTGATCTGAAATCAGAAACTGCACCAATGATGGAAAACATAACAATTTAAAATTCTATGAAATATTTTCCCAACACACCAACCCATTAGTTGCCACCCAGAAGGCGATGATATATATGCCATACATTATTTTTTATACAAAGAGGAAATTCTTGTACAGGTGCCCGCAGGCCCACCAGCATACAGAGAGAAGGACAAAGTTACTCACGCCCATTTAATTTGGCTCTTTGCAGTTTGACCATTAAGTTGTAGAACTACATAAGGATCACTTGTACCCTGCAATGGAAGCGGATTAATAGAAGGAAGTTGTTGATGAAGTGGAGGAAGAGAGCTTTGAGTAATACTGGTTAAAATGTGCAAAGTACTACATCGAAAAATTGGTTAAGTTCACAAAATTCTTGGAGCCTGCATAATGAGAACACTGTCCGTAAATCGTCCCAGATAGCTTAGATAACCATATTCAGCAGACGAATAACCAGGTGTTTTTTATATAATCCTGGGTTTCAAACTGAGTGTATTTTCAGGTTTGTTCAAGTAAAAGCACACAGTGGCTGCAAACAAATATGTAGTACTTGTCTAAGGTCAATGAGGACAACTTAAATGGTATTAATGACATCTTAAGTCTTCAATGGTCAATTTCTCTACTCAATTCGCATGATAACCTTCTCATCCTATTGTTCAGCATTCTTCGCAACAAAACAAAAAATGAAGTATGTATGCAGCATGTAGCATTTTAGTGACCACTCACGAGCATATGCATCACCATACCCATGGATCCATTGCAGGAAGACTCGTGCCTTTCTTCAGCCTCACAACCAGTTGCCCATCGTATACTTCACGGAGAAATACACTGCAATAGGCGCGGTATCAATCACAAAACATGCAGTGATAGGCATCACAAATTGACAATGCTTTCAGAATTCCATTTCACTTGTTTATAACCAGGACGATCACAATTTATAACCATGATGGTTCGATATATAGTGGAAGGGACAACTTACTCGGATAGGAACACCGTCTCACATCCAGCCTCATCGGTCTCTCGCCAGCCTGCATCTTCCTGCCAAATACGAAGAACAGATCGCGTTACCTACCCTGCTATGTAAGTGCACAGCACCATCAACTGACAGTAATACAGGGCTAGTGCAGCTAAAGGATGATGAGCAGCTAAAGGAGGGGAACAAGGGCATCAATTCACAGCGATACAGGATCAGGTGCAGTTGAAGGATGACGAGTAGGAAGGGAACAAGCGGCTCACGGGTGGGCTGCTGTAGGCCTCGAAGGCGAACCCGGCGAGCACGACGGCGAGGTTGAGGTCGAACTGCGGGTGCGCCTCCTCCACATCCCCGACCGACCCCTCCCCGTCCCCCGCGCTCTCCAAACCGGGCTTCTCCACGGAGGGCTGGCCGCCCGCGCACCTCGCCCTCAGCCCCGCCCACCTCCGCCTCCTCCCCCTCCTCGCGCTCCAACACCTCACGGCCCGATGGCTCGGCGGCGACGACGAGCGCCCGGACACGGATGCGGGCGACGCGAGCCGCGGCGCGATGGGGCACACGCTCGTGGGAGCCATGGGAGAACCAGAACCTTCTCCAATCTGTTCGTTTCGCCCGCGCCTTCGAGTTGAAAGAGAAGGTGCTGAGGAGATGGGGTAAAAAGCGCGCCACGTCTGCGCTTTGGGCCGCTCTGTGGCTGCTCGCTGGGTCCCACGTCTCCTGGCAAAAAGAGTAAGAACCAAAATGTCTCCATAAGAGTTATCCATTTTCGCTTTCATACTTTTTGGTGGCCTTTTTCATTTCTGGGATTTGTCGGCCGATTGTGATTTTTTAAGAGTAAGTTCCACATTTTATCCCACTATCATGCATACATTTAGTGAGAATTCTATCAAATATCCTTTGAAAATTTTGAACACGGTTCTTACCCTATTTTATCATTTTGAATGTTATGTTAGATAGACGACGTGTTATGCATATTGGAGCGATAATATGTGTAAAGCTATGAGGCATCATTGGTGATAATATGCAGCCTTTTCTTCTCCATTTTTGTCGTTCGTCATTGTCGTCCTGATATTTTCGAATCTCGGTTACCACCTAACAACTTACCCAACAACATGCATAAGAAAAAGAGATTCCAAAATATCTAAAAGGGGTAACCTATACAAATTTTGACTTGGTGGGGTAATTAGTGTTGCAAAAGTAAAACTATAGTTAAAAAGTGAAATTTACTCATTTTTTAAATTTCAGTCACTCGAGAAAAGTGCAATAAGCTGAAGTGCAACTCTGTTCAGAAACGTGGGACTTGATGCGAGTTGCACTTTTCTCCGAATTATGGTTGCACTTTGCTCAGTTGAGTGAGACTTAAGAAAATCTTAGTCGACTAAGATTCAGCAAAATCGGTAATTTATCTCCCATAAATTACGTTTGCAACTAACAATATTCCGCAAGGAAACACATCTCAAGTTTGTTGCTTTGAAAATCTATGTCCGACCGGCTGAAATATTCCGGGAGAAAACACTTATCAGACTAATCGAACAAGGCTCACCGCGGTTTCACTGGTTTTGGCCAGCTCGCTTGCTCGTACTCTGTCCGCATGCAGTGTAAAAGCGGAACAGGCGCCGGTTCAGGGTTTTGGTTTTTTCCAACTAGGGGTTGTGTTAATTCGACCAGTGACGCCTTCAAACCATCCTTTACCTACTGAGGTATGAGGGGATATCTAGTGCTCCGTGTGCTCCCATTAAAAAATAATTTTCAAATTTTCAAAAAATTCTAGAAAAACTTGTGAGTATTACAAGGTATGTGTGTATAATCTCCACAATTTTCATCTTCAAAATTTAATAGGAACGTGAGCATTTTCATACTACATTTGTCATTTTTGTTTCTCAATGTTCTTTTCGAATTTTGACCTAAAAATTCTGGAGGTTGTAGACACAAAACGTTGGGAACACTCACATTTCTTAATTTTTTTAAAAACATTTTAAAAAATCGGAGAGCTACTTCAGTGTCGTGAGCACTAGATATTCCCTGTACTCATCAGACACTTTTGCAAAGTTCTGGCCCAAAAAGAATGCATCCACTACATTAAAACGATCTAAGAACCAGGGGTTCTTCGCATCAAAATCTCATCAAGAAGCGGCACCTAGCGGGCGGGGCTATACAATTACAGAGTGAAACACGAACGAACTCTATCTCGGCCGCTAGCTACATCCAGTAGCCCTCGACGCTGCCGTCGTCGGAAGGGTGGTGACCGTGCTCGCTCATGCTCCCCCTCAGCCGGTAGAAGTTCCTCGTCCTGGTCCTCAGCGGGCCGGACCAGTCGTACATCGCCAGGGACTCGATCTTGTCCAGCACGGCGCTCGGCGTCGACCGCGGCCGCCGCGCCGACGTGTCGTCGGCCGGGTCCGAGCTGTACCCCATCCTGTATGGGCGCGGCGCCCCAGGGATGCGTGGTGTTCCGTCAGTGTCGTTCCACGAGCAGCCCCTGCCGTCGTCGTTCCACGGCGACTCCTCCGTGGCGCCGCCGCCGAAGGAGCCGCTGCAGGTCTCGTCGCTGTTGCCGCTGTAGATCAGCTTCAGCGCCTGCACGACCTCGCCCATGAACGGCCGCTGTGACGCCTCGACGTGCACACACATGGAGGCGATCGCCGCCGCCTTGGCCAGCTTCTCGAAGTCACGGTTCGCCGGCGGCAGCAGCGGGTCGACCAGCCGCTCCAAGCCTTCCCGGTTGGTGAGCAACGGGCGCGCCCAGGTGACGAGGTTCTCGGACCCCGGTGGCTGAGTCATGTCCACCGGCTTCCGGCCCGACAGCAGCTCCAGGAGCACCACGCCGTAGCTGTACACGTCGCTCTTAACGAGGAGATGACCGGTCATTGCGTACTCTGGGGCAACGTACCTGCAATTGGCTCACAAAAATCATCAAATAATCCAACAAGGCTTCAGAGAAGTTCAGTAGCGCGCTGTACTCTGGAATGACACAACAGCTTACCCGAATGTTCCCATGACCTGAGTAGAAATGTGCTCGACTCCTTCCGATGCTTCCTTCGCTAAACCGAAATCCGCAACCTTGGCGGTGAAATCGTTCTCCAGTAGAACATTGCTAGCCTTGAAATCACGGTGAATAACATGGGGATTGGCATCCTCGTGCAGGTAGGCCAGACCCCTTGCTGCACCAAGGGCTATTTTCATTCTCGTATCGAAGTCAAGTGGACCATATATTTTATCCCGACCTGAAATATAGAACTATAAGTAACTGTGCAGATAACCAGCAGGTATATTGCAGTACAGAAATGAACTTATGTGTTTATGTGCCGATAAACAAAATGACCAGATTATACTTTTTTTTTGCGAAAAGGGGAACAAAGCCCCAAATGACCAGATAATACATGCATGTGGTGCTATATACTTCATGGAGGACTGATGACGATGCTATGTAAATCAACATAGGTTCACATACCGTGCAAATGAGACTCCACGCTTCCATTTGGAACAAGCTCAAATACTAAGCATCTCGTGCTCCGTTCCACACATATACCGATCAGCTTGACAAGATTGCGATGATGCAAACGACTCAGCATCTCGACCTCTGCGATGAATTCACGATCTCTATTTTGGTGTTTCCCAGTAAGCAATTTGACAGCAACCTCAATACCATCTTCAATTATGCCGCGATAAACAAGCCCATAACCTCCTTCGCCAATAATTTTATTGAAGCTAAATTTGTCAGTTGCCTTCTCAAGCTCGGAAATTGAGAATTTCTTAACCGTCGGAGGGCAGGTTGCTACAGTTGAAGGAAAAGATGCTGTCGAGCTAGTCGTACTGGAGGATGATGACCTCATACCTGAAACGGTAACAATATGTTAGTACAAACGTCAAGGAATTTAGAGATTAGACAATCCGAAAATGAGACTTTATTGTTCCAGGTGCATGGTCGCTAGGAAACTGTAGCACCATCGAAATTTGAATAGTCAAGGCCTAACGCTAAACTTTCAGCTTGAATGAGTGCAGCATATTAAACAACAGCTGCTACGAAAGTTACCTGCTTTTCTGGTGATTGATGAATTTGAAGCGTGACCAGCACCATGAGGCTTTTGACATCCTTTGTATTTCCATATGATGCCGATGCCAAAACACGTCAAAATAAGCACAACAGCTGACAGAGAAATTATGGCGATAATTTTAGAGTTAATCTTCGCATGGCTTCTCTTGTTTACGTTTGCACCAAACGGATACTCATTACTGCCTACCGGACCCAAGGATCCTGGAACATTAGGTAACGAAGAAGGAAGCCCTGCAATGTTTATATGATTGTAAATAAAGGAAGCAACATAGGTCCATTATGGTAGTGAAGTGGATGGGCCAACAACAAGCATGTCACTCACCAGGGTAATGAACATATATTACATCATAATCACCAAAATTAGACGACTTTATTGGAATCTTCTTTTGCAAAAATCTGTTGCTAGTTAGTAAGGCTGTAGTCCTATCGAACTTCTGACCAAGTGGCACCAAATCAATGGTCACCGTTGTCTTTTCAGGATCTGCAAGACTGCTCCCAGCACCCATTATTCGAACTTGGCTCTGTTTCAGGAATGTACCTGCTGCAATCTCAATCTCTAGCTCATCAATTCTTGGGAACAACTGGTACGGTGCTACTCCAAGATCAAGTTGAATTTGCATAGGATATACACAACCACAAGGGGAACCAATTGGAGTAGAAGTGAGCGGAGCGGAACAAGTTGTTCCGGTGCAATCTGTTCAATTTCAGCGACAGGCATGCCTATTAGTGTTATGTTGTTAAGGTCTGACAACAATATTTGTAGTCGCTATTGGTCTGGGGAGAAAAGTAAAACCTTGTCTATCAAATGACGGCGACGAAGATGGTGGGGCAACATGGCGTCGTCTTCTGTGATGCCTATGCACTGGGTGATTAATAGAGGCATCTGATCATCAAAAAGGATAGACAAGTTATATAAATATTCCTAAATAAGCGGGATAACTGAAATGGAAGAGTACACAGTGATGATAAATATTTTCTGTCACGGACAGAGAAGTGTGTGAATTCTATTCTACACCTGCATTACGATTTGTATGTAGAAACCTCATGAGTAGTTCTACTTACGTTGAGGTCCAGGAGAAGGGGCTGGGGCAGGGGAGGGAACTGAATGTTGTTGATGTGTTCTGCTCAATAATCCAAATAAGTATGCCGTGATGGCTGTTGGGCTTGCTGTTCCCACTGGCACTGCATATGATATTCAGAATAAGAACAAGTAACCCATGCAGTGCATACAAACACCAAAACAACAAACAAAAACTTGCATCACTATAACTAAAACGACAATACGTTTATTGGACTCGAAAATGCAAAATGCAGGCCATGTTTCCCCATCGGTTGGGGTTTGGCATATTATATGCAGTTGAGCGAGTGAGGCCGAGTGTGATGGCAGCTGTACGCGAGAAGATGAGGACTGAGCGGACCCTGCCAAAACCCTCGCCAGCATTGCACCATAACCTAGAAATTTCGGCGTCGTTGCATACCAGCATCGTCATTCGTCAATGCAGACAAATCGAAACCACAAATTTGCATAGAAATTTACAGGTACCGAACCTGATTCGACTCACGAAAAGCAGAGAGAAAGGAGGGAAGAGAGCTGCCTTGTCCGCCCGAACTGGACTCAGATGCGAATCACAGGAGCTCCGTGAAGCAGAAGCAAAACCCCTTTTCCCCGCATGACCATCGAGGGCTTGCGTCGTACGCCATGGCCATGCCCGCCGGTTTTCGCGGGTGTGTGATCCCTTCGCCGGACCGCGCAGCAGGGCAGGAATTCTACTCGGCATTGCAGCTCGAATCCGAGAAAAGCACTGGAAAACGCCTCGGAGGTAGAAAATCTGGAGAGAAGACATACCATAAATGGAGAGCACGGCGAGCGCGAGGAGGAGCAGGGCCGCTCCCCGCGGCCGCATCTCGGCAGCGGAGCCCGGCGGTGCGGTGGTGCAGGCTCAGGTCAGGGCGCTGCTGCCATGCGGCGGTGGGTCACAGGGATGCACTGGCGCCTTCTTCCTCGCGCTCTCTGCTTCCGATGTTTCCTCCTCTGCTCCGAGTTTTTTTTCTTCTTCTACTCGGGGTCTTTTAGGTTCTTGGCATTGAAGTGATGCGCTGGTCCCGAGGGGCATTAATTGGCGGGTGGGAGATACACCCAGGTCTTTGAACCTTTTCCAAATGTGAGTCTGTATTTTTTTTTTACTGTTTCTTTGCTTTGCGCTCGGAAGAGTATGGACTGGTTTAACTGACACGGCCATATGTGATGCGTGCATGCGCTTGTTTCACGTTTTCTTAATATGATTCGATGATTTTGATTTCGTACCAAGTTATCGAATTAGGTTGTACGAGTAGATGTGAGCCAACAAAACAGTCTAGATGGAGAGAAAGGAGGATGGATTTGAGAGAGAAACAATGTTGCTAATGAGCGACAATGAGGAGGGTATTCGAGGACAATCTTTTTTTTTTTTACAACTCATAGCTCACAGTTCAATTACACCTAATTTTGATAGCCTTGAACTGTAGAAACTTCTCTCAGGTTATATGTTTGGCTTATATACTCTAAAATACGCTAACAGTTTATTTTAATAGACAAACACAATATAATAAATTAAGGAGCATACTTTCTTTTGTGGAGTACTATAATATATTATGTTTCCTTAAATTTAGGTTGGACACAGTGTATTGGAACATCCCAACTAAATAAATAGCAATTCTATAATAAAGTTTACTTTAGACTAGAAAATGTATTTGGAATGATAGTTGGTAAAATGTTGTGACCAATATGTACCTTGGTATATATAGGATTAATATTTATAATACAATAATACATTGATAATTATGTTAGTTATGTCTGCAAACAATACTTACAAGATTATATATACAAATATAACACTACGAAGACATATATCTAGCGTCAAGATTAGTTACGATAAAGTAAAAAAAATCAATATAAAAAGATGTCTAGATTTAACTCGACATGTACAATGAAATAACCAGCGAGAGCACACATGTTTATTGCATACTAATTGACAACCCCCGCATATTTTTTGTCTAGATTGTGTTGAAACGGAGTCGTTATCTAAATCAGTTTTTATATCTTGCCTTAAAATCTAATTTTTATGTTTACATTTGTCAAGTTTATATATAATATTTATTTTATTATAATATTTACGTTCAAGGTGATGACAATTATGTATTGTGCATACTTTTTTTGATACCCTATTTGTCTTCGAATTACAGCCGATATTTATGGAACTGGATCTCATTTGTAAGTAGTTTTGAAACTGAATATCATAATTTTCCACAATTTCAAAAGATAATGTTCTACGTAAAAATGGTGGGTTACTCCATACAGGACATAGCTCCCATGTATTATTCTCTTTTGGTGCTAAAAACTATTCATATTCTTACATTTGATGAAACAAAAAGTTCTCGTCATGTCCCATTCTCTCTGCCTGGAATCCATTTCTATTATTCACCTCAACAATATTGGTGTCAAGTTCGGGGGTGTAGGGTCAAGTGATACCACATTCCTTAGCAAAACCATTTTGTACAATTGGAGATCTGAGAAAATATAAGAAATAGTGTAAACATAATAGATATTCTGTCACCCTCACAAATGGATAAAAGTGATTCGTGCATATATGATTGTAAATTGTGTTGTAAATGAGATTTTGTTTCACTGTTAATTGGGGTTGCAACTAACGATTGGTTCATGTACCGCTTCACACACTTCTTCTTACGAGACAAATGATTAGAGCTTCATGCCTCCCGTCGGCGCTGCCAGCGATATGCCTCGTCTCCCGTGGCTTTAGGGCCATAGAGTCGCGGTGGATGGTGGTCCTTGCCGGCGGGAGGGCTCTGCTTTTAGGAGTTTTTTTGTGTTTGGTAGGGTTTGTGTCAATGCGAGGTGGAGCTCCCTGACGATAGAGTAAGGTGCTCCACTCCTAGCCACCGTTCTGGTCGTGCATCTAGCATCGTCCTAGGGCGTGTGGAGCTATGTCTCCAGCATATCTCGAGTGATTTGTTTGTCTGCAGATCCATTTGGAACCTTTCTTCGTTCGTGTGTCTACAGGTTGGATCCTTCCAATCTACGCTTTTCTTAATCAGCAGCGGTTGTTGGTATGGTGCGATGGTTCTTGTGGGGCCCTAGCACGACTAATTCCCGACTATTTACTACAACATGGATTGCCTAGTTCCGGTGAGGGAGGGGCGATGTCAGTGTCGTGCACTTTAGTGCTTATAGTCGTCCCTAGGTGGTCTACGGATCTGGATATAATTGTTGTTACTTTTGTGTTCTTTCTAGTACCTTGACAGTGAATGATGGATTGAAGTTTTTTTGTAAGAAAAAATGGGTTTACAACTGAGAAAAATATTCTAAATTGTTAGATTTACTTCGTGGTTCATGCTAATCATGAGTTGCAACAAAATTCACATTGACCGAAAATTAGTCACAACACACTGACAGCGCCTGGTTGATCAGCTCTCTAGTCGTTTCTTGCCGTTACTGAAAGGAACCGACGGTGAAACGCTCACGTCTCGCTCGAGTATGTCGGAGTCGGAGACGGGCGCATCGATTGGATGGCCGGTTGGTTAGCCGAGGTTAAACTTCGAAGGCAGGAAACGTTGGCGCTTTACTCCTCCTTCCGCCGCCTGGTGGTAGAATAAAACACAAGTGGGTCATGCCGCCGGTCAGGAATTACACGCTTCCACGGTGGCTCCGGCAACCAATCTCGATGGAGTGTGGAGCCCTTGTCGTGGCCTCGTGGGTGTACGGTTCCAGCCCAGGTCGTAGCAGTGCCAATCCATCAGGGCCATCTAATCTACTGCTTGAGTTCGATCATCATACCAATCTCGCGTAAACAATACCCCACACATCATTCACATACTCAGAAGATGGAAACATTTGGCCGTCGTAGCAGTGCAAATCCATCAGGGCCATATAATCTACTGCTTGAGTTCTCATACTAATCTCGCGTAAACAATACCCCAAACATCATTCACAAACTCGGAAGACGGAAACATTTGGCCTTAAGCACTGAACCTCCCGGCCGGAGCACTTAAACTCCGGCAGCCACCAAACCTTCTACTGTTTGGATCATTGGACATTTGTTCAAAGGGAATAATCTTTTGGGCGCCCATACGCAATCAAAGGTTATCGCTTGCTGTAGCTTAGCTGCCTAGTGCTAGCTAGCTAGGTTAGAGTTACTGTAATGCAATATGTGATCTTTCAGGTTACCCACTAGAATCAGCGCCATGTGCGTGACGCCTTTATTTATTGTCGTAGGACGCGCGAAAACACGCTCATGCTATGTGCCCGTGCGATCAACTTTTAGTTGGGCATTGAACTCAGCATGCTCAAACTATGTGACGATTTGAGATGTTGTCGTACGTAGACTCTTGTTATTATTCGGAAATCACGAGTTTAAATCTACAACCGGTTGACACTGACAGAACCTAGAGGTAGCGTCGATTTCCGGCATAATTTTTCCTCGAACCCGGCCACCCGGGGAACAAGGAACAAGTTGACCGTGGTACCCCATTCGAAGCTCCGTAGCTAAATATACTGGAACAGTAGAGTGACAAGATGATTAGGAGGGTGGTTGTATCTCCAGCCCACCACATTTCAAACACTAGGTTTGACGCTGATGTTTCTCATTTAGACGGAATATTCTTCAGTGGGAGGCGACGTTCCCGTCGACAGCGAGGCGCCCGTGGTGACTTCGTCAATCTCAAGACCTGATCCGCCGGCTCAGTCTCTCGGAGGTGCTCATAGGGATAGGGTGTGTGTGTGCATTTATAGGGGTGATTGTATGCGCGTGTATATGAGCACCTGCGTTGTACTGTGTTTCGCAAAAAAAAGTAAGTGCAATTTATCTGATGGCAAAATCGTACGGATGTGATCAACACGAACTCTTTAGGCTCTTGAGTTTGAGCGGTGTGGATTCATCCTCATACCAACAGCCTTCAATTTTCTCTCCTTTCCAGCCTGGAGTCACTCTCAAAACTTAGGAAAAGTGCAGATTGTTATACCAGTTGAGTAGACAGTGGACAAGCACTGAACTAGTGCGAACCGTACAGCGCGGAGGTTGCTATCCTATCCTCGTAATGATCGGCTGATCCCAAAGTCTAGGGGTCATCATTTTTGCGAGAGACCTAAAACTCAATCCCCGGATGGCCGGATGGATGGGCAGCTGGAGACGCACGGGTGATGCGAAACGTACGTGCAACAAATGCATAACCGGCAGGGAAGAGACTGCAGAGATCCAGTTATGGCTTATATGGATCACAGGATTACAAAACAGATATTTGATTCTCAAAAAAAAGAGTAATGCAAAACAGAGGAAAACTGCAGAAAAAACACATGCTATAAGTGACTCGATCCTACCTAATGAGTCTAAAGAAAGGTTAGAGTGAATGTTGAAATTGCTATAGGATTGAGATGTAGGAATGCAATCCACATAAATTTTATCGGTGTCATTCCTTCGATCCAAAGAGTTTCCTTATGAAAAAAAATCATAGTTTCCTGTAAAATTTCTACAATCCAAAAGGGGCCTTACTTTTTTTTTAGGGAAAGCCATCATGGCGGATTTTATTCATTCGTGAACAAAGATACATCGTTCGCCATTACACTCATAAGATAATCAGGGGGGGTCCTCTTGTCAAACACACGACAATGGACCCTCTAAATGACTAGCTAAAACATGTGCTCCCATATTAGCTTAACTTATAGTACACGACGTAAATTAAGAAAGACATAAAGGTAGAAGAAAGTACCATAATACAAGACCATAATAATTGTCAACTGCTAGAAAGGAATTTTGATAGATCATTATCTTCATGATAGCTTAGTTCTATACTTCTATCACTTGGGTGGGTAAAGACTTCAGAATATCCAGTCATCGGAGAACATGTGGAGTCCATACTCCTGGTCTCCCCGCTGCACTGACTTAGCATTCTCCTTGAATATGTTGAACCGGCGCTTCATCTCACCATGGTCCCTGACAATCTTGTGATGGTTGCACCAGCGCTTATACAAGTCCCATATGGCTTCATCCGACTCCACTTCCTTCTCACTAACACTGAAACAGGTTTCTTCCTCATCTTCATAAAGATCTCCTCAAGATGGCGATGCATCTTGTCACGCCCAGCTATGTAGGAAGGCGGGTCTGCAATAGATTCGCCGCGGTGGACGACAGAGAGACCGTTTAGGGAGGCATCGCTGCATAGGGCTCGGGGAAGACACGAAGTGATGCGGCTGCCGCCGCCAGCAAGATCTACAGCAGCGGCGGCGGCGCTGGAGGCGCGAGAGGTGGCAGCGGCACGGGCGGCCCGCGTGAGCATGGACACAATGGGAACCATATCAATAGCAGAAGCTCGAAGGGGAACGGATCTGGAGTCTGAATGGTGGTTGACGGGCTGGCACGATTTAGGGTTGGGGTTGGTGTTGTGGAAGCACTAGGAATCGGACGCCGATCCTGGCTATCCATCGGACTACTCTATAGCCGTAGGATGCAACCAGATCGTCTGATTCGTAAACATCATGCATTCGTGGGCCTGACTGTTTGCTTTGATTACGCTTCCTGTTAATTGCTTCCTATAAATCCGCCGATCCATGACTGCCAGACCTTAACTTGCAAGGCGAAACTTCCGCTCTGGCGGCTCGCGCGAGCCGCTCCAGCGGACCCCAAACCCTAGGAAAAAAGCGGCGCCGATCTCCTCTCTCCGGCCGCCGCCGCCGTCGGCGGTGGCGGCCGCGCCCGGCCGGCAAAGACGGCGGGTGAGGCGGGCGCGCCCCGACGTGCTCCCTTCGCGCGGAGGCGGGGCATCAAGCGGGCGGCGTTGGTGGCGGTGTTTACGGCGATGTGCGCGGCCGGGAGACGCAGGGGAGGCGACAACGACGTTCTGGGGCGGCACAGCCGCGGTTCTAGCGGCGGTGGCGACGCCGGGAGCTGCCGGCAAGGAGATGGGTGCGGCGGCGCCCTGGGCCCGATTTGGGCCCAATCTGGGCCCGATGCGGGTCGCGCGAGCTGCCTGTTTTCTCGCCTCCGACTCTGCTGCTCGGTCTCGATCCAAGGTTGCTGGCGTGGCGGCGGTGCTGCGGGTTGCTGGTCTGCTTGGAGGTCTCCGGGAGGCCGGTAGGGTGCTGCGGCCATGGCCGCCTCGTTTCTCGAGCTCTATCGCTTCCGGGCCATGTCTGGTGCCACGGCTAGCCATGGGGGCTGCCGGTGGTTGACATGGTGGTGGAGCCTCCTTCCTCGTCTTGCCCTCTTCAGCGGTGCGCGGAGCTTGGACGCCGGGGCGGCGGCCCTGGACGGTGGGAGTCCTTTGGTTGGCGGGCGAGCCAGGGACTCAGATGCTGGTCGGTGACCTCGGCCACAGGGGTGGCGGGATGGCTGGCGTGTGGCTTGCGGTGACAGTGGCTTGGGTGTCGCTTGTCGATGCTTGGTGCCCTGTGTAGAAGGCGGGGAGAGTTTGCCGGGGGAAACCCTTACCCTGGGTCTTCTCGGGATGCGACGGCGGCGTCCATGGACGTCGTTCCCTTCTTGAAGGCATCGTAGCGGCTTCTCTTGGTCCTTCTTCGCTCCGGATGAAAATCCAAGGTCCTCGGACCGGGCGGTGGCGGCGTTGTGGCGTCGTGTGCTTCTTGAAGACACCGCCTTGGAGTTCACGGCAGGCTGCTTTCCGGAGGTGCTGTGGCGTTGTGCGTCGAGCTCCCTCGGGCAAAGCTTGTACCTTGTTCTGTACCTCGGTGTTTCTTGTGCATGGTCTGCTGACTGAGCCTGACTGCCTTTGCGGAGAGTGGCATTGATGATCATGCTGGCGATGCTCCTTGGTTGGTGTAGTTGGTCTCGGCGGTGTGCCGTGTGCGTTGGTGTGCCCGTGCTTTGTGAGCTCCGGCCCGACACCTCGGCCCGTCCTGCTTGTGCTCTCCTTCTTCGGCGTTGTTCGCCTTTGGTGTTTCAACTGTAATCTCGTCGGTAGCTCTGTGTTTCTGTGTGAGTGTGCAACACTTTGTTGTAAGCTGGGTTCAGCACCTTGTACTCTGTCGCCGTTCTTGGCGTTATTAATTTAACGTTGGGCCTTTGGCCTTGTATCTAAAAAAAATCCGCCGATCTATCCAAAACTACTCCTTATTTTTTGGAAACAATTTTAGGAAATTCTGATTTGTTTCCAACTAATAAAATATAGCAAATTAAATATTTTCCAGTCACCTCAATATATTTTTGTACCATGGAAGCATTGTTTCCACTAATGGAAGCAATTTAATGGAGTATTTCATTGGAATGAATAATCACCACTGATCTAACGGTGGTTTTTAATCATTGTGAATTTCCTTTTCGGTGCAACTTAATTTGCTTCCTACCAAGAATGGTTTGCTTCTATTGGCTGGCGAGATTGCTTCCAAGACTAGAAACGATGCAACAAATATTGTTCAGTATCAACATGCTTCCAACGGAGAATATAATTTTCTTAGAAAGAAAATAGTGTTTGCTTCCAGTTAACAAGCATTTGTTTCAATCAATATTCTATACTACTATTAAACAAGCAAACATATTCTTTTCTACAGCCACCCCAACAGATGTACACGGCTAGACTTGCACCGCAGGATCTGATCTGGCTAACTAAAATGAACCACCCAGATTAACCAATCCCCCACATTGTGTGCACCTAGCAATTAAACTAGGCGGACGAAACTCTGCCAGAATCGCACCGCGCGCGTCTGTGTGCTGAAATAAAGGAAAGAAAAAAATTCTCCAAGCAATCACACGCGTGAATCCAGGAAACTCCCCGCCCCGCCATTGTCCTACCCGGCAAAATTGATGATAACCCCCCAGTTCGCGCGCCTTCTATCATATGCCCCCCTTTGTGTCACTGACATGTGGGATCCGGTCCCACACGTCAGTGACACAAGGGGGGCATATGATAGAAGGCGCGCGAACTAGGGGGTTATCATCAATTCCTAGCGCTCCTCCGCCGCAACCCCTCTCCCTGAGATTGAAGCGCGGTCGCCTCTCGCACCCATCGCCGGCGACGCAGCCTCCGCCCCTTTCCTCCTCCTGCCCTGCCGCGGTCGGCGGTGTGGTCCCTTGGTCCTTGGGCGTGGGGCGGTGTCCCGACGGCGCGACGGGAGACAGTGGTGTAGGAGTTGGCGGCGAAAAAAGGTGAGCCTGATCGTGTCCACTTGTGCTGACTTGCGGGGCGTGGCAGTGGCTGTCGTCGAGGCCAACGATGTCTTCGGTTCCGCGCTCGCAGTCCTCAGTCCTGCCGCTCTCCAGCCCAGACGGATCCCCACCGCCAGCAATCTGCTCAAGGTCCGTCCTCGATGTTCGTCCTGCACAACACCTGCTAGATGGCCGATACGGCCTGCACGGGATCAATTACAGATCAATTGCTTAACTTCTAAGTATTGGTCTTCAGGAAAACGTAATTTCTGAAGGATTACGACGCTGTTGTCTTCCATCAAGAGTAGTCCGTGAAAACATGATTTAGTTTTGTAGCAAGTGCCCAACCAACATTACCACTCCAAGCCTGAAGACCAGTGTGTTTGCGCGACGCGGCCGCGCACGGACGCCTCGCGCTCCTGCCGACTCCAGTCGAGACCGTCGAGACCGCCCCCGAGTTCGTCAATAAAGGTCGACACCATTTTATTATGCAGTTCGTCTATTGATCTGTCCAAGGCTACACATGTGAAACCTCTCTCTCGCGCTACTGGCATGCTGCCGTATACTTACTTATGCTAGCTTGTTTATCTTCAGTTCATACCACCTAATTAGCGTGTGTGATCTGACTTTAGTTCGTGTAATTGTGAAGGTAAAATGATCCTATTCCGTTTGATATTTGTTCAAGTACCTACACCATGCATTTCGTTCAGTGAATTCATCCTTTGGTAGGTCAGTTGTGCTCGGTTCCAGAAGATTTGGATGCATCCTTTGTTAAGCCAGCTGCTTGACTGAATTAAGACAGTACGCTACTTGGGAAATTGAATCAGAAAGATTAAAATGCAGCAATGCTTCTGATGTCGAACGTGCAGTGCAATTACAATTTTCATTTATTATTAAAGTTTTTTTGTGACATAATTATCTACCATGTACTGTTGACATCCTTGCATTGGTCTCAGACGTTGGTTCTATATTTTGCTCTAAAAGTTTCTTCTAATTAAGATAAAATTGGTTAATTTCAAATAATTTTGAAGCGACAATCATGTCTCTCAAATGTTAATTAGTTTGGTAGGAACTCACTTTCACTAGATTATGATGCAGAAATACTGAAGTTCTCATGTAGCTATATTTCTCTGAAGCTACTTAAATTTCCTTGTACCTAAAATTGCATGATAAATGTTTTTCGCCAGATAATCAATCTTTGTTTGCTAAATAGGAGGAACTCAAGGAGAATGGAGAAGGAGCAGAAGGAGATAGGAAGAAGCATTCATCGCAGTCCCTATACTTGTTCTTTAATTTTCATCACATGATGACTTGAAAAGGAACTGCCAAAAGATGGGTACTCTTAAAGAAACTGAGAGCAAAGAGGGTGATCTCTTGATGAATCTATTTTTTTAAGCAGTTGTAATGCTTTTATATGTCATTGACGTATTTTGATTTGATTACCCATAAACGCCAGATAGTCCATGTTTCCTCTTAGGATGTTTTTTTCCCAAAAATTACAAAGATTGAAGTAATACATGTACATTGTGCGTGTTTCAATATGTTTGCAGTTGCAAATACTTGATGTTTTTAAGATTTTGATGCAATTAATATAATTTATAAATTATCGGGTTAGTCGTGCGTTGCACGTGCAAGCTAACTAGTGGTCTCAAAAGATCATACAATTTGCTTCCGAAGGAAATAATATTTGGTTAAAATGAACAAATATTTGCTTCTAATCATTGTTGTGTATAGAGGATGCAATTTTCTTCCAATAATATCAGAATTTGCTTCCGTATACAATAAGAATCGATCAAAGGGTTTGGCACAATGCTCGCCCACCATGGCGATGCCAGATGGGCAGGAGACATGCCTACAAGATCATCGGACCACTAGTCTACATTGATAACGATGGTGAAATCGGTGAACACGTTGGCAAAACCATGGAAGGATGACCGACGTGTAGACGGATGTTTTCGAGGGCAACGTCGATGAGGAACATCAGAGGCATGAGAAGTCGCTCGTATCAGTGCCTCAAACAGGAGACATTGACCAACATTATTTCGACCTCGACATGCTCACCGTGGATGTCGTTGAAGCTAGCAGCAATCCGAACAAGGTTGTCTGAAATGTGGTGACTTGAATCATGAGCAAATATGAGAAATGTAGGAAGCATGGAGCAATATTTAAAGTACAATTATATGGAAAATTTAAACAACAAATGCAAGAAAGAAGAAGCATGGTTCTATTTATCCAAACTCTCAGGAAAAATCACACGTATGCTTTGGAAGCATCAATTTGATGCTATGTCAACATAACTAATACTGTGTAGAAGCTTCGAAGCCTGAAAAATAACTAGTAGCGGGATGACAATATTTAAATTACACTTACATTTTTTCTTGGGTATCGAAGTAAGGAAAATAAAGGATGGACTTGTTCTTACCCAAGCAAAATATGCAGCTGAGCTACTAGCCAAAGTTGGCATGACTAATTGCAAAACATACCCTACACCACTATCTGCTACTGAAAAACTATCCCTTCATGAAGGCGTTGCCTTAGGACCTGAGGACAGCACAAATTATAGGAGTATTGTAGGAGCTTTGCAGTATCTTACATTGACAAGGCCTGACATTTCATTCTCAGTCAATAAGGTCTGTCAGTTTTTACATGCACCTACCACAGTTCACTGGATAGCAGTCAAGAGGATCCTTCGCTATATTAAGGACACTCTCACCACAGGTCTTACTTTCAGGAAATCTAGTTCCACATTGATAAGTGCTTTTTCAGATGCAGATTGGCAGGTTGTATAGATGATCGAAGGTCTACTGGTGGTTTTGCTATATTTCTTGGACCGAACCTTGTGTCTTGGAGTGCTCGCAAATAACCAACAGTCTCACGTTCTAACACCGAAGCTGAGTACAAATCTTTAGCAAATGACACAGCTGAAGTCAATTGGGTTGAAACAATTCTCAAGGAACTTGGCATTAAAATTGCCGTACCACCCTACTTATGGTGTGATAATATGGGTGCCACTTATCTCTCTGCTAATCCAATTTTTCATGCCCAGACCAAGCATATTGAGATAGATTTTCATTTTGTTCGAGAAAGAGTTGCTAAGAAATTACTTGACATCAGGTTTATCTCCTCCAAGGACCAGGTCGCCGATGGATTTACAAAACCACTGCCAGCACGAGAATTAGAGGATTTCAAGCGTAATCTAAACTTGTACAAGTTTTGATTAAGGGGGGATGTTAGGAATAGGATCTGTTAGAATCATGTAAACGATATGCTATTGATAAAGCATATCGTATCCTAGCCTTCCTAGTCTTGCGGATCAAGAAGATCTTGCCCCCTGTAATCACGCTGTAACAAACCATGCCTTTGGCTCTATATAACACGCAAACGATGCCGAGACAAAGGCCATCGCTTCATGCAGTTTTGATATTCTTCACGCCAATGGAAATTATCCTTCTTGAGCTCTTGGTACAGTGGTTGGCAGATTATTGCATAATCTTTTATGAACCTCCTGTAGTAGCCTTTCCGCGTCTTCTTCGGCCGTCGACGCCATGTACGCGGCGTGAGCTTGAGCGAGGACCTCAGCGTCATCCTGCTGCGCGGCCGCGGCAGATCTTTCGCATGAAGCCGAGCGGGAACGTCGTGGTGCCATCGTCGGAGAAGAAAGCTTGATCGCCGCTCGGACCAAGAACAGGGAAGGGAGGGTGGGAGTTGCCGCTGCGATCGCTGGCTCTGATACCACCGTGTCAGGACTCGACAGTCCTAGACATACTCATCGATAGAAGGAGGAGGAAGATTGGAGCTCGGGTGCTCAGACGAAGAACATGTAAAGGAAATTGATAAAATTGGTAAATTGGAAATAACTAAATTTTGGTTTTTGGATTGCTTGATCCTCCCAACCACCCCACCTGCCTTTTATATCGAAAGACAGGCTCAAGCAAATTACAACATTGTCCCTGAAGCTACAACACAACAGATAAAAACCCTAGGGTTAAAACGGTAACTCTTCGAGGTAGCAGTTGTTGTCAGCCTGGCCGTCCTTCTTGGATCGATCCACTCAAGGGATCTTATGCGGCTGTGGCTGCATCCTAGCAGTAACAACACGCAGTCATGACGTTAGGGATCCATCCGGCCTGCTAGGAATCAGATGCTTCCAGCTAGCGCTCATGGCCACCATCTTCATTGCCTAAATCGGTCCTTGGAGGAGATAAACCTGATGTCAAGTAATTTCTTAGCAACTCTTCTCGAACAAAATGAAAATATATCTCAATATGCTTGGTCCGGCATGAAAAATTGGATTAGCAGAGAGATAAGTGGCACCCATATTATCACACCATAAGCAGGGTGGTACAGCAATTTTAATGCCAAGTTCCTTAGAATTGTTTCAACCCAAATGACTTCAGCTGTGGCATTTGCTAAAGATTTGTACTCAGCTTCGGTGCTAGAACGTGAGACTGTTGGTTGTTTGCGAGCACTCCAAGACACAAGGTTCGGTCCAAGAAATATAGCAAAACCACCAGTAGACCTTCGGTCATCTATACAACCTGCCCAATCTGCATCTGAAAAAGCACTTATCAATGTGGAACTGGATTTCCTGAAAGTAAGACCTGTGGTGAGAGTGTCCTTAATATAGCGAAGGATCCTCTTGACTGCTGTCCAGTGAACTGTGGCAGGTGCATGTAAAAACTGACAGACCTTATTGACTGAGAATGAAATGTCAGGCCTTGTCAATGTAAGATACTGCAAAGCTCCTACAATACTCCTATAATTTGTGCTGTCCTCAGGTCCTAAGGCAACGCCTTCATGAAGGGATAGTTTTTCAGTAGCAGATAGTGGTGTAGGATATGTTTTGCAATTAGTCATGCCAACTTTGGTAGTAGCTCAGCTGCATATTTTGCTTGGGTAAGAACAAGTCCATCCTTTATTTTCCTTACTTCGATACCCAAGAAAAAATGTAAGTCACCTAAATCCTTGATAGCAAAGTGTTTGTTCAAATCATTCACAAGTGTGGTAATGGCGAGATGAGATGAACCGGTGACTATGATGTCATCCACATAAATCAGCACATAAACAATGATACCTGACTTGTTGTAGATGAAGAGAGACGTATCTCCTTGTGATGGCGTAAACCCCAGATCCTGCAATTTTGTGCTAAGCCGAGAATACCATGCTCTCGGTGCCTGCTTGAGCCCATATAATGCTTTGTCCAGTTTGCAAACATGGTGAGGTGCATTGACATTTTCATACCAGGAGGTTGTTTCATGTACACTTCCTCTTCCAGAACACCATGGAGAAACGCGTTCTTGACATCGAGTTGTCGAAGACCCCAGCCTCTGGAGACTGAAATAGAGAGAACAAGACGAATAGTTGCAGCTTTGACTACAGGGCTAAAGGTGTCCTCATAATCGATACCAAAACGTTGCTTGAAACCTTTTGCTACCAAGCGAGCTTTGTACCGTTCTATGGTGCCATCTGGATTTTTCTTTATGCGATAGACCCACTTACAGTCAATAAGATTTTTGTTACTAGGTTGAGATGGAACCAAGTGCCAAGTTTTGTTCTTCATAAGAGCCTCATATTCCTCATCCATTGCCTTGCGCCAATCTGAATTCTAAGAGCATCATGGAGATTTTTCGGCTCACCTGTAGCACACATAGAAAAATTATATCGAACAGTGCCATCCTTAAATTTTTTGGGTTGCACAATACCCTTTTGTAGCCTGGTTCTGGGCGCAGGAGGTGATGCAGCACGGTTTTGCGAAGATCCGGGCGCCGTCCGTGCATGTGGGCGCCGAATCTCGGTGGTGCCGCGCGCAGACGACGAAGCCTCGCCTGGGCCAGTGGTGGTGCGACGCGTGGAGGATGTGGGCCGTGGCACGGGCCCGCGCGCTGGCGGCGCTTGGCTGGATGCACGCGTGGAGGCTGCCGATTCCTCCGTTGACGAAGAGGCTGGCGACGCGCTCGTGGGCGCCGAATCAGAGGGCGGATCCTCACCGGGATCGCCGCTGTCAGCCGGATCCGTTCCGGATCCCGTGTCTGACGAGGACAGAGAATCTGTCTCGGGATCTCCGCCGGTCGGGCCGTCGTTTTGCGGCATGGAATCATCATCTGTTTCTTCCTCATTTTACTCAAATCTGCATTGTTTTGTTCCGGATTTTCAGCAGTATCCTGCACAGAAGGAACAACAAGTATAGGTGCAGCAATATTAGGCATAAGATCAGCAGTATTAGCACCCTCGTGACTTGGGAGAAGGTTTTGTGGAAGTAGGAGGATTTATTTTCGGAGGAGGGCGCCGGCATTGGGATGAAGAGCAGCGAAAGGGAAAACATTTTCGTCAAAGACTACGTCCCGAGAGATGTAAACTCGACCTGTAGAAACATCTAGGCATTTTACTCCTTTGTGGCGTGGGCTATAACCAAGGAATACACACTGTTTTGAGCGGAATGCAAGCTTGCGAGAATTGTATGGACGCAAATTAGGCCAGCATGCACAACCAAACACACGGAGAGATTTGTAGTCAGGTATGATACCTAGGATGACTTTGCTGGGAACAATATTTATAAGATATGTGGCTGTGAGGAAGGCTTCGTCCCAGAATTTTAGTGGCATGGATGCATTTGCAAGGAGAGCAAGACCGACTTAACTATGTGGCGATGCTTACGTTCAGCAGAGCCATTTTGTTGGTGTGCATGTGGGCATGAGACATGGTGACTAATGCCAAGTTTTTGAAAGTAGGGATTTAATTTTTCATATTCACCTCCCCAGTCGGTTTGCATTGTGACAATCTTTTTGCCAAATTTTCGTTCAACAAGATGCATGAAATTTTCAAAGACAGCAAACACATCAGATTTCTTTTTGAGTAGATAGATCCAAGTAAATTTGCTAAAGTCATCATAAAGCTCACATAATAGTCATGGCGCCAAACAGAGGTGGGTGCAGGACCCCAAACATCTGAATTTTTTGTTGTAAAGGAACATTGGACACACTAGTGGAAACAGGATATGGTAGTTGATGACTTTTGGCCCTTTGACAAGAATCACACACGGACTCAAAACTAGAACTTGTAGAACATGGAAGCCTAAATTTATTGAGTACTTGTTGAACTACTCGACTTGATGAATGACCAAGCCGGCTATGCCACCTTTCAGCTGAGGGCTTGGTGACAACACAAACTTGCTTAGGAGTGGATGATGATGATGAAACAATGGAGTAGAGACCACCTTCGCACCGTCCTCTAAGAAGCGTTTTCTTTGTGGTCCGATCCTTAATCAAAAAATGCCATGGATGAAATTCAAGAAATACATCATTGTCAAGGGCAAGTTTATGAACAGAGAGTAAATTCTTGGTTTGCTAGGGACATGAAGGATATTTTGAAGATGAATGTCACGATTAGGGGTTTTAATACATGCATGACCAATATGGCTAATTTGCATACCTTCACCGTTTGCTGCGTGCACCTTGTCACGTCCACGATACTTGTTGCGGATCATCATCTTTTCTAGGTTGCCAGTGATGTGGTTTGTCGCCCCGGAGTCCGGGTACCAATTCGTGTCCACGTCGTATGCGGCATTGGCATGTTTGTCGTAGGTGTCATCATCGTGGTCATCATCGCCATAGCACCACCAGCACTCGCTGGCTGGATGGTCGTGTTTCTTGCAGATCTGACAAACCACATCGACGAACTTGGATGGAACGCGATCACCACGTCCGCGTCCTTTGTTTCCTTGCGAAGGCCGGCGCTCACCGCGATCACCGCGTCCTCCGTAGCTCCTGTCTTCGTCACGACCATAGCCACGGCCGTACGAGGTCTTCTTCTTCTTGTTGTAGTTGTAGTTGTTGTAGCCGCTGTTGTAGCCGTCACGCCGGCCGCGGCTCGCTGCATTGGCCGAGGATTCAAACCCCTTCTGGCCGCCACCGGAGAGCATGTTCTGCCGCATGTCATGGGCGGCGAGCAAACCGTGAAGTTCACCCACCGAGCAGCTTGGCATCACGTTGACTGCAGACACCAGGTCGTTGTAGTCCTCCTCTAGCCCGTTCAGGATGAGCGAGACCAGTTCTTCATCATCGATGGTGCGGCCGACGGCGATGAGCTCGGTGCTGAAGCCGCGCATCTTGGCGATGTAGGCGTCGGCAGTCATGTTCTCCTTCTTGGTGTTGGCGAGCAGTCATCGCAGATGCGCAACACTCGCCTTGGATCTGGAGGCAAACATCGAATTAATCAATGCCCATACCTCCGCAACGTGTTCCATACCGATGGTCTGGATTAGGATGTCCTTCGATAGCGAGTTGACGAGGTAGTGCAGAGCTCGCTGGTCCTTCTCCACCCAGCTTTCATATGCCGGGTTGGAGACCTTCGCTGCCTTGCCCTCCTTGTCGACCGTGATGGTCTCCGGTGGCGCCTTCTCCTTGCCCTCCAGCAGATCAAGCAGCCGTGCACCCCGCAGGGCCGGCAGAACCTGAGCTTTCTAGAACAGATGATTGGTTCTTGTCAGCTTCTCCAATGGTGGAGCGCCAAGACCTTGTGGTGCGGTGGAGGAGGAGGAGGCAGCCATTGAAGGGATTGCAATGGGTGTTGTTCTTTCTCGATGTCAGGGAAGAGATCGCTCTGATACCATATCAAAACTGCATGAAGCGATGGCCTTTGTCTCGGCATCGTTTGCGTGTTATATAGAGCCAAAGGCATGGTTTGTTACAGCGTGATTACAGGGGGGAAGATCTTCTTGATCCGCAAGACTAGGAAGGCTAGGATACGATATGCTTGATCAATAGCATATCGTTTACATGATTCTAACAGATCCTATTCCTAACAAAGAACAGCAGAAAGCTTTCGAACAGTTGAAAACTGTCATGTGTACACCACCACTGCTCAAACTACCTGATTTCTCTCAGCCTTTCGTGCTGGAAACAGATGCTTGCCACTCAGGAATAGGTGCAGTTCTCATGCAAGAAGGGAAACCCCTCGCATACCTCAGTCAATGCTTGGGTCCCAAAGCAGTTGCCGAATCCATATATCAGAAGGAAGCTCTAGCTATCTTGCAAGCTCTCAAGAAGTGGCGCCATTACTTCCTTTGCAATAAAGTGATAATTAAAACAGACCAACAAACTCTGAAATACTTGGGCAGCCAACGCTTACTGGAGGGAATCCAACACAAACTGATGTTGAAGTTGTTGGAATTCGCTTATACAATTGAGTATAAAAAAGGTGCAGACAATAAGGTGGCTGATGTCCTGTCTCGACAGTTTCAAGATGATTCTTCAGCCATGCCAGAAGAGCAACTCAAGGGCACTGTTCATTGTCACAGTGTGTCAACAACAGTACCAAATTGGCTTGAGGAAGTCACTGCATCCTATGAGGACGACACAACTTGTCGAGAACTTCTGCAAAAACTGGCAATACAACCTGACGGTACTCCCAACTTCAAACTGCAGGATGGTATCATCCGGTACAAGAATCGGATTTACATTGGAAATGTCTTGACTCTGAAGATGAAACTTTTCCACACTTTCCATTCTTCTTCATTTGGTGGTCACTCAGGAATGCGTGTTACACTCATCAAAATTAAGAAGCTCTTCTATTGGCCCAATATGAAACAGTTCATCTCCACTGCTGTCTCTGAATGCCCAGAGTGCCAAATTTCAAAACCTGAGAAGCTGCCCTACCCAGGACTCTTGAGTCCATTACCAATACCTACACAAAAGTGGTCAGACATCAGTATTGATTTCATCGAGGGGTTACCAAAATCAAAAGGAAAAGATGTGATATTGGTGGTTGTTGACAGACTGACCAAATATGCACATTTCATTCCCCTTGCTCATCCATACACTGTTCACAAAGTAGCAGATGCACTCATGGACAACGTGGTAAAACTTCATGGACCCCCTGCTAGTATTGTCAGTGATCATGACAGAATATTTACCAGCAACTTATGGAAATAATTATTTGCTGCCATGAATATCACCCTCAACTACAACTCGGCACACCATCCTGAGTCTGATGGACAAACTGAGCGAGTGAATCAATGTCTGGAACAATACTTGCGGTGCATGGCTTTTCAAGAGCCAAAGAAATGGATGAATTGGCTCTCTGCTGCAGAATGGTGGTACAACTGTTCTCACCACACAACAATCAACACATCCCCATTTGAAGCGCTCTATGAGTATTCACCTCCTCTGTTACAGCCAACTGCAATTCCCAGTGGCATTACTGATGATGTCCAACAAATAATGGAGGAACGCCAAAACATGCTTCAGAAACTGCAACAGAACCTCTCCAAAGCTCAACAGCGCATGAAGAAATATGCTGATGCGCACAGAACAGAAAGAACCTTTGAAGTGGGAGATTTTGTTTATCTGAAGATGCAACCTTATAGAGAAACTGCATTGGGACTGAGAAACGCTCTGAAGCTAACCTCCAAGTGGTATGGTCCTTTCAGGTTCAGCAACGAATTGGTAGTGTGGCCTACAAATTGCACTTACCAGCTGATGCTCAACTCCATGATGTTTTCCATGTGAACCAACTAAAGAAGCATCTGGGAAAGAAAGCTATACCTCACCCCAAACTCCCTCTTGTTACTGATGATGGAACAATCAAAGTGGCACCACTGTCTGTCCTCCAACGGCGTCAGATACCACGCAGACAAGGTACGTATGACATTGTTGTACCGCAGTGGTTAATTCATTGGGAGAACTTGGCTCCAGAAGATGCTACATGGGAGGATGCCGTATTCATACAGGCTACCTTTCCTCACTTCAAGCCCTGAGGTCAGGAACAACAACCAACTGCTAGGATGCAGCCACAACCGTAGAAGATCCCTTGAGTGGATCGATCCAAGAAGGACGGCCAGGATGACAACAACCAACGGACCTGATGCTACCTCGAAGAGTTATCGTTTTAACCCTAGGTTTTTATCTGTTGTGTTGTAGCTTCAGGGACAATGTTGTAATTTGCTTGAGCCTGTCTTTCGATATAAAAGGCAGGTGGGGTGGATGGGAGGATCAAGCAATCCAAAAACCAAAATTTAGTTATTTCCAATTTACCAATTTTATCAATTTCCTTTACATGTTCTTCGTCTGAGCACCCGAGCTCCAATCTTCCTCCTCCTTCTATCGATGAGTATGTCTAGGACTGTCGAGTCCTGACACTGCGTCGCCTCTAACACGAACAGTGCCGACGGTCGGTCAGTGCAGCACCGGCGACGCCTCCGGCGGTGGAGGAGGCTAGGAGAGCAGATCGATGAGCATGGTCATGGAGGAGGCTGGGAGACCAGATCGGCAGCGAGCTGGTGGCGAGCTGGTCGCGTCCTCGCGGGGGCGAAGCAAACGAAGGAGGAGTCGGGAGGAGGGGAATGATTTGGGGAAATTTTCCGGTAACGGACCATCTCCAATTTTCCGGTGGGCTTATAACATCGAAAAAAGGACAAATCGAGGCCGCTCGATGGAGGCGGAGATTGACGGCATCAGAGAGGTCTGAAGATTTCCTTCCCATCAGCCTCAGATAGTTAGTATTTACCTTTTTAATATACATCTCCATCTCTTATCAGAACGCTACAATAGCCAAAATTGGGGTTGGAAATAGGTTTGGCCGCTGCAATGGCCAAAACTAGGTATCCCGCAAGACGGGCAGGATTTGCTGACTTTGAGTCATTGACAGGTGGGTCACACCTACAGCGGCCCCGTATGTCAGTGACTCAAAAGTCACGTGACTTTGGGCCTCGTAAAGTCAGCCAATATGTACGAGTGGCTCAGACACTGTCGTGCAGCCTCCTTAACCATCGGTTGGTCGCCTCCCACCAGTTGGCTGCCGCTATGCTCCGCCACCCATCCACCAATATCGTGGCAGGAAGAGGAACACACCCTCTGGCCAGCGCCAGTGTTGCCTCTTACCTACACCCTACTCTCTACTTCGGCGGGGCGACGTCCGTGAGCTCTTCAAGGTTCTCCATCTCCAATATCCTCTACCTCAGTCTCGTCATCCCCTCCTAACAATTTTGAAAGGTCAATAAGAAAAACCCAAACCCAAAAATTCTGAGCAGTTCTTTGGATAGCAGTTTTTAAAAACATGAATTTACGTCAGGAAATTAGTGTTTTACTCCTGTACATAAATAGCCCGCTCAGCCCAAAATATATAAAACGACTATAAAAGTCGATCCAAAATTTACATGTAAGAGCAATAGATAGACTTGTCCTTTTAGCCCAGCCCAATGGAGGGGTTTTCTATCCCTAGACACATCGCGAAACCCTATATTGCGCGTACCGCGGACGTTGCAAACGTCCGCGTACCCCCTGATCGACTATGGGCCTGGCCCATTTCGCTGTCACGGTCGGATCCTAGTGGTATCGAGTATCTGCTTCCTTCTTCGTTTCTTTTCCGACCACGATCGCTGTTTTCTTTTCTCGTTTTTTCCAGCTTTGTTTTTCTTTCTTCCTCCCTTTTCTTTTTCTCTGTTTCCTTTTCTCCTTTTTTTGTGCTATGTTTTATTTTTTTCATTTTCCTGTTCCTTTCTATTTTTCTTTTTTGTTTTCCTCATATTTCATTTTCTATTTTTTTGGTAATACAATTTTTGTGGACTATGGAACATTGTTTCTACAGAAAGCGGTGAATATCTTTTTTCCCATGAATATCTTTTGGACCAGTCGATCACCTTTTTTGGTTCAACGAAATTATTGGTTCGTTATTTTTTGATTCACCGGCATTTTTGTTCGAAGATCTTCTTGTTCACTATTATTTTTAGTTCACCGACATTTTTTTTTCACGGTTATTACTTCCACGACATTTTATTGATTCACTATTATTTTCGGTTCACGTGCATTTTTTTGTTCACTTTTTTTGTTCACCAGCATTTTTCGTTCACTCAGTTCACAATAAGTATTGAAAAGGACATTTGCCATAGCCATTTGCCATTTTTGGGTTGTGCATGCAGTTTCAGAGAGTTTTTTACGGTGAATTTTTTGTTTGCTTAGTTGCTGCCCAGCGGCGGGAACTTGAAGTTAGGGACGTAGCACCTGAGACTACACAATTTCGCCAGTGGTAGCCACTTTTTTTAGGCTCGTGCTAGCCCTCTACTTCTCATTCATTGAACTTCGGACGAGGTTGCCCCACCTGTAGATCACCTTATCCCGCGTTTGAAAATGGCTCTATTTTCCAAAAGTGGTTTACCGCATTAAAATGAACAATTCTTAGATTTTCAAAAAATGATTTCCTGAAATTAAAATGATTCCATACTTAAAAATAGTTCCAAATTTAAAAATGGTTCCAAATTTAAAAAATGGTTCCAAATTTAAAAATGGTTCCAAATATAAAAATGGATCCGAATTCAAAAATGGTTCCAATTAAAAAATAGTTCCAAATTTAAAAATGGTTCCATTTTGAAAATGGTTCCAATTTAAAAATTGTTTCGAATTTAAAATGGATCCAAATTTACAAAATGGTTTCAAATTTAAAAATGGTTCCATTTTAAAAATGGTTCCAATTAAAAAATGGTTCCAAATTTAAAAATGATTTCATTTTGAAAATGGTTTCCAATTTAAAAAATTGTTACGAATTTAAAATGTTTCCAAATTTAAAAATGGTTCAATTTTTAAAATACTTCCGAATTTAAAAATGGTTCTGAATTTGAAAATACTTCCGAATTTAAAAATGGTTCCAAATCAGAAAATGGTTCTATTTTGCAAATGGCTCCAAATTAAAAAATGGTTCTATTGGGAAAATAGAACCACAATAAAAAATGGTTCCACATTTAAAAATGGTTCCGAATTTAAATTGGTTCCAAATTTAAAAATGGTTCCATTTTGAAAATGTTTCCATTTTAAAAATTGTTCCAAATTTAAAAATGGTTCCAAATATAAAAATGAATCCGAACTAAAAAATGGTTCCAAATTAAAAAATGGTTCCAAGTAAAAAATGGTTCCAAATTTAAAATGGTTCCAAATTTACAAAATGGTTCCAAATTTAAAAATGGTTCAATTTTGAAAATGGTTCCAAATTTAAAAATGTTCCGAATTTAAAATGGTTCCAAATATAAAAATGGATCCGAATTCAAAAATGGATCCGAATTCAAAAATGGTTCCAAATTTAAAAATGGTTCCATTTTGAAAATGGTTCCAATTTGAAAATTGTTCCGAATTTAAAATGGTTACAAATTTACAAAATGGTTCCAAATTTAAAAATGGTTCCATTTTGAAAATGGTTCAAAATTTAAAAATGGTTCCATTTTGAAAATACTTCCGAATTTAAAAATGGTTCCAAATCTGAAAATGGTTCTATTTTGAAAATGGCTCCGAAATTAAATATGGTTCCAAATAAAAAATGGTTCTATTGGGAAAATGGAACCGAAATTAAAAAAATGGTTCCACGTTTTAAAATGGTTCCAAAAATTTAAAATGGTTCCAAAAATTAAAAAAGTTCCAATTTAAAAAATGGTTCCATTTTTAAAAAGTTTACACAATTAAAAATGGTTCCATTTTGAAAATGGTTCCATAATAAAAATGGTTCCATTTTTAAAAATGGTTCCAAATTTAAAAATGGTTCCAAATCTGAAAATGGTTCTATTTTGAAAATGGCTCCGAAATTAAATATGGTTCCAAATTAAAAATGGTTCTATTGGGAAAATGGACCCGAAATTAAAAAATGGTTCCACGTTTTAAAATGGTTCCAAAAATTTAAAATGGTTCCAAAAATTAAAAAAGTTCCAATTTCAAAAATGGTTCCATTTTTAAAAAGTTTACACAATTAAAAATGGTTCCATTTTGAAAATGGTTCCATAATAAAAATGGTTCCATTTTTAAAAATGGTTCCAAAATTAAAAATGATTCCAAATTATAAAAATGGTTCTTCGAAATTTGTTCTGATGAAACGAAGCACGAAACAGTACGACACGCAGACGTACGACATGGATGGCGTAACGCGAAACCGAACTGGGCCAGGCCCATTTAGCGCGCCGCGTGGGATGGAGGGGTACGCGAACGGAGGAAACAGTCGCGTAACGCGCTGTATAGGTCCTCCCAGACACATCCCATACGTCAGAAGCCACACATCCTTCCCTATCCCTAATTACCCCAAACCCTATATATCGCCGCGTGGGATGGAGGGGTACGCGAACGGAGGAAACAGTCGCGTAACGCGCTGTATAGGTCCTCCCAGACACATCCCATACGTCACAAGCCACACATCCTTCCCTATCCCTAATTACCCCAAACCCTATATATCGCCTATTGCGAGTCCTAGTTAGCACTCGCCTGTTACGTATTCCCGTTTTGGGCCGGCCCATTTAACACTTCGCAACAGCAGAAAAGATAAGAAAAGGAAGCCGTGGCGGGGATTCGAACCCAGTATGTGCACGTACGAGCAAGCGAGGCATAGCCACTGGGCTACAACTGTGTTTATGTCACAGTATCATTATTCTTCGTTCTATTGTTTCTGTTTCGGGTTTTCGTTTCTTTCTTTGTTTTTTTTGTTTTTCGTTTTATTCTTTCATTTCCTTTTTTTTGTTTCTTTTTGATAAATCGGAACCATTTAAAAAATCATTAAATGGTTCCAGTTTTTGGAAAATGGTTCCGACTTTTGAAATGGTTCCGATTTAAAAAAGATTGTTTCGCTTTTTTGAAAATGGTTCCTTTTTTAAAATGGTTTCTTTTTTAAATGGTTCCGATTTATTTTTTTGTTTTCCTTTTTTTGTTTCACTTTTTCCTTTTTATATTTTAATTTTCGTTTATTTTCAAAATGGTTCATATTTTGGAAATAATTATTTTTAAAAAATGTTTCCGATTTTCAAAAATGGTTCTTTTTTGAAAATGGTTTCGAACTGATAAAATGGTTCCGATTTTCGAAAATGGTTCCGAATAAAAAAATGGTTCTGATTTTTAAAATGGTTCCGATTGTTCGAAAATGGTTCCGATTTTTAAAATGGTTCCGAATGAAAAAAATGGTTCCTTTTGAAAATGGATCCGAACCGAAAAAATGGTTCCGAATAAAAAAATGTTTCCTTTTTTAAAATGGTTCCGAACCAAAAAATGGTTCCTTTTTTAAAATGGCTCCGAACCGAAAAATGGTTCCTTTTTGAAAATGGTTCCGAACCAAAAAAAATGGTTCCGATTTTGAAAATGTTTTCCGAATGAAAAAAATGGTTCCCATTTTTCGAAAATGGTTCCGAATCGAAAAAATGGTTTCATTTTTGAAAATGGTTCCGAACCGAAAAAATGTTTCCGAATGAAAAAAAATGGTTCCGATTTTTCGAAAACGGTTCCATTTTGAAAATGGCTCCGAACCGAAAAAATGGTTCGAATTTTTTAAAATGTTCCATTTTTTGTAAAATGGTTCTTTTTCGAAAATGGTTTGAATTTTTTAAATGGTCCGGTTTTAAAAATACACCAGGAGCGAGAGAACCATTTTTTTAAAAATAGAAATTTTTCCAAAATATGAACCATTTTCTCAGTCGAGGTCCAAGGTTCGATTCCCACCACGGCAACCTTCTTTCAAATATTTTGTACGTTGAGCCATATTAAATGGGCCGGCCCATCCTGGAGTCCCTGTAGGCGAGTCGGATGACTCACGTCGCAAAAGGCGATATATAGGGCCACCCCCTAATTACGGCACGCGTTTCCTCCCAACGATTAGTTCCCGCAGGTGGGCAGGCCCACGTAAGCGTCTCCACCTCCGGTTTTCTGAATCTCAAAAAAAAAAACCTCCGGTTTTCTGAAGCTTCCATAAGCTTCGGTCGGATTTTTGTCCGTTTTTTCCTATTTGTTCGGTTCAGTATCTACTGTCTGCTTTCCCTGTTTTCTGTCTTTTTCTTGTTCGTTTTTTCTCTTAAATTGATGAATATTTTTTCAAAATAATCAAATAAAAAAATGCCTTTTGAAAACTATTCAGATTTTAAAAATGATCTGATTTGATAAATGTTTAAATTGAAAACTATGTTAGATTTGAAAAAATATTCAGATTTAAAAAAATGTTCAAATTAAAAAATGTCTAGATTTTGAAAAAATATCATATTTAAAAAAGATTCAGATGAAAAAAGTCAAATTTTAAGAATATCCAAAATCTGGGAACCTTTTCTATTTCACAATTTTTTCTGGAAATCTTTTTTGAGAAATCACAGGGAAAACTGGATGCTTTTTTCCTTGTACTGAGTATTAGCAGAAAATATTTCCTAGTTTGTATTAGCAGGAAAAATCACTGTGGGGTGTGTGACTAAATGGGCTCTCCACAAGCGTCGACGCCATAGCGGGATGCTATGGACGCTCAATAGGGGCTCTCCCTAATTGATGGTTTGTTGCACGGGCCACGAGCCCACGAACGACCTCGACCTAGTCGCTGCCACCAAGGCCTTGCTGCCACCATCTGCCCTCTGACCATCCGCATCCTTTGTATCACGCTGCCGCCCATCCAGGGATACTTCAGCCGGCTTCCTCGTGGAGTGCGGCACTAAGAGCATCTCCACCGGCACCCTCGAAATTTTGTCGGGCACACCACAAAATATATCCGCTTGTGGAGGAGGGGGGGGGGGGGGGGGACACTTGTCCGACACATTCTGGGGTGCTGCCCACAACTGCACCCCCTCCTCCCAAAAGGCCGGCCCTATCGATTTTTCTCAATATATGTGAGACATATGAAAAAATTGCATAGTCCAACAATAATTTAAACATTGGAAAATATAGTTATTGTAACAATTCAAATTCAAATTAAATTTAAAACTTGATAAGTTTTAGAATAAAATAGGCTTGTGTGCTCATGCCCACAAGTGCACGACTATATAACTTTGCAGTTGATTATGAGTTGTTTCATCACAAATTAGAAGATGCATGACGAGGAATTCAGACAATTCGGCCGGCACGACGTGTGGGTCGTCAAGAGGGTCTTGATACTCATACGGCTCACTAAGCACCAAGTTAGCATCACGCTCACTCTCGACGATCATGTTGTGCATGATAACACAGTCATTCATGACCTCCCACGTCTGCTTTCCGGACCAAGATAGAGAAGGGTACCTCAGTACCTGACAATCGCAAACCGAGCTTTGAGCACACCAAATTCGAGCTGCGTCTTCTGCAGTTTGTTGTCTCAGATACTCGGTCCAGACACTACATTTACCGCCTTGCAAAAATTGTAGATGGCGTCAATGGTAGTGGATTCAGACATACGGAGGTAATCGTCTAAAGAATGCGCGGAAGCTCCATATGCAAGACGCCGTATAGCAGCAATGCATTTCTTAATGGATGAAATTTCAATAAGTCCAGTGCAATATTTTTTCAGCTCGAAGTAGTCATCATAGTCTCAAACACCATGCACAATGTACATGAACACTTTCTTATGCATCCTAAAGCGCATGCGAATTGCTTGATCATTGTTTGCCGGGGTCAGCGAAAAGTAGTCATTATAAAGCAGCACATGACCAGTTATTCTAAACCGGTTCTTGTTGGCCATCTTTTCTCTCGTCGACCCTCTTTGTTTTGTTTGGGACTGGCATCCAGCTGCGCCTGCATAGCCATAAGAATGGCGAGAACCAGTAGATTATCTTCATCATCATCAGGTTTGCGTCCTCTTCCATGATTTGGTGAAACATTATCTCATCGTTGCTATCCATAGCCTATTGAACAACAATTAATGAACAATAAATCTATGCAATATATCAACAACAAAGAAAATGACTTGTTGGCAAACGACCGAATACCTTGCGGGCGGACGAGAGGGAGAAACTGTTGGCGTCAGTAGGCGGAGCTGTGGCGGCGCAGAACGACAACTGGGGCGGCGGGGAGCGCCAGGGACTCGGAGGGCGACGACGGGAAGGGGCTGCGGAGATGGCGACGAGGCGAAGCAGCGGCGGGGCACAAATCGTCGGTCAAGGGAAACTGGAGGATAGGGTCAGGGGGTGCAAATGACAGCCGACCTGTCGTTTCGTGTCTATGACATGTAGGATCCGCCTGTCGGAGGCGTTGTCCAACAAGATCGAGTCCGCTCCCGAGTTTGGAGTCCCGCTTGTTGGGTTCCAGACAGAAAAGAGGACAAGTGAAAAGTGGATTCCAGATTCGAGAGGCTCCTCCGTCTGAGTCGGCTTCAAGGCGGCTACCAAGCTCATAAGCAAGCGGTTTGTTAATGATACTTAATAAAAAAGATATCGGTTCTTGGATGAGATATTTGGTTATAATAACACATTCTGTAGGTCTGAAACCGGCTCAATCGACTACTTACTTAAATGAAATAAGAACCTTCTTTGGATAAGTTCTGCACACGGTGTCGGTGTGACCGTTTTTCGTGTCACACAGCCCCATAAATTCTTGAGTGCTTTGGTACAAGTGGAGATACTCTAAAGACACTTCGGCCCGCCGCGTCCTATGAAGTGGTGTAGCAAGGAGCAGCCACGCCGGTCGCCGGCCAGCGGAGGCCGGACGCCACTGGCTCTCTCTTCTCTATGCATCGACCTCCTTCCGCCCTCTCCACGTTGAAGCTTCTCTGCGGCTTCTTTGTAATTTTTTTTCTTTCTGGGTCTTTCTGTATGAACGGAGGTGTAATGTTGTCTGATCCTTTCGCAAAAAAAAAAACTTTGAAAGAAAACAAAAGCCCAGGAGCCCCAAACACAAACATAGCTGCCTGGCCCATCATCTCCCGGTCCCGACCTCGCCTCCTCCCCACTCCCAGCCCAGCATCCCACTCCACCTCGCCACCGCCCCCACCATGTACGGCGGCGGCGGCGGAGGCGGGTTCAACGCGCCGTCCACGGCCTCCGGCCGGCGCAAGAACCAGGAGGACGACGAGGAGGACGAGGAGGAGGAGACCGGCGACGGCCGCATCCTCGAGGCCTGGGAGCGCGCGTACGCGGACGACCGCTCCTGGGAGGCGCTGCAGGAGGACGAGTCGGGCCTGCTCCGCCCCATCGACACCAAGAACCTCGTCCACTCCCAGTACCGGCGCCGCCTCCTCCTCCGCTCCGCCGCCGCAGCGGCCCGCATCCAGAAGGGCCTCATCCGCTACCTCTACGTCGTCATCGACCTCTCCAGGGTTCGTTGCCGCATCCCTATTTTGACTTTCCTGTCCCTTTAGGTTGGTTAGCCATTCCGATCGAGCGCCTGGTTTGGGATCAGTGGGGCTGGCGAGCACTGGTGATCGTGCTAATAATCTCGCTTTGTATTGTTTCATTGTTTGCCGAGAGTGAATCTGGCGCTTTTGCTCATGGGCTACAGATTTGGTTAGACTAGAGGCACGATTGGTGAAGTGGTGACTAGTGACTAGTTAGTGATTTGGATTAATTTGTATGTTAGTAGTTCCACCGTGCAGCTTGTGCTTTTTTTATTGTAGAGAGAATGCAGCTCCGCGTCCATAGAGGCGCTTCATTATGATTGCTTACGAAGAACTAGCTACCTTTGACTGATCTGATTCGTATCCTTGTAGCTGTGTTGATCCTACGTCAGTTCATGCATATCTGGCTTAGTGTTCTCTTTTAATAGCTGAGTGTGGGTGCTGACATGATATAATTGGTGGGCATTTGCTAGGATTTGTTGATATGGCAGTGATCAGGGGCAGACCAGGGAAAAACAAAAAATAATGGAAGGGATGCCAATCATTTAATGGAAGAAACTTATGAACTTATATTAAAACTCTGCCATAGGAAAATGATGCTTTACTAGTGAGTAATTACTAAACATAGCAATAAAGGGTTTTATGTTGGTTTTAAAGAACTATATATATCTTGTGCACGTATTCTCTTGGAAAATGTTAATGTTTTTCCTCTTCGTCACTATTTCCTTTGGCTCTTCTGGTAGCTTGATCAACTTTATATTTGAGCATTTATATTGTTAACAACTTATGTTTCTCCTTTGCATTCTCTTATAATCACCTTTTATCTTGCTGTATTTCGATCATTTAGGCAGCGTCGGAGATGGATTATCGTCCTAGTCGAATGGCTGTGGTTGCAAAATGCGCTGAGGCGTTCATAAGAGAATTCTTTGATCAGAATCCGTTGAGCCATGTTGGGCTAGTGACAATTAAGATGGCATTTCTCATCGACTTACGGACATTGGAGGGAGTCCAGAGTCGCAGATAAGTGCACTGATGGGAAAACTTGAGTGTTCTGGTGATTCTTCTCTGCAAAATGCTCTAGAACTTGTTCATGGTTATTTGAACCAAATCCCTTCATATGGTCACAAGGAAGTATTAATTTTGTACTCTGCCCTGAATACGTGTGATCCTGGTGATGTCATGGAGACTATAGATAAATGCAAGAAATCCAAAGTTAGATGCTCAGTTATTGGGCTGGCTGCAGAAATTTTCATTTGCAAGCATCTCTGTGAAGAGACTGGTGGGTCCTATACAGTTGCATTAGATGAGGTACTAAAATATGCTTGTGTTTTCAGCTTTTACTGCTGATTATTCAAATCCTGGGGTGATGTTTCTTTCTTTTGGCAGCCCCATTTCAAGGAATTGCTGCTTGAACATGCTCCTCCACCACCTGCAATTGCAGAGTATGCTGCAGCTAATTTGATTAAGATGGGTTTTCCACAAAGGGGAGCAGAGGATCTTATCTCCATCTGCTCTTGTCACAAGAAAATTAAGTCTGGGGCTGAAGGTTACATATGTCCCAGATGCAAAGTGAATGTATGCGAGCTTCCGACTGAGTGTCGAACTTGTGGTTTAACACTTGTCAGTTCTCCGCATCTGGCACGGTCGTATCACCACCTTTTCCCTGTAGCGCCGTTTGATGAGGTGACCTTCAAATTAGGTCAAAAGGGAGGACAGAATTGTTACGGCTGCCAGCAGAGCCTCATTAGATCTGGTATGCTTAAACATATTACAGCTCAAATATGCAATCTTTTCACTTAGGTTATTTATATCTTCAAATGTGGAAAGATCTTTTATATCCTTAGGTCTCACTTTTAGAAAAAGGGGGATTATCATAACGATGCAGATTCAGTTTTTATTGACATTTTGTTTGTATGAACTTACATTTAGTAGCAATTGTTGTGTAAACCATGGGATACCTTCTTTAACCATTCATTATCACCCCCCGAGTGTAGTTTGGCCACTAAATGTCGTGAACAAAATAGAATGGTATAGCATGAAGCAGAAGATATAAAACGGGAACCAGCCTTAAATTGTTTCAGCAGTTAAAGCGACCTGTCAATAAAAAATTCTATAATCATGCAGTTTCGATGATGGGGGGTAATTATTAGTATCATTAGCACCTATGAGTGTGCATCTTCTATCTTTCTCAGCTTCACATGATTCTCCTTTCATGGCAATCTTATTGATGTTTTTCTTCTATGTTCTGAACTTATGATAGTATCTTATTTGTTGTAATCACCAGGTTCATTGACAAAACCTTCAATGTCTTTGCAGATGGCCAATCTAATCTACATGTCTGCTGTCCAAAATGCAAGCAGCACTTCTGCTTTGATTGCGATATATACATCCACGAGAGCTTGCACAATTGCCCTGGTTGCGAGAGTCAGCGCAGCTTGTCTTATAGAGACGCCATTGTGGTGCATTATTCAGGTGTTTATCTTTTTTGGTCGAGAGCCGCACATTGTTGCGAGCTTTCTCGCACACTGACATCGATGACAATATGGTTGGATAATCAACAGTGTGCAGATAACACCAGACATCCGATTTGTTGACGCCTCTTGTTAGATTGGGTTAGCTAGTTAAGCCCCAGACAGAATTAGAGGCCGAGGTGCTGTGAAGAGACGTTGAGGAATGTAGAACGTGAATGAGACATTGTAGTTCTTGCTGTCTTTTTTTTGCCTGAATGAAGCAAGATCAGTACTCCCTCCGTTTTGTATTAGTTGTCACTGAATTTGTGCTAAATCAGCGACAACTAATATGGAAACGGAGGGAATATATGTTAATTTCTTCAGTATCGCGCCCTGTTCAAATTTCTGCTCAACTTGTTGATCTTTGTTTCTCGGCCAGGAATCGAATCTGGATGTGAAGCACATGAATTGCTGTTTCACATTCTTAGATTTCTCCGTGTCCTGAAGCCTTCCTGACAATCAGGAGTGCTTGCCAGGGTGCCGGCGCTCGACGTGCAGCGCGCAACTGTGCACACTGTGTGGTGTAGACCTAATCCGTCCGTGTCTGTCACCGTCGTAGACCCTTCCAGCTTTCTGATAATGTTGTCCGGCACTGCCGCGGTGATGTGGTCCGTGGGCCATCGAGCTCGCTGCAATGATGCCAGAGTGGACTTTTGCCTTCTGCCCGGAGGAGAGACAACGACATGATTCGCCATCACGCTGCTCCTCCGACGCGGCAACAGTCTGCCGTTAGGATGACTCCAACAGGCGACCCAAACGGACGCGCGTTTGATCCGCGTTTTGTTCGTTTGGGTCGGCAAATGGACACGCGTCCGGTGCAGATTCGCCCCTTTCCGGCCAGTGCGTCCAACGGGTCGACACATTGAGTCCGCCCGATCAGGGTTTAGATCATTTTTTTCTCGGCTAAGGTTTTGCCAACATAAAATGAATCACACCATATAAATAATACAATTCAAATATTCCAGCAAATATTTATTACAATCCAAATAATTCATAAATAATATAAATTGTTTCACAAATAATACAAATGGTTCATCAAATATTTCATAGTTTTACAAACCAAATAAATAGGAAATAAGTAGTTTTCCAAATGGAACTGCTGGTTTCCGTAGCGCTGCCAGAGATGCTCCACCAAATCATCTTGGAACTGAACATGAGCCACCTTCTCACGAATGTCACGGTGGAAGTCGAGGAACTGGGCAAATGTGGACGGGCCCTGGGGCTCAACCAACTGATCCTGAAACTGCCATGCCTGATCATGCATATCCTCATCGCGTTCATCCTCCATAATCATGTTGTGCATGATCACACAAGGTGTCATCACCTCCCACAGGTTGTCCTTGTCCCATGTCCTAGCAGGTGTCAACAATAGCCCATCGAGACTGGAGGGCATCGAATGCACGCTCCACATCCTTTCTAGCACTTTCTTGTTCCCTGGAGAACCTCTTCTTCTCATCATTTGGATTGGAGATGGTCTTCACGAATGTAGTCTATGTAGGGTAAATGCCATCAGCAAGATAGTATGTCTTCTTGTACTCCCGGCCATTGATCTGAAATGTCACCTCGGGTGCTAGGCCATTGGAGAGCCTGTTGAACACCGGAGACCGCTGAAGCACGTTGATGTCATTGTGCGAGCCGGCCATGCCAAAAAAGGAGTGCCAAATCCATAAATCTTGTGATGCCACGGCCTCAAGTACGACCGTGCACGCCCCAACATGGCCCTTGTACTGCCCCTGCCAAGCAAATGGGCAGTTCCTCCACTCCCAGTGCATACAATCTATGCTCCCAATCATTCCAGGGAAGCCTCTGGCCTCGTTGATGAACAAGAGTCGGGTCATGTCGGCCGCATTGGGTTCCCTCAGGTACTCCGGGCCGAACACCTGCACCATGGCTCTGCAAAACTTGTACATTGCTTCTAGGCATGTGGACTCACTCATCCGCACATAGTCGTCAACAAGATCACCGGCAACTCCATATGTAAGCATGCGAATTGCGGCGGTGCATTTCTGATACGACGAGAAGCCGTACATACCAACTGCATCTGGCTTGCTTATGAAATAATCATCAAAATGCATCACCCCTAACCGGATACGGTTGAACAAAGATCTTCTCATCCAATAACGGCGCCGGAAAACCTTGGGAGGATAGGTGGGTCTCACCGGACGAAAGTAGTCCCCGTAGAGCTGGACATGGCCAGCTCTTCGGTTCCGGTCCAAGGCTCTAGAACGGCCTGTCAATGACCCTCGGAACACCGGCCGCATCCTTTCTATGTACTCATTGACGATGAGGGTGGCAACCAGCCCGTCACTCTCATCGTCGGAGGAATCATCCGATGATGACTGGCACATGATGTAGTTCTTGTAGTACCATTCATCAAAGCTATCCATGGCCGATTTCGTACCTGAGTTATTGCCGAGGCAAACGGCTGAACACCTTGTTGGCGGCGTTGGTGTCGCGGGAGCTCCGAGAGATGTGGCCGCAAGATTCACCGTCGTGGTGGGGAGGCAGCAGCTCCGGTGACGGCGGCGAAGATGAGCAGTAGACGGTGTCCCCGGAATGGCCTGCAGTGCCAAATCGAGGGAGCGACGGCGGGGTGGTGGCAGGAGGGGCGAGGGAAGAGGAGGAGATTGGGGTGGGGAATTGTTTGATACTGATACGGTTGAACAAGAGAGCGCCATGATGAAGACTAGGAGGACAAGAGAGCGCTCCGCGCGTGTCCGCGACCGACGCAAACTTGGCCCAAATTTGGGCCACGAATGGGTCGCGGCGGACAGGAAACTCGGACCGCGGTCCGTTTGCGTCGCCCTGTTGGGCCGTGTTTTTGGCTCCAGCGGACAGGAACGGAGGCGCGCGGACTCGATACGTCGTCCTTTACAGAGGCGACTAACTTGTTTGTGAACCAGCTGTGAACGTAATAGGATTGTATGGGTATTGCACGGTACCAACCTGGTCCGGCCTGGTGTGTATATATATTAGCATATGGAGTTACATGAGTCGGTATACAAGTCCTAGACTAGTACGGCGCAGGTTTATACATATACCTAAACACACGTACATACAAGAGTTAGTACTAGGTACGTTTCATAGTGTATCTCCAGGTTTATGATTGCTTACGAAGAACTAGCTACCTTTGACTGATCTGATTCGTATCCTTGTAGCTGTGTTGATCCTACGTCAGTTCATGCATATCTGGCTTAGTGTTCTCTTTTAATAGCTGAGTGTGGGTGCTGACATGATATAATTGGTGGGCATTTGCTAGGATTTGTTGATATGGCAGTGATCAGGGGCAGACCAGGGGAAAAACAAAAAATAATGGAAGGGATGCCAATCATTTAATGGAAGAAACTTATGAACTTATATTAAAACTCTGCCATAGGAAAATGATGCTTTACTAGTGAGTAATTACTAAACATAGCAATAAAAGGTTTTATGTTGGTTTTAAAGAACTATATATATCTTGTGCACGTATTCTCTTGGAAAATGTTAATGTTTTTCCTCTTCGTCACTATTTCCTTTGGTTCTTCTGGTAGCTTGATCAACTTTATATTTGAGCATTTATATTGTTAACAACTTATGTTTCTCCTTTGCATTCTCTTATAATCACCTTTTATCTTGCTGTATTTCGATCATTTAGGCAGCGTCGGAGATGGATTATCGTCCTAGTCGAATGGCTGTGGTTGCAAAATGCGCTGAGGCGTTCATAAGAGAATTCTTTGATCAGAATCCGTTGAGCCATGTTGGGCTAGTGACAATTAGAGATGGCATTTCTCATCGACTTACGGACATTGGAGGGAGTCCAGAGTCGCAGATAAGTGCACTGATGGGAAAACTTGAGTGTTCTGGTGATTCTTCTCTGCAAAATGCTCTAGAACTTGTTCATGGTTATTTGAACCAAATCCCTTCATATGGTCACAAGGAAGTATTAATTTTGTACTCTGCCCTGAATACGTGTGATCCTGGTGATGTCTTGGAGACTATAGATAAATGCAAGAAATCCAAAGTTAGATGCTCAGTTATTGGGCTGGCTGCAGAAATTTTCATTTGCAAGCATCTCTGTGAAGAGACTGGTGGGTCCTATACAGTTGCATTAGATGAGGTACTAAAATATGCTTGTGTTTTCAGCTTTTACTGCTGATTATTCAAATCCTGGGGTGATGTTTCTTTCTTTTGGCAGCCCCATTTCAAGGAATTGCTGCTTGAACATGCTCCTCCACCACCTGCAATTGCAGAGTATGCTGCAGCTAATTTGATTAAGATGGGTTTTCCACAAAGGGGAGCAGAGGATCTTATCTCCATCTGCTCTTGTCACAAGAAAATTAAGTCTGGGGCTGAAGGTTACATATGTCCCAGATGCAAAGTGAATGTATGCGAGCTTCCGACTGAGTGTCAAACTTGTGGTTTAACACTTGTCAGTTCTCCGCATCTGGCACGGTCGTATCACCACCTTTTCCCTGTAGCGCCGTTTGATGAGGTGACCTTCAAATTAAGTCAAAAGGGAGGACAGAATTGTTACGGCTGCCAGCAGAGCCTCATTAGATCTGGTATGCTTAAACATATTACAGCTCAAATATGCAATCTTTTCACTTAGGTTATTTATATCTTCAAATGTGGAAAGATCTTTTATATCCTTAGGTCTCACTTTTAGAAAAAGGGGGATTATCATAACGATGCAGATTCAGTTTTTATTGACATTTTGTTTGTATGAACTTACATTTAGTAGCAATTGTTGTGTAAACCATGGGATACCTTCTTTAACCATTCATTATCACCCCCCGAGTGTAGTTTGGCCACTAAATGTCGTGAACAAAATAGAATGGTATAGCATGAAGCAGAAGATATAAAACGGGAACCAGCCTTAAATTGTTTCAGCAGTTAAAGCGACCTGTCAATAAAAAATTCTATAATCATGCAGTTTCGATGATGGGGGGTAATTATTAGTATCATTAGCACCTATGAGTGTGCATCTTCTATCTTTCTCAGCTTCACATGATTCTCCTTTCATGGCAATCTTATTGATGTTTTTCTTCTATGTTCTGAACTTATGATAGTATCTTATTTGTTGTAATCACCAGGTTCATTGACAAAACCTTCAATGTCTTTGCAGATGGCCAATCTAATCTACATGTCTGCTGTCCAAAATGCAAGCAGCACTTCTGCTTTGATTGCGATATATACATCCACGAGAGCTTGCACAATTGCCCTGGTTGCGAGAGTCAGCGCAGCTTGTCTTAATAGAGACGCCATTGTGGTGCATTATTCAGGTGTTTATCTTTTTTGGTCGGAGAGCCGCACATTGTTGCGAGCTTTCTCGCACACTGACATCGATGACAATATGGTTGGATAATCAAACAGTGTGCAGATAACACCAGACATCCGATTTGTTGACGCCTCTTGTTAGATTGGGTTAGCTAGTTAAGCCCCAGACAGAATTAGAGGCCGAGGTGCTGTGAAGAGACGTTGAGGAATGTAGAACGTGAATGAGACATTGTAGTTCTTGCTGTCTTTTTTTTGCCTGAATGAAGCAAGATCAGTACTCCCTCCGTTTTGTATTAGTTGTCACTGAATTTGTGCTAAATCAGCGACAACTAATATGGAAACGGAGGGAATATATGTTAATTTCTTCAGTATCGCGCCCTGTTCAAATTTCTGCTCAACTTGTTGATCTTTGTTTCTCGGCCAGGAATCGAATCTGGATGTGAAGCACATGAATTGCTGTTTCACATTCTTAGATTTCTCCGTGTCCTGAAGCCTTCCTGACAATCAGGAGTGCTTGCCAGGGTGCCGGCGCTCGACGTGCAGCGCGCAACTGTGCACACTGTGTGGTGTAGACCTAATCCGTCCGTGTCTGTCACCGTCGTAGACCCTTCCAGCTTTCTGATAATGTTGTCCGGCACTGCCGCGGTGATGTGGTCCGTGGGCCATCGAGCTCGCTGCAATGATGCCAGAGTGGACTTTTGCCTTCTGCCCGGAGGAGAGACAACGACATGATTCGCCATCACGCTGCTCCTCCGACGCGGCAACAGTCTGCCGTTAGGATGACTCCAACAGGCGACCCAAACGGACGCGCGTTTGATCCGCGTTTTGTTCGTTTGGGTCGGCAAATGGACACGCGTCCGGTGCAGATTCGCCCCTTTCCGGCCAGTGCGTCCAACGGGTCGACACATTGAGTCCGCCCGATCAGGGTTTAGATCATTTTTTTCTCGGCTAAGGTTTTGCCAACATAAAATGAATCACACCATATAAATAATACAATTCAAATATTCCAGCAAATATTTATTACAATCCAAATAATTCATAAATAATATAAATTGTTTCACAAATAATACAAATGGTTCATCAAATATTTCATAGTTTTACAAACCAAATAAATAGGAAATAAGTAGTTTTCCAAATGGAACTGCTGGTTTCCGTAGCGCTGCCAGAGATGCTCCACCAAATCATCTTGGAACTGAACATGAGCCACCTTCTCACGAATGTCACGGTGGAAGTCGAGGAACTGGGCAAATGTGGACGGGCCCTGGGGCTCAACCAACTGATCCTGAAACTGCCATGCCTGATCATGCATATTCTCATCGCGTTCATCCTCCATAATCATGTTGTGCATGATCACACAAGGTGTCATCACCTCCCACAGGTTGTCCTTGTCCCATGTCCTAGCAGGTGTCAACAATAGCCCATCGAGACTGGAGGGCATCGAATGCACGCTCCACATCCTTTCTAGCACTTTCTTGTTCCCTGGAGAACCTCTTCTTCTTCTCATCATTTGGATTGGAGATGGTCTTCACGAATGTAGTCTATGTAGGGTAAATGCCATCAGCAAGATAGTATGTCTTCTTGTACTCCCGGCCATTGATCTGAAATGTCACCTCGGGTGCTAGGCCATTGGAGAGCCTGTTGAACACCGGAGACCGCTGAAGCACGTTGATGTCATTGTGCGAGCCGGCCATGCCAAAAAAGGAGTGCCAAATCCATAAATCTTGTGATGCCACGGCCTCAAGTACGACCGTGCACGCCCCAACATGGCCCTTGTACTGCCCCTGCCAAGCAAATGGGCAGTTCCTCCACTCCCAGTGCATACAATCTATGCTCCCAATCATTCCAGGTAAGCCTCTGGCCTCGTTGATGAACAAGAGTCGGGTCATGTCGGCCGCATTGGGTTCCCTCAGGTACTCCGGGCCGAACACCTGCACCATGGCTCTGCAAAACTTGTACATTGCTTCTAGGCATGTGGACTCACTCATCCGCACATAGTCGTCAACAAGATCACCGGCAACTCCATATGTAAGCATGCGAATTGCGGCGGTGCATTTCTGATACGACGAGAAGCCGTACATACCAACTGCATCTGGCTTGCTTATGAAATAATCATCAAAATGCATCACCCCTAACCGGATACGGTTGAACAAAGATCTTCTCATCCAATAACGGCGCCGGAAAACCTTGGGAGGATAGGTGGGTCTCACCGGACGAAAGTAGTCCCCGTAGAGCTGGACATGGCCAGCTCTTCGGTTCCGGTCCAAGGCTCTAGAACGGCCTGTCAATGACCCTCGGAACACCGGCCGCATCCTTTCTATGTACTCATTGACGATGAGGGTGGCAACCAGCCCGTCACTCTCATCGTCGGAGGAATCATCCGATGATGACTGGCACATGATGTAGTTCTTGTAGTACCATTCATCAAAGCTATCCATGGCCGATTTCGTACCTGAGTTATTGCCGAGGCAAACGGCTGAACACCTTGTTGGCGGCGTTGGTGTCGCGGGAGCTCCGAGAGATGTGGCCGCAAGATTCACCAGTCGTGGTGGGGAGGCAGCAGCTCCGGTGACGGCGGCGAAGATGAGCAGTAGACGGTGTCCCCGGAATGGCCTGCAGTGCCAAATCGAGGGAGCGACGGCGGGGTGGTGGCAGGAGGGGCGAGGGAAGAGGAGGAGATTGGGGTGGGGAATTGTTTGATACTGATACGGTTGAACAAGAGAGCGCCATGATGAAGACTAGGGAGGACAAGAGAGCGCTCCGCGCGTGTCCGCGACCGACGCAAACTTGGCCCAAATTTGGGCCACGAATGGGTCGCGGCGGACAGGAAACTCGGACCGCGGTCCGTTTGCGTCGCCCTGTTGGGCCGTGTTTTGGCTCCAGCGGACAGGAACGGAGGCGCGCGGACTCGATGCGTCGTCCTTTACAGAGGCGACTAACTTGTTTGTGAACCAGCTGTGAACGTAATAGGATTGTATGGGTATTGCACGGTACCAACCTGGTCCGGCCTGGTGTGTATATATATTAGCATATGGAGTTACATGAGTCGGTATACAAGTCCTAGACTAGTACGGCGCAGGTTTATACATATACCTAAACACACGTACATACAAGAGTTAGTACTAGGTACGTTACATAGTTATCACCCCCCCCCCCCCCTCAATCTCAGCAGGGGTACCAATGTTGAGATTGTGTCTACAGAACTGAAACAATGGTAGTGGGAGAGGTTTAGTAAATATGTCTGCCAACTGATCCTTGGATGAGATGAATCGAATTTGCAACAGCTTCTGTGCAACCCTCTCTCGAACAAAATGGAAATCCACCTCAATGTGTTTAGTCCGTGCATGAAATACTGGGTTCGAAGAAAGGAACGTTGCACCAATATTGTCACACCATAATACTGGTGGACATCCCTGAGAAACACCAAGTTCAGCTAGCAAAGCTTGTACCCAAATCAACTCTGCCGTAGCATTAGCAAGCGACTTGTACTCAGACTCAGTACTGGAACGAGACACAGTAGCTTGCTTTCTAGCACTCCAAGAAACCAAATTACCACCATAGAAGATGGCATATCCCCCAGTTGATCGCCGATCATCAGGATTACCAGCCCAATCCGCATCAGAGAAAGCGGACAAAAGATCAGAAGACGAGGTAGGCCGTCTCAGTAGTAAACCGTATGTCAAGGTGCCATGAACATACCGCAGTATACGTTTCACTGCTGCCAAGTGAGTACAACGAGGGGCAGAGAGAAACTGACACACCTTATTCACCGCAAATGCAAGATCAGGTCTGGTCATGGTAAGGTACTGCAACCCACCAACAATGCTGCGATAACGAGTAGACTCATCTGCTGAAAGTAAGGTGCCATCAGTAGAACTCAACTTATCAGTAGAGGTCATAGGAGTAGTCGTAGGAGCACACTTCAGCAGGCCAGCACGCCGGATGAGCTCAGCCGCATACTTCTGCTGACTGAGGTGAAGACAACCAGGGGAACGCTTCACCTCTATCCCAAGAAAATAATGCAGCTCACCAAGATCCTTGAGAGCAAAAGAAGAACCCAGCTGAACAAGCAGGCGATCAGTAGCAGTGCGGAGGAGCTCACCACAATAATATCATCGACATAGACCAGCAAGTATATGGTACCTCAGGCTTCTGAAGAATAAAGAGGGAAGTGTCGGCAGTAGATGCAACAAACCCAAGTCCAGAAAGAACAGCACTCAACCGTGCATGCCAAGCACGAGGAGCCTGTTTCAGTCCATAGAGAGCCTTATCAAGTCGACAAATATAACCAGGACGTGATGAATCCTCGAAACCAGGGGTGACGCATGTATACCTCCTCCTCAAGAACACCATGCAAAAAGGCATTCTGAATGTCTAACTGGCGAAGGTGCCACGGTGGGTCAGAGCCATGGTCAACAGTAAGCGAATAGTAGTAGGCTTGACAACAGGGCTGAAGGTATCCTCATAGTCAAGTCCATAACGCTGCTTAAACCCTTTTGCAACCAAGCGTGCTTTGTATCGCTCGATTGTACCATCGGATTTTTGCTTGATTTTGAAGACCCACTTGCAGTCAATGACATTAGCACCAGGGCGAGGAGGAACTAGTCGCCAAGTCTTGTTGGCTTGAAGAGCAGAGTATTCAGTCTCCATAGCAGTACGCCAGTGAGCACAAGTCATAGCATCACGATGAGTGCGAGGCTCGTTATGAACAAAATCAGTAGCACGAGATGTATTCCAAGCCACCATATCATCGGGTATTTTCTTGGCTGACGAATACCACGCATTAGTCTGGTGGTAACACCAGTAGGAAGTACAGGGCGGCGACGGCGTAGCAGCGAGCGGCGAGTCGAGAGACGTGGAGGAGGCCGCTGTGCCGGGCGATTGCTCAGACGGAGCGTCGGACTGCGGCCCAGTTCGAGGCGGCCCAACAGGAGGCGAGCCAGGCGAGAGGTGGGCCGCCTCGGTGCATGGCCAGTACTGGCGCCATGCATGCGATCGTCGTGATCGACGTGATCACTCGCCGAGTCAGCCGAATCTTCAGCATCCAGCAATTCGAGACGAGCTCCTCTTCCAACACCTGCACCATGGTTAGGCAAAAGAGACGGTGTATATGCAACATCAACAAATTGGTCAGGAGTTGGAGGAGTGTGGAGGTAGATGGTATTGTGGAGGTTTGTGATAAATGAGAGAATGGAAAAACTGTTTCGTCAAAAACAACGTCACGAGAGATGTACACTCGGTTTGTAGGAATATGCAGGCACTTGTAGCCTTTATGAATAGAGCTATAACCGAGGAAGACACACTGCTTAGAACGGAACTCAAGCTTGCGGTGATTATAAGGACGGAGATGCGGCCAGCATGCACAACCAAAGACTTTGAGAAAAGTATAATCGGGCACCTCTCCAAGGAGGCGCTCAAGGGGAGTCTCCATGTTGATGACACGACTAGGCAAACGATTTATGAGAAAACACGCTGTAGAAAACGCATCACTCCAAAAGCGGTAAGGCGCAGAGGCATGTGCAAGAAGAGTTAAACCAGTTTCAACAATATGTCTATGTTTGCGTTCAGCAGTGCCGTTCTGTTGATGTGTATGAGGACAAGAAACGCGATGTGAGATACCAAGGTCAGTGAAAAACTTGTTTAGCCGATGATATTCACCCCCCAATCCGACTGGACATGAATAATTTTCTTGTTTAAGAGGCGTTCAACATGTTTTTGGAACTCAATGAAGACATGAAAAACATCAGATTTTCGTTTTAGCAAGTAAAGCCATGTAAAGCGACTGTAAGCATCAACAAAACTCACATAATACTCATGTCCACTGGTAGAAATAGGACCAGGGCCCCAAACATCTGAATATATAATCTCTAAAGGAGAAGTAGTAACACGAGTGGACAACGAAAACGGTAACTGATGACTCTTGCCTTGCTGACAGGCATCACACACTACAGCTTTATTAACTGACACTGAGGGAAGCTCATGACGATGAAGAACATGTTGAACTATGGGGGTGGCTGGATGTCCTAAGCGTGAGTGCCATTGCTCACGGGAAACTTTAACACCGCTGAAAACTTGCTTGACGGACGCCTCATCAAGCCTGTAAAGCTCACCACGGCAACCTCCACTAAGAAGAACGTTTCTCGAAGCCCGATCCTTAACAAGAAAATACGAAGGATGAAATTCAAAGAAGGCGTTATTATCACGTGTAAATTTTTTTACGGAGAGGAGATTGCGTGTGATGGAAGGAACATGAAGAATATTTTTAAGATGAAGTGTATGTGACGATGAAGGAATAGTAGAATGACCAATATGTTTAATGCGCATACCTGAACCGTTCGCAGTTTGCACTTGATCCTTGCCATTGTAGGGCTCGTGTACAGAGAGCTTGGCGAGGTCGTTGGTGAAGTGATCAGTAGCCGCCGTGTCTGCATACCAGGCGGGGTCGATCGGGTAGGATGGAGTCGCGCCGTAGTTGGTGTTGTTGGCGCAGTTGTTGGCAGCAGCAGCATTGGCGGAGCGTTTGGTGAAGGCAGCGAGCTGCTTGTCCTTGTAACGGCCGTCATTGCCGGTGCCGAGGTAGTCGGGATCATACCGCTTGAAGCAGCAGGAGCCCACATGTCCAACCTTGCTGCAAATCTGGCACGTGGGACGGTTGCCACCGCCACCACCGCCACGGGAAGAACCACCACCGTCGCTGCGCTGCTGTGGAGGGAAGGACGGCGGTGTCGGCTGGTTGTAGAAGGAGGCCGAGGAAGCAGCACGCGCGCCCTGAAGTTGACGTTGGCCATGTGGACATCGGCACCAAGGTCGGCGCGACGCGCGTTCATGCGTGCTCAGTAGCAAGGAGCTGCGCGTAGACATCGCGGACCGGCATAGGATCGCTGAGCGCCCGTGCCGAGACCATCTGGACGAGAGCATCATAATCACCATCTAGCCCCGCACACAAGTATCCAGTAAACTCGTCGGGGCGTAGTGGCTGGCCAATGGACGCCAGTACATCTGCCATGGACTTGACCTCGTTGAAGAACACAGTGGCAGTTTTGTCCAGCTTCCTGGCCTTGTTGAGTTCGCCACGGATCTGCATCGCACGCGCCGTAGACTGCGAGGCGAAGCTGGCAGACAGGGTTTCCCACGCCTCTTGGGACGTAGTCACCATCGTCATCATCCCGAGAACACTCTCGTGGAGGGAGCAGTTGATGGCGGTGAGGATGGCCTGATCCTGTTGATGCCAGGCAGCGAACTGCGGGTTGGGGATGGTCGGCAGCGCACCATCGGTCGCGGCGGCAGGGTTGGGGATCGTCGCAGGCGGACACGGGAGAGTGCCATCGACGAACCCAAAGAGCAGATTGCTCCTTAGCATGGGAACAACCTGGGTCTTCCAGTAGATGAAGTTGTTGGAGTTGAGGCAGACAGTAATCCGCCCCGTCAAGTTGATCGGTGACCACGGGATGACCGAGGTCGCAGTGGAGGCGCCGGCCATCGTGGAGCCGAAGAGGCCAGGGAAGGCGGCGCTGAAGGATCCCGAGGAGACAGCCGAGGTAGCGGTCGAGGTAGAGCCGAGCTCGTCATGATCGGCAGCGAGGTCGGGAGGTAGGCGGAAGCGAGAACCGGCGGCGGCGCCGATGTAAGTTCGGCGACAGCGGCGATTAGGGTTTGGCCGATTGCGGCTCTGATACCATGTGAACGTAATAGGATTGTATGGGTATTGCACGGTACCAACCTGGTCCGGCCTGGTGTGTATATATATTAGCATATGGAGTTACATGAGTCGGTATACAACTCCTAGACTAGTACGGTGCAGGTTTATACATATACCTAAACACACGTACATACAAGAGTTAGTACTAGGTACGTTTCATAGTTTATCACCAGCCGTTGGCGGTGCAGTGCAGTTAGCCGGAACCCGGAGGAACGTGGACGTGTGGTTGTATCAAGTGGCTGAAAGTTTGCCATGATGAAGTTGTGAGCTTTTCGGATGCAAATTGCATAAAGGTGTGGTGGCTTTCCTGGACTAGCCTTTTATGCATAGACCGTAAGTTTACCAAACAGCTTTGTAGCACGAAAGCTTATGTCGCTGCTTTAGCTAGGATCATACTATACAAATCTCAAAAAAAAAAAAAGATCATACTATACCATTTAGTAGTACCGGTTTATGATGATGCGGTGTATGCTTCCCTCTGCATACCCCTCTAAAATCAGCTCGTCAGCGAATATTTTTCCCTATATGCCCTAAGCTGGCGTTTTCTCAATGTATATTAAGCTAGGGTGGATTTATAATTCTTATTCTGACTAGTGCAGCGCATTCTGTGGATCTCGTGCGTCAACCAATTATATTTTGTTCGTCGAGCTAGCTCAGCTCGCTGACGCACTGAAGGAGACAATCGAACAGCTGCAACGCATTGGTGCGACGAAGCACTCGGTGGTTCGCCTGCATCTGCATGTACCTGTAATATCGGCAATGAAGGCCAACCTGCAGAGCGCCGTAGCTGCACACGCGATCGACCAATCCGAAACTTAATAGCTTCCCAACTACTCTGCTCGATCGTCTCCGGTGTCACTGAAAAGGATCGGTTTTGGCCTAAGATTTCCTGAATCGGCATTGCTTCCATCTATTTAATTGATGACGTGACGAGAAACGCGCGTTAGGCGATCCTGGTCTTCTGCATGAGTATACACCACAAATGCCATGATCTTGTCTTCAACGTACACGAGGAATTTAGTCCGTTTCGAAAGGGCGGAGTAACTGAAGCCCTTAAAAGCATGACTAGATTGATGTTTGTTGAGAACGGGCAGAGGCTCAGTGGCAAAGGTAGCAGTGGTTACACCTGCCAACCAGAGTTATTTCTGGAATTCTCACTATGGAATACTTCTTCTATAAAAAAAAGCCACCATGGATTAGTCTTGGTCGGTCTCATTTTTTTTCTTTTTTCAGATTGATGTTTGCCAGTACGTTTCACTAATAAGCAGAAGCAGGTCACCAGACAGCTGGACCACAACACATTACAACTCACACCTACACAATAATCCATGAATGCATGTGGATAACGTGAATTATTTTTCAAGACTATGCAATACGTACATGTTGTCCACGTCAGAATCGAGGAGTTGGCCTCATTGGTCCAATCCAGTGATGACGATGCGAGTCGTATTTCACTGTTACTCGACAGAGCATCATGTTGATGACAATGCTCCTCTAAAACCAGGGGCGGCGCTAGGAGTATTCCTAGATATTCATGTGAATATCCATGATTTTTTTGCAAAACAATATCGATTTTGGCAAAACAACGATGATTTTGACAAAATGATTACCAGATTACAAATTCCTAGCGTTGCCAGTGCTCTAAACCTCACCCTATAGTGTAGTTACTGTGTGGGAGGACAGTCTCTTAGCCTTAGCATAGTTACGATGGGACTCAATTGTCATGTATTTTGCTTGGTAACCTTAACCTCAACCCACTATGACATGTTTGTCGAGTCTACCGAATTTGTAGTAGTGTGATTGAATGCATTCTCAGTTGATGGAGAGGTAGCTTACAAGTCTTGACAACTACATGCTATGACTTCAGATCTCCTCTCAATTGTTTTCTGCTTGTTCCCATCTTTTATGCTTTTTTCCGCCATCTCGGTAACAAGATGACATGGAGCATGACGAATCGTTGACGCGCTGCTACCAAAGATGTTCTTACATATGTATACCGGTATACATGCCATGGAATTTTATGTTGTTATACCCGTAGTTTTTTTCTATATAAAAAGAGAGGTTTATTAGGAGGGACATTTTTTCCTCGGTCGAATTTCATATTACTTAGTCCAATGGTCGATGTAGATAAAGAATGGATCCTTCTGTAATCACATGTATACTAATTGCTCCTCAAATTATACTTATTTTGTAACTTATTGTGTTTGTGTATATAATGTAAAAGATGCCATGCATGCTGCGTAGCGGCTCGTTTCAACAAAACAAAGAAAAACTCACAATTCACCACGCGCGCGACAGGAAAATCTCAAACAAATATATACAAAGTACTCCATCCGTTCCAAATTAACTGACTTGGTCTTGTCCAAATATAGATGTATCTATACTTGTTTGGTGTCTAGATACATCCATGTGTAACCAAATGTGTGTCAATTAAATCCGAACGGAGAGAGTAAGAACTTAGAAAAAAGTAAAATCAATATTATTAGATCCATCATGAAATATATTTTTATGTTACATTTATTTATTACTATAAGTATTAATATTTCTCCATAGGTTTGATCAAATTTCACAAAACGTAAATTTAGGAGAAAAAAAAACTACTACTCCATCCTATCAACTAAAAGTGTCGTGGAAATGAACTTGCCTAGTATTACGAAGTACTTGGCTAAAGTTTTCTGAACCGGAGGGAGTAGTAGTATGCCCTTTATTATATTTTGATACTCCATGGAGAAAGTATTTCGATCGACAGTATTCCTTTTCCAAACTACCAGCCTCGATCCACTGGCCACCGCCCCCAGTTTCGCGACTTCCATCCAAATCCAACTAGCTGGGCGCCGTCTCTCCAAAGTAAACTGTTAACTCCGTGTCTCCGTCACCATTTAAAACCGGGTGTGACCTTCCCGTTGGTATCCCTTGCACGTTTCCATCCTCTCCTCTCCTCCTCCCGCGAGAGTCAAACCACCACCCCGCCACGGAGGAGGAGGAGAAGCCGCACCCAAACGCTCCACCTCCATCCATCCGTCCAGTCTCCAATGTCGCGCCGCCTCCCCTCCAGTTCCAAATCCACACACGCCATAGCGGCGGCGGTATAAGAGCAGAGGGCTGGTGTTGGATCGATCGATCAGGCCGGAGGCGTACGTTTCGCGGCGGCAGGCAAATGGAGGGCGCGTGGAGGAAGGCCAAGAGGGCGCTGGCCCAGCGTCTCTGCATCCACGTCCCCGCGGAGGGCTACGGCGGCGGTGCCGCCAGCCAGCGGTGGCCCGCGTCGTCGGGCGCGGGCAGCTGTCGGAGCGAGGCGTCCGTGACGGTTGCGTCGGCGTCGGCGCTGGACGAGCCGTTGGCGCAAGCGTTGCGGAGGTCCAAGTCTGGGAGCAGGTCCTCCTCCAAGGTGAGGCCGTCGATCCCGATTATATGAGCGTTTTCTCAGTTCGAGTTTCTGCTTCTGATTCAAAAAACAGGGTGTGGAATTCTGGTTTGGTTGGGAATTGGATGCTCTGCCATTCAGTGATCTCGATATGAAATGCTGGTATGGAGGGAATTAGTTGTGTATTCGTGCGAATTTCGGGTTCGCTTGGCCTGTTTAAGATTAGTTCCATCATATTCTGCATGCTTATGACGTTTCAGTCGATTTTATGGGTTCCACAGATTTAGTGCGCGTGAAAGAGATTAACTATGTGGATATCCCCTGTAGTTCATCCGAGCGTAGATCGTGCAAGTCAGCCATTCGTTCTCCTTTGATCACCGTCGTTGCTTGTCTTTTCGGCAGATATAGCAGACCCTCCAACCTCTCTATCAGGATATACAGTGCTATGCTAGCTGTGATCTTGTTATTATCTTTCAATCCAGTCCAGATTTGACTTTGAGAATTGCTTAACGCGGCCCACTTTCCCTGTTGCATCCACTATTATGAATTCCACTTGCGCTCTCCCCTGAAAAGGACGGGTAAAAGTTTGCCTCCTTTGCTCATCCCCTGCCCGTGGTGTGGTCACGTGTAGCGAATATGATCCAACGTTTGCCCACTCCACCACCAGCTTTCGTTCTTTATGGCCAACGTTCCAACTTGACTCCAGCTATGCGCTATCCATTGCAAGAGGTATATATGCAAATTGATGAAATTGGTTTCTTCTTCATTTTATTTTTGTGTGGTAAATGTGCCTTGACCGCAACTGCATGCTTTGTTTGACGATATGTGTGCCCATTCAACAAGTAACCCACGGGAATCGCCTCATTAGTTGACATTTTGGTGTGTGCTCTGCTCACCAACTTTCCATGGAACAAATAAATTTCCGGTGCATGTAATGCTAACTTAATCGAACTCTGAACTTGCATTTTATTTTGAAGCTAGATAAACGAATACTTGGGATGAGGGTGGATCAATTAAACTGTAGGCTAGTGTAATACTAGTGTTGGTAGGGTCAAAACAGGACGGAATTGTTTTTTTCCATTCCGAGCAAAGACGGAAACGTATAGCTTTTTCCAGAAACAGAAACGGAGAAGTTTGAAAAAGAAGCGGAAACTTTGCCCCGGAAACAGAAACTTAATTGGGATAGCTGTTTCTGCCAAAATCGAAAACGGTACCGGATTTTCTGCATACGTTAGTACTGTACGTTGTACGTGTCTAGTCCATACTCATCTACTCTCCGTACCAAATTAGTTGACTCAGATTTGTCCAAATACGGATGTATCTATACAACTGAAATACGTCTAGATACATTCATATTTAGACAAATCCGCGTCAACTAATTCAGGACGGAGGGAGTAGCTCCCAATATTTCTCGTAGAATTAAAGAACACCATGTGCCACCCTCCAGGTCGCATAAACCCGCAAGGCTATGACCATACTCTCTTGGAAACTGTGGTCATGATGATGCATTTTATTGTTCTTCTTAACTGACAACTGTACAGGAGGCCCCAACATTAGGCCACCAAAGCTAGAAACTTATGCACATAGGTATACTTTCTGTTGAATCACTTCAATATTATGGAGACAGGTTTCACCTTGTACCTTGGTCAGCTCATCAAAACATAGGCTTCCCTTCTAAAACAGAGCCCCTCTTTCCTTTAGCTTAGCACTTGCGTGTTTGTGATATCAACTATTTTGTTAAATTTGGATAATCGGATCATTTTGCAATGATCTTTCATAACACATGCGACTTACTTGTGTGGGACTTGACACGTGAAAGTTAGATGACCTAGATAAATAGGCAAACTGTAAGGTGCATATCGTGTGGAGATATGCTTCACTAATCTTTCATAACACATATATGTACGTATCATTTAAGAAGTTGTTTATTTCGGAATTGTTTTTGGAAAAATCTATATAATTATACTAATATCTACTTTTTTGTGTACTTTAACAGAGGAAATGTGCAATATGCTTTGATTCTATGAGATCTGGTCATGGTCAAGCCTTGTTCACTGCAGAATGCTCTCATAAGTTCCATTTTCACTGCATCTCATCTAATGTGAAACATGGGAACCATGTCTGCCCAGTCTGTCGGGCAAAGTGGAAAGAGATACCATTGAATCGCTCACTTTCTTTGAACGTTCCTCAAGGAAGAGTTGGAATTAATCGAGTCCAAGTGCCCCAACAAGATGCCTATGTTGCTCTTCTCCACCAAGTTCCAAACCGTCAGCGAGGAGTTCGTCGCTTACATACTTCTGAGCCAACAGAGTTCAATGATGATGAACCGTTACAGCAGGCAGAAGCTTTTGACAATCTTAATATTCGGTCAACTAAGACTGCAGAGATCAGCACATATCCAGAATTCTCATCCGTTCCACAGTCATCATCTCAAAATGAATTTTCTGTTCTGATCCATCTGAAAGCTCCTAGTGCTAGCTCAGATCAGGCCACTGGCAGATTGGTCAATGAAAGCTCAGTTAGATCCCCAGGCCGCCGTGCTCCTGTTGATCTTGTCACTGTGATCGATATCAGTGGCAGTATGGCAGGCACCAAACTGGCACTGCTAAAGCGGGCCATGGGTTTTGTTGTTCAACACCTTGGCCCATCCGATCGCCTTTCGGTAATTGCTTTCTCATCTGCTGCCCGGAGGCTTTTCCACCTTCAGCGAATGTCGCATCATGGCAGGCAGCAGGCTTTGCAGGCTATTAACTCGCTTGGTGCTGGTGGCGGTACAAACATTGCTGATGCACTCAAGAAAGCTACGAAGGTGATTGAGGATCGCAGCTATAAGAATTCAGTGTGCAGTATCATTCTTCTGTCCGATGGGCAAGATACCTACAGTGCACCCTCAAGTGTTCAAGGAGGCTCTGCAGATTATAGATCACTTGTCCCACCATCCATTCTGAATGATACGCGCCGTATGTTGCCCATTCATGCTTTTGGATTTGGAGCAGACCATGATTCAGACTCCTTGCATTCAATTGCTGAAGCTTCTGGTGGCACATTTTCCTTTATCGAAGATGAAGGTGTGATGCAAGATGCGTTTGCTCAATGCATCGGTGGGCTTCTTAGTGTCGTCGTACAGGAAATGCGACTTAACATGGACTGTGTTCATCCTGGTGTTCAGCTCCGTTCTATCAAATCTGGTAGCTACCCAAGCAAGGTGACAAGAGATGGACGGAGCTGTTCAGTTGATATTGGCCATCTGTATGCCGATGAGGAGAGAGACATCTTGCTGTCTGTGAACATCCCACAGTGTCGTGAACAGACCTCACTGTTGAAGGTTGCTTGTTCATACAAGGATATAGTAACAAATGAGACCATCAAGCTTCAAGGCGATGAGGTGCAGATCAACAGGACGACATCCGCCTTATCTGAACCTGTATGCATTGAGGTTGATCGCGAGAGGAACCGTATACAAGCTGCTGATTCTATTGAATCTGCACGGTCCGCCGCCGAGAGGGGTGCTCTTGCTGAGGCCGTGACCATTCTTGAGGACTGCCGGAGGAGATTATCAGAGTCCTTTGCAAGCAAGAGCGGGGACCATCTTTCCATTGCCCTAGATGCAGAACTGAGGGAGATGCAGGAGAGGATGGCAAGCCGCCAACTTTATGAATCTTCAGGGAGGGCGTATATGCTATCTGGACTGAGTTCACATTCCTGGCAGCGCGCGACAACACGCGGAGACTCCACAGATAGCAGCACCGTTGTTCACTCCTATCAGACACCATCCATGGTTCAGATGCTACAGCATTCCCAGAGCTACATCCCTTTGCCTCAGGGCCAAAGGCCACAAGTCCGGCCAGCCAGGTCGTCAGGAAGATAGCTGTCTTGGCAACAAAATGCGCCGACGATGGTGAAGGATTTCGTCTTAGCTTTCATTGTAGCTCTTAGCTTGATTGTTGGTACATAGTACCTGCCGATTCTTGTGCTTATTTGGTTATTTGAGTCGTAGTGGGTTTATTACACCGAAGAAACTGAGCTGGATACTGAATACCGGGCACATTCTGGGGCATTAGCCTGTTCTGTAAGGAATAAGAAGGTTGGAATTGTATATAGTCTGGTAACCTAATTTTTTTTTTCAACCTGTATCCTAGATTCTTTAGTTTATCTTTCATGATGTTATTTGGTATCTGGTTTCAGTGTATTCAGATACTTACATGCTTCTGCATATAGCGCTCAGGAAATTCTGGGGCAATAAACTGCTCCTAGATTTCTCAGTCTGGTAATAACTAACAATCGGTTTCCTTTTGTTGTAATATTCATGCATTTGTATCTTGTTATCTGTGAAAGTATAGCCATTTAAAGGAAGCCAAGTTCAAAGCAGGGACACTTATTTTGGATCGGAGAGAGTATCTATTTTCCATCGTTCGAGTGTGCATGCAGATTTCTCACATGGGCTTCCCGTTTGCGTTTCCTCCCCCCCCCCCCCCCCCCCCCCCCCCCCCCCCCCCCCCCCCCCGGGCGGTTGTAGCGTGTGGATGTTTCTACTGTGTCCATCTGCTGGGTCACCTGCAGCTCCTCTATCACCCACGTCCGAAGCTCCTCTACCCTCCGTCCTCCACACCGGCGTCCCCTGCTGCTGTTCGTCGCAGCATGCGCCCACAGTGCTGCCATGAAGAACTTCGTGATGGTCTCGACATAGAGCTCAAAATTGACAGACATACACCTAGCATAGCTGAAGGAAAATCGGGGATGCCATTGGGGATGTGTTCTGCCACACTAGATCAGGCTTTGGCGAGGCTCCGACGAAGTAAATTCGTCACTAGGGAGCCCGTACGACGAGGTCGGTGGTCCAAATCAAGGTTAGTAATTTGTGACTTTTTAGAAGCTATAAACTTGTATGGACGTCTGGTTAGATTTTCTAGATGCTATAAACTTGTATGCGTTTGCTGCGAACATACAAGGAAGATGTTGCAATGATTATGGACGTCTGGTGCAGATGTTTTTGTAAGAAGCTGCAAAACTTGACTTCCCATGTTGGATACGTGTGTGGACATTTTTCGAGAATTTCCTTCGAGAGATGTGGACTTGCTACGATAAGTGGATACTTGCTAAATACACATTTTTGCTGCATACGCATATGTTTTTACCGTTTCTAAATGTTGCGATGTTTTTTAATAGTTTTGACCCACCGCAGGATGAGTTGGTGCAACGATGCTGCAAGCCGGCAATAATATACAACATTTGGATGGGGGTTATATTGCAAGGATCAGATGAATGGGATTTTGAGTTCTGAAGATCAAACGGCCGTGGAGGGGGAGGGGGTGAATTTACACTTACGGTGGACGCCGAACATTGTTCTTAATTAAAGCCGTACACATAAAATGTAATTACGTTTTGCAGGAATAGCTATCATTTTTAATAGTCCTACACGAAAGTCATGCCAACTTAACAAAAGTCTAACCATGGTCAACAAATCGAGCAAGAAACTTAAAACCAAAGCAAAGCAACAAGGTCCAATAAAAAGAAGCCATTTGGTTGTGGGATTTTCCCAAATCAAAGCAAGAATGTCCAACAAAAAGAAGCCATTTGGCAAAGAGATTGGGCTAGACACTGCCCCATCATATGTACCAACCCTTCATCCACAGTTCATGATGGACTAGTAGAACAAAGATTATCTCAACCACACACCCCTCCTACCTACCATCATTTTTCAATTACCCACAACATAAAAATAGCCCCTAAGGACATTTACTCCATTCACTCTCATTGGAATCAATCTCAAGGGCAGACATATTTATATGTTTCATTAAGAAGCATAGAGTCAATTCCGAGGAGTTTAGAACATCTTGCATCGACATTGATGGGTAAGGAGCTTTGAGGTGGGCATGGGAGGGTCGAACAATCAATACACTAGTCGAGCCTCTTGTCGACTTTTCTCGTAGCATAGGACGGAGTCATGCTCTAACGATCCAGTCGAACCTATTCTAAATACATTGGCATGTCAACTTTGTTGATGTACATCTACCTTCATATAAGGTACATGCCCTTACTAGCATTGTGTCGTAGCCAGTAACCATCAATACCCTCTAACCCCTAGTTTTCCTAACAATGACAACGAATTATATGAATTGAATTGCGCATAACAATACAATTGGGGGACATTTTAGAAATATGCAACTAGCATATACGTATTAAAAGTGCATCCGAGTAAATAGAGAGAATACATTGCCTTTTTAACAACTTACAAGCACAAAATAATCAATCAATTGATCGTAAGCAAATCCCAAGAACTAAATGGAAAATATTTTGTTGAATAGGTACCTATGTCAAGGGTGCGTGCCCTTGCTTACTGACATGCTTCAGTGGTCTCTACAGCTACATCATAGTTTTGTTTTAAACTCCGATTTGAACACAAAAGCTATATAGTGTGACTTCCTGATGACCATTTTGGTACGTAGAATTTTGAGAATGTGAGGATATGAGAAGCGTATAGTTGGGATGATATGCCATATTGAATCCTACATGATTTTTAACCAAAAACGTTCAATAGAATCTGTATGTTTGCACCACAGGAATAATACATGAATTTGTCTAAAGGAATGGGCATATGCCATAGCTATCATTGAACATAGGAAATTCGATGAGGCCACAAGAAAATTTCAGCGGTAAATTAAACCATAAGAAAAACTCCCAACAAATAAAATCCGTCAAAATTCCTTTAAAACAGAGGCTTCAAGGCATTTTGCTTATCTGCCTTGCCTTGAGATCTTCATGCCCCTCCTAATGTGTCATGTAGCTATTTCTCCTAACACACTACTGTTTTGTGCATCGGTTCATCACCCACTGCAGTATACTACCTCCATTTTAATAGAAAAACTATATTCTACAAATTTTACTACTTTGATATGTAAACCACCAATCAAAAATATATTAAAATTAATGACAACCAAGAGAGTTTTTTGTTTTGTTTTATGTGATGGTGCTGATTATCAAGAATGCAATCAATATGTAAAACCTAGAATGTAGATTAATATGGAACACAATTTTAGTCTAAATTGAAGATTATTGCGAAACGGAGGGAGTATTACGAAAACTCACCCACTACAGTACCAATATAACTCATGACTCACCATTATATGGTTTGTGATGTTGGTCATAGTCCTCACAAGATACGAGTTGTTGTATATTAAATATTTGATTGTTTTTGTTTCAAACACTCAGCTTTCTTGTTACCAAACTGGTTGTTTAATTTATTTCCAGTATTTCGTTTTCAAGCCCCTTTAGCGTTGGTTTGGCAATCTAAAGGACTGCAAGATGATGACCCTATGTCAACAAGTAACTACCAAATCGTAGAGGAAACAAAGCAGATACCGATGACATGGACGAGGAGGTTAGGCCGAGGCGACGATCGCATGGCAGGCGATGGCATGATACCAAAGGCAAGTGGAAAAATGGAAGCATCTTTAAGGCCGTTATTACATGAGTTGACTCTTAATGTATTGCATGGTAATTGCTTACCACATTTGGAGGATAGAGGAGAAGAAGCGAGAGAAAGATTTTTCACAAACCATGGTCACAACTTTCCTGAGCTGTTTCATAGTAGAGTTATCGAGTTTCACACGAGTTTCATACAAGTTTCATGGGACGAATCTTAAAGCATCACAGTTTAATAGAGTAGGTTCCATACGCGACACAGGTCTTGAAGTCTAGTCAACCGTTAAAACTACACTGGTATGTAGGGACACGATGAACTGAACTTTCCAGTTTAGAAGAGAAAAGTTGATCTCACTGATGTTGTACGACATGCTAACTCTTCACGCGGAGTTAACTTGTAATGTACCATCTCGTGAGCTAGCTATTTTACCGGCGACTCTAAATCACGTGAAGAGAACAATTTGACTTGACTCTAGTTTACTTTGTGGATGCCTATCACTCTCGAAAAAAAATAAACCTTACCTTTTCTATTAAATAAGAATAAGAGAATTACACAACTTATGAATGAAAAAATCGGGCGAAAACCCACAAAATCTGAAGCTATGATACTACAGCTACTTACAAAAAAACATATATTATTAGCATGAAACCTGATAAACTTCATGTCAATGCTGACTTTGGACAAGACGAGACGACATCAAGCACGGAGAACCCCTCGAACCTTGGCCCTGCAGAGGAACAAGGTGTCGAAGCAAGCCCAAGCATTGCACCCTGCCGGCACAAGCTGGTCCCGAAGGAAGCGCGGCAGCGCCATGTCCTGCCCCCACGCCCTGGCCTGGCCCTCGCGCTTCCCCTTTGGCTCCACGCAGAACGGCTCCACGGTGCCCTTGCCGAGGAAGGTGTCCCTGTAGAACACCGACGCCATCGAGAGACCCCGCACGCAGGTCTGGTACCTGTACCGGGTGTTGGTGATGCAGAGGGTGAGGTTGAACACCGGGGAGAGCGTCGGGTGGCTTACATCGTCGAGGTCCAGCCCGACGACGCCCGTGATGGCCATGGAGTACTCGGGGGGATGGCTTTGATATTCCACGACGAGCGACCACTAGTAGAAAAAAGGCCTCTAGTCCCGGTTGGTAAGGGCCTTTAGTCCCGGTTTTCCAACCGGTACTACGCAATCGGGACTAAAGGCCCCGTCCTTTAATCCCGGTTGGCCACAAACCGGGACTAAAGGCTCTCCACGTGGCTTTCGAGCGCTAGGCTAGAGTACCTCCGGTACTAAAGGACTACTCCACAAACCGAGAGTTTTTTAATTCTATTCTTAATTCTATTTCGAAATTTCCCACTTAGCCACACCCTTAATCACTAATTATACACTTAATTTCAGGTCAAAGTACTTACCCTGGTCAAATTTCGCATTCGGTCACCCATCCTCAAATTGCTCCAGTCCAAACACGCTTAACTTTTGAGTTCCTTCCAAATTAGCATCCAAATGAGAAGTTAGAACTTACTGATATATCCTATCAATCATATTAACCATGGGTCATGATGTTACACTTTTTTATTGTTTAAATTTTTAATTTTTTAAATAAATAACAATGATTATGTAATAATATTTTTTGAATAAATAACAATGAGTATGTAATAATATTTTTTGAATAAATAACAGTGATTATGTAATAATATTTAACATGGAATAATTCATATCTTTAAATTCGTAAATTAAAATTTGAAAAATAAAATGGTTAAATCTATTAAAAAACGAGAGGAATTCAAATATGCCATCCATATCATCTTTTACATCACAGAAATATCAATAAACTTGCTATGAAAAAACCTCTATCATGGAGCCAAATGATCAAGTTATGGCAATTCCCACGGCATAGTTTGTGATAATGTTCTCATATTCGACAAATAGGTTTATCTTGGTATAGGAAATAATGGTTTCGATGTGATTTTTCAAATTATTTTTATAAATATCAATTTCCTTTTTCTAAGTGGTAAAAATGACTTTTTTTGTGAACCAGGTACAAACAATATGATGCAAAATGGCATCCATCTAATTCTCACAAAGAGTAGTCCATATTTGATGGATAATCCCCAAGTATTAGGAATTTTCTTGATTTCTATCTAATTTTGTCTAGTTAAATTAGTTTATGCTGATTTTCGGAAAGTAATCCAAATTTGAACAACAAGTGTTTGATAGTTTGGTCTAATTTAAAAAAAATCATTTTAAGGTACACAACTAGAGGTTATATCACATAAATATCGATAGTTTTGGAGAATTTGACCTCTTTCGATGAATAGTCATGTTGGCCATTTTGACCATTTTTTTAAATCAAATAAAGTGAAAAAACCTCAAAAAAATATATCCTCTGACATGGAGTCCTTTTATGTGTACTAGCTGCTATGGAAAATGATAAACTTGATTTTTGACAAATTGTTCAAAAAATCTTCACAAAAAGATCATGTATAAACATTTATAAGTTTCAAGCCAAATGACCAAGTTATGACAATTCCCACGGCATACTTTGTGATAAAGTTCTTATATTCGACAAATAGGTGTATCTTGGTATAGGAAACAATGATTCCGAAGGGATTTTTCAAATTATTTTTATAAATATCGTTTTTCTTTTTCTAAGTGGCAAAATGACTTTTTTTATGAACCAAGTACAAAAAATATGGTGCCAAATGCCACCCATCTAATTCTCACAAAGAGTAGTCCACTTTTGATGGATAATCACCAAGTATTAGGAATTTTCTTGATTTCTATCTAATTTCGTCTAGTTAAATGAGTTTATGCTGATTTTCCGAAAATAATCCAAATTTGAACTACTAGTGTTTGATAGTTTGGTATGAAATTTTTAAAAAAATATTTTAAGGTACACAACTAGTGGTTATACCATATTAATATCGATAGTTTTAGAGAATTTGACCTCTTTCGATGAATAGTCATGTTGGCCATTTTGATCTTTTTTGAAAAAAAAAAGTAAAAAAACCCTAAAAAAAAGATATCCCCTTTAGTCCCGGTTGGTATCTCTAGTCCCGGTTGGAGATACCAACCGGGACTAAACGGCTCGCACCGGCCGTGGCCTCTTTAGTCCCGGTTGGAGATACCAACCGGGACTAAAGGTCCCGTTTCACCCGGGACTAAAGCTGGCCGTGCCTCTAGCCGTTGGAACCGGGACTAATTCTCACATTAGTTCTGGCCCCAAACACGGCCGGAACTAAAGCTCCGGACGGAAGGCCCATTTTCTACTAGTATACCGAATCATGAGGCCAAGCACCGGGCTGAACAACACTGCGATGAGCGCGAACGCTATCAAACCTTCTGAGCGGCATCCTCTCTCGTTCGTCATGCTGGATGAGGCTTCCTGGCCGATATTCTTCCTTGATCAGGACGTAGTTAGTTGTGCTCCAACGGCCGGCCGCGTACGCGGTGCAGCAGTTCAGCGATCGATCCTAACATCTAGTGGGTAGTTGGTTGATTTTATAGCAAACTCGGCACGAGTTAATTGCACTGGCGGTCACACAACTCGTCGTGCATGTGCACTTAAGTCACACATCTGGAAAACCAGATTATTTGGTCACACAAGCGAACATGTGGGTGCACTTTGGTCAAATACCAGACACCTCATCCGGTTTTGACAGGAACTTTTCAATAAAACCCTCGTGTAATACTAGGAGGGTTGGTTTGCAAATAAGCGCGCGCCATGCAGGTGTTCGACGAAATGCCTGCGTGCCCGTGCTTCCGGTCGGCGCCGCCGCGACCCTTCTCGTCGCGCACTGGCCAAGCCCCGCCGTGCCCCTTCTCGCCGGCTCGCCGAGCTCTGGACGCTCACGCAGTCCGACGCCTGGAGATTAATCATCCTAATCATGCAGTACTACGCGGGAGACAAGTTAACATGCAGGCTTGCAGCCGAATGGATGAATGAGAGTACTGTCCTCCGTGACCTTGTTCAGGTATACCAGCGGCGTCCGGCCAATCAGCTGCGTGCCAAAAATCAAGATTCATGTCAAGTGAACAATGATTCAAAATAGTGTTTCAAAATGAATTCTCTATTTCTGTCAAATTCACCTGCAAGTTGACCAATGATTCCTGGATCCTCACAAACATTTATGGCCCCTGTCAAGTGGAAAGAAGAGGAAATTTTATTGTTTGGTTTGGAAATATTGATATGCCTTAAGATACTGATTGGATAGTCTTGGGTGACTTTAACTTCATCAGAAGTCTAGAAGATAGAAATAAACCCGGTGGTGATATCAATGACATGCTAATTTTCAATGAAGCAATCAGTAATCTGGGCTTGGTGGAATTCCCTTTGAAAGGTAGAAAGTATACTTGGAGTAATATGCAGCAAGATCCTCTTCTCGAAAGGCTTGACTGGTTCTTCACTTCTGAATCCTAGACTATTTCTTACCCTGCAACAATTGTTACCTCCTTGGCAAAACCAACATCTGATCATGTCCCTTGTGTCATTGATATTGGGACTAAAATCCCAAAAGCTGAGATATTCAGGTTTGAGAATTTCTGGATGCAGCATAATTCTTTTAAGCAGATTGTGCAAAATGCTTGGAACATTCCAGTTGGGTTTACAGACAGTGCAAAGAAAGTTAATGCCGAGTTGAAAAACACCAGACGAGCTCTGAAGCTTTGGTCCAAAACTCTATCCCCTTTGAAGACTTCCATTGCTCAAATCAATGAACTTGTTTGACCTGCTAGAAATTCTAGAAGAGTCGAGAGAACTTGATGATTGGGAGAGTAATCTCAGAGATCTATCAAAGGCTCACATGTGCATCTGCTGGAGTGTCGGAATGCATACTGGAGGCAGAAAGGAAAAATTAATTGGGTGAAGCTGGGAGATGCTAATACCAAATTCTTTCATGCTCGGGCAATAGTCAGACATAGACATATTTCAATTGCTTCTCTGAAGAATGATAATCAAGTTGATATAACAGACCATGATGGCAAAGCTGCTATTCTTTGGAATGCTTTTAAGGACAGAATGGGAAGGTCGAATAATACTGAAATGCATTTTGACTTGCCTAGTTTGTTTGGTGAACCGCCAAATACTGATATGTTCTAGGAACTGGAGTTGCCTTTCTCTGATGAGGAAATTGAAAATGTGATTAAAGAACTTCCCAATGAGAAATCCCCTGACCAAATGGTTTCAATAATGAATTTATCAAATGTTGCTGGAGCCTTATTGGAGAAGACATCAAAGAGTTGGTTAGAGCTTTTCATAGTAAAAATATTTGCGTAGAAACTATAAATGATTCATACATTTCACTGATTCCCAAAGTGGATAACCTTGAAACTCCAGCTGATTTTAGGCCCATCTCACTGCTCAACAGTGTGCTCAAGATCATCACAAAGTTGTTTGCCAATAGATTGCAAAAAATCATTTTGAAGTTGGTTCACAAAAATCAGTATGGTTTTTTTAAATCAAGAAGCAATCAGGACTGCCTTGGTTGGGGATTTGAATATCTTTTTCAGTGTCACCAGTCCAAGAAGGAAATTATTGTGTTAAAGCTGGATTTTGAAAAGGCCTTTGATAAAATTGAGCATGATACAATCCTCAAAATTTTGGAGGCAAAGGGCTTTGGCAAAAACTGGATAAATTGGATTGCGCTCCTTCTGAAATTTGGTACTTCTGCTGTCATGCTGAACGGAGTGCGTGGGAAAAAGTTTTATTGTAGAAGAGGGGTTTGTTAGGGGGATCCTTTGTCACCTCTGCTGTTTGTCCTGGCAGCTGATTTATTACAATCGGTTCATCTTAATAAAGAAAAAACACAAGGCCTTCTGAGAACTCCTTTGGACATTCCAAGCTGCCATGAGTTTCCAGTAATGCAAATGCTGACGATACTCTGCTGGTCATGCAAGCGGACACCGCACAAATCCTCTGCCTCAAGGCTCTACTCCAGTCTTTTGCTGACTCTACTGGCCTCCGTGTAAATTTTCACAAATCCATGATGGTTCCCCTGAATGTAAGCGCGGATATACTTGAAGCTGTTGTGGGTCTCATGAATTGTCAACTTGGATATTTTCCCTTTACTTACCTTGGTCTTCCACCGGGAACCACTAGACCAACTTGGAATATTTTCTTCCAATGGTGCAAAGGGTAGAAAGGAGGCTCTGTAGTGTTGCAAACTTCCTGAATATTGGTGGCAAGCTTGAAATGGTTAAATATGTTCTAGCATCCATGCCAATTTTCTATATGTGTACTTTGGAAATCCATGCAGCTGTGAAGGAGCAATTGAATAAATATATGAAACATTGCCTTTGGAGAAAGCCGGATTTGGAAGATAAAAAGCCTGCACTGGTTAAATGCATGGAAAACAGTTTGTAGGCCAAAAAATCAGGGTGGTTTAGGAGTCATGGACATTGATGTGCAGAACAAAGCCTTGCTCTTAAAAAGTCTTCACAAGTTTTATAACAAATGTGATATCCCTTGGGTTCATTTGGTTTGGGACACCTACTACTCTGAAAATCAACTCCCTGGTGCAAGGTTACAGGGATCCTTCTGGTGGAAAGCGCATTTGAAGCTCTTGGACTATTATAAAGGAATGTCAAGATGTAAAATTGGCGCTGGTGCTTCTGCTTTATTTGGCAAGATCTCTGGCATGACACCTGTCTGAAGCATAGGTTCCCATGTCTGTATTCCTTTGCTAAGGATATTGATATTACTGTCAGATATGCAGTTCAGAGTGAATTTCTTGAGGACTTATTTCATTTGCCATTAAGCAGAGAAGCTTTCCAATTATTCATTCAGTTAGAGGTAATCTAGGAAGATGTCAAGCAAACTAGTGAACTTGCTTAGCAAGATGTTTGGACATACATTTGGGGAAATGATTCTTTCTCTTCCAAGAAAGCTTATAATGTTCTGATTGGAACTCAACAAGTATCCACGCAATTTAATTGGATTTGGAAAAGCTCCTGCCAATCTAAGCACAAAATCTTCTTCTGGCTGCTGTTGCATGACAGATTAAACACCAGAAATCTTTGTTTCGGAAAAACTTTCATCTTGAATCCTATGACCGTGCTACCTTGCAATGCCAACAATAAGAGACTCTGGTGCATTTGTTCTGGACTTGCCCGATGGCCATGAGATGCTGGGATTATATCTGTCCACAGCGAAATCGAAATTTATCGCTTCATGAGGCCTTCCAGGATATGAAAAGTAAGTTGAATTTACCTTTTTTCATGGACATTCTGATTCTTGCCAGTTGGAGCATTTGGATGATCAGAAACAACAAGATTTTCATGGTCATCTATTTGTCAGAATTAAATTGACTTAAATACAGAATCAAGGCCAAACACTCTGACAAGTTTAACATTTGGAGAGAATTACAAACTTAGGACCTTTTTTCCTTTTCAAAATTTTGACGGAAGCAGCAACCTGTACATACCTTGTAAATATTGAAAATTTATAAAAGTTGCAGTGGGATTTTTCCCACTGTTTTGCCTATCAAAAAAAATCAAGATTAACAGAGACGAAACCAGAACGATGACGAGCTGGCGGGTTCTCGGTGCCAAGGTACTGCGCCGAGACCATGTTCTCACCGGGGTACCCCGCGCCGGCACCTTCTCACCATGAGGTGGAGCGCGTTCGTGAACCAGAAGAAGCTCGTTGCTGGGGATTCCGTCATGTTCCTCCGCGGCGACGACGGGGAGCTCTATGTCGGCATCTGGCGTGCCAAGCGCGGGTTCTGCGGTGCCGAGCTGGGCTCCTTGCCCGCCTAGGACCAGTACGCTGGCGCGGTGCAAGGAAATGTGAGCCCGTCCAAGGTGCGCGCCGAGGACGTGTTCGAGGTGGCGAGGCTGGCGGGCAGCGGGAAACCGTTCGAGGTCATGTACTACCCGCGCGCCAGCACGCCGGAGTTCTGCGTGCGCGCTGCAACAGTGCGCACGGCGATGCAGGTTCAGTGGTGCCCGGGATACGGTTCAAGATGGCGTTCGAAACTGAGGACTCGTCCCGTATCTGCTGGTTCATGGGCACCGTCGTCGGCGTCCAGTTCGACGACCCATCCGGTGGCCGCAGTCGCCGTGGAGGCTTCTTCATGTACTACACTACACAAACAAATCAAAAAATAGAGTTAATTGCACTGGACGGCGGTGGTGGCATTTCGTCGAACACCTCCATGGCCCGCCGACGCCATCGTCTTTTGCAATACAGGTGGTTTTCTGAAAAGTTCCTGTCAAAACCGGATGACGTGTCCGGTATTTGACCAAAGTGCACCCACATGTTCACTTGTGTGACCAAATAATCTGGTTTTCCAGATGTGTGACTTAAGTGCACATACGCGACGAGTTGTGTGACTGCCAGTGCAATTAACTCACCTCGGCACACACCCTAATATGACAAGTTCGCCCTCCACATGGTATACTTTGCCAAAAATGAAATTCCTTATATTAGGACCCATCATATCGCTGTGCATGTAACTCTCGAATTAATCCCCCTGCTTTTAGCCCGCGTAATTAATCTCCTTTCGAAAAATTCAAAATGCTATAGTGTTTAACCGAGTGTTGGAATTTTGATATGTTTTCAATCTTAAGTTTCTTGCAATGAGCTCTTTAAAAATAGATCCCATTTGATGATATGAGCAGAGACCGATGTTGTTGCTCAAGATGCTGGTTGGTTACTTATCCCCGTGACACTTTGCTACAAACGTTAAGGCAGAGGATATATAAGTTGGTGCTGGAGGCATTGAAGTTGTTGCTAAACTCACTTTGGCTGGTAGAGATGTCAGTGTTGTTTGTTGGTTCTCCCTACATCCTGACTATTTTAAGCCATTAATGACCCCTCAAAAACTTTTAGCCATATCTGTAGCCCATGAGGATGGTGACAAGCTTAATGTCCGTTGCCTACTCCGTGCACTCTTCCTATTCCCCTACCTATTCCCCTTCATCGTCGCGCACCAGTTTTGTTGGCTTCGGTGTGAGCTTTATGTGCTCCATCATGTTTACATATGTATCGTTCTCTTTGCAATATAAAATTTAGAACGATGCAAAAGTGTAAAAAATGTAATCCATGTAGACCCTGATACGAGTTCTTTTCAACTTGTAAAATTCTTCCTTTAATTATGGAAACATTTGTTGAACTAGTTAGAATTTAGAAGAAAAAAGTTGATCTCATTGTTATTCTACGACATTGCATATAATGCTCCCTCTTCACGCACTTGTAAGTTGTAACATACCAATATGTTTTTTTATTCCATCATTCTTGAAAAATAAAATTTACAAAATCATATTTTATTGCCTCTATCCCAAGATATAAGATGTTATGGTAAGCTATAAGAGTCTACCAAAACATTTTATGTTTTGGGACGGAGGTAGATATACGGATAAAGTACAATGCTTTGGTATTAGATACTGCAAAAAAAGATAGTATATGATATAGTAATATCTCGAACACTTATTTACTATTGAAAGAGCTTCTCGCCCCCGATTTCAATTTTATTGAAATGAAACCAATAAAACAGCAAGTCTCAGGTTTTTTTTTTTGAAGCGAAGGCAAAAGCTTTGCCATTTCCATTAATTAAGAAGAAAGGCCCCCGGTTTATTAGAGGAGAAACCAGGCGAAAACCATACAACAAGACCCCACACCATGGGGCAAAGCCCACACAACCTCGAAAACATCAGACCACAAAGAGCGCCAAGACAGAGGCCAAACACCACGCCAGAGAGAAGACGCCGTGACTACAATGGGAGGTGCAGACACGGGACGCTCTAGCGAAGATGAAGAAGCCACCCCTCTGAAGTTCCCACAACATCACTCGGGGCCGCCGCCCCGACATCCAACTATTCCGCCACGCCGAGTAGACCACCATCACCACCTTCCGGGACCGCCATCCCGACGTACCACCGCTCGCACTCGAGCCACGACGCCGCACTACACAGCCACCCGCAGCCCAAGCTGCACAAGGTAAACTGCTTGCAGACCACATCGCCGCACCAACATCCGGGGCCGCCGCCCCGGCCTAAAAGGCAACCGCTGCTGCCGCTGCCCCAGCAGCCCCGACAGCCTCGCCGCCAACACCACCTTCCGGGACCGCCATCCCGACGTATGCACCGCTTGCACTCAAGCCACGACGCCACACAGCTCAGCCACCCGCAGCCCAAGCTGCACAGGGAAAACCTCATGTCGACCACGCCGCCGTACCAACATCTGGGGCCGCCGCCCCGGCCTAAAAGACGACCACTGCGACCACCGAACAAGCCACCCGCCCACGTGGAGACCAGCGGCGGCCATCCTGCCACCAAGTCCCGCAGAGCTGCCGAAGGCCACCGGACGCAGCACGAACCGCCACGCCGTACCGGCACCATGCCGGCAAGGCGGGGAGGAGCGCCACCGAAGCCAAGAACCACCGCGGTTCCCGGCCGTAGCCACGCACCAGATGCGCGGACGCGCACTGCACGCCCGACGGAGACTGGAGACGGCAGAACAGCCGCCAACCCACCACGGAACCACCTCCTCGCGCCTCCGAGCCGCGCCACCAAGCAGGCATCGCTGCACAGCTCCACGCAGCCTCCACCGCCCAATAGCCGTAGCCCGCCAAGCCCAACTGCAGGCCCAGATCGAGCCCCCACCATCGCCGCCGCTCTGCGCCGCCGGCTGCTCCCTTGCCAGCGCCGCCGCCACACCCCCGGCGACCCTCGTCCATCACCACGGCCACCACGCCTGCTGCCTGCGCCGCCGCCCCATCGCCGCGCTGCCGCTGCTCCCCTTGCCCCCCCCCCCGCCCCCCCCCCCCCCCCCACAACGCGAGGAGAGGAAAACCGCCCCGCCGCCACCTTCCCAGGGGGGGCGCAGCAAGACACTTCCAAACTCTACCCTCAGCTAAATCACTACCCAGCAACTCGTACCCTAGTGCTGGCGCCTGGTTGACGGGAGAGTAATTTGAGGATGATGATGATGTGATGAGTACTTCCCTGGCAACGGCGCCAGGAAAATAGCTTGATGACGTGAAACACACGTTCGTTGGGAGACCCCAAGAGGAAGGTATGATGTAGTCAGCAGCAAGTTTTCCCTCAGAAAGAAACCAAGGTTATCGAACCAGTAGGAGCAGCAACTCTTCAGAAGGTTGTCAACGGCGCCAGAAAAATAGCTGTCGCAGGGAGTCTGGACTGTTGACGTGGAATCTGCACACAACACAATCAAACTACTTTGCCCCAACGAAACAGTGAGGTTGTCAATCTCACTGGCTTGCTGAAAACAAAGGATTAAACGTATGGTGTGGAAAATGAGTATTAAATTGCAGAGAATGAAAAAGGAACAGTTTGCAGTTTGTGGTTGTTTAATCAGTGTAAAAGAATGGACCGGGGTCCACAGTTCACTAGTGGTGTCTCTCCATAAAAGATAACTAACATGTTGGGTGAACAAATTACAGCTGGGCAATTGACGAATAGTGAGCGCATGACAATGCATATACATGACATGTTGACTACTATGATATTTAATTGGGCATTACGACATAATACATAGATCGTTATCCAACAGCATCTATGACTAATAATCCACCGCCGGGTTGTCATCCGAGTCCCCCGTTGGTATTAAGTTGCAAGCAACGGATAATTGCATTAAGTAAAGTGCGTAATGTAAACAAACACATATGCCGTGGACATAGCATCGTTAGGTTATCCCTAGTGGCAACAGCACATCCACAACCTTAGAACTTTCTGTCACTGTCCCAGGTTAAACGGAGACATGAACCCACTATCTAGCATAAATACTCTCTCTTGGAGTTACAAGCATCTACTTGGCCAAAGCATCTACGAGTAACGGAAAGCATGCAAGATCTTAAATAACATATAAGATAGATTGATAATCAACTTGACATAATATTCAATATTCATCGGATCCCAGCAAACACAACATGTAGCATTACAATAATATGATCTTGATCATGTAGGGCAGCTCACAAGATCTAAACATGATGGCACAAAGTGGAGAGACAACCATCTAGCTACTGCTATGGACCCGTAGTCCAAGGATGAACTACTCACGCATCACTCCGGAGGCAGGCATGGCGATGTAGAAGCCTCCGGTGACGATTCCCCTCTCCGGCAGGGTGCCGGGAAGAGGTTCTGAACCCTCCCGAGCTAGGGTTGACGACGGCGGCGTCTCTGGAACTTTTCGTGGATATTTGCTCAGGTACTTAGGGTTTTCGCGTCGGGGGGAATAAGTAGGCGAAAGGGCGGCGGCTGGCGACCCCCGAGGGGCCCACACCACCCCAGGGCGCGGCAGAGGGGGGCCGCGCCCTGGCGTGTGGGGCCCGTGGCTCCTCTCCTGCTCTTCGCTCCGTCAGTGTGTTCTGGAAAATAGGGACCCCGTGTAGTTTCGTCCAATTCCGAGAATATTTCCAGACTAGCTTTTCTGGAATACAAAAACAGCAGAAAACAGGAACTGGCACTTCGGCATCTTGTTAATAGGTTAGTCCCAAAAAATGTATAAAAGTGATATAAAGTAGATGCAAAACATGTAGCAATTGGTATAAAACAAGCATGGAACATCAAAAATTATAGATACGTTTGAGACGTATCAGCATCCCCAAGCTTAGTTCCTACTCGTCCTCGAGTAGGTAAACGATAAAAACAAATAATTTTTGAGGTGACATGCTACTATCATAATCTTGATCATATAATATTGCAAGGCACATGTAAATGAATGAAGTGATCCAAGTCAATGGTCTATAATTTGCTATCAAATAGATAATGAGTAAACAATGAATCACACAAGCTAAACGTTTTCATGAATAGTACTTTCGAGACAAGCATCAAACAGTTTTGCATAAGTGTTAACTCATAAAGCAATAGTTTCTAATAAAAGGTATTTAATCAACACAAAGGAAGAATTTAGTTTCAGCATTTGCTTCAACTTTCAACATATTTATCTCATGGATATTGTCAACACAAAGTAGTATAACAAGTCCAATACATTGCATATAACGCATGTTGTAACAAAGTTGACACTAGTGTTTGCTTGTGGAAGACAGAAAGAATAGGAAAACTGACTCAACATAAAAGTAAAAGAAAGGCCCTTCGCAGAGGGAAGCAGGGATTAAATCATGTGCTAGAGCTTTTAGGTTTTTGAAAGCATATAGAGATTGCATAAAATATTTGATACTCCTCCCAACCTTGCTAACACAAGCCATGGCTAACCGAATCCTCGGGTGCCTTCCATCAATCACATACCATGGAGGAGTATCTATTTTTGAGAGGTGTTTGTTAATTGTCAACGAATGGTAGCGGGTGAGAACAGTATTCTACCTGTCGAACGGACTTTTAAGAGCGGCTCCCATGAAGGACGTTATTTCTACCAGCAAGGCAGATCATCCCTCTTTCTCTTTGGTTTACACACATTCAGGTATTTCACTGTTTGTCATTGCTTACTGATGAATCAGGGCAAAAGTGTGAAGAGAATTAATTGGTTAAAGTTGTAATTAATTGGGACTGGGCACCCCGTTGCCAGCTCTTTTTGCAAGTTATTGGATAAGCGGATGTATATGCCACTAGTCCAGGTGTAAAAGTCCACTCGACAAATAGAATAAAGAATAACCACACTAATTCCTCATGAGCTAGTAAACATTGACACAAAAAGGGAATAATAACATTTTGAATAATTTAAAGGTAGCACATGAAAAATTTACTTGGAGTGGCAAGGAAATACCACATATAGGTAGTTATGGTGGACACAAATGGCATGGATTTTGGCTCAAGGATTTGGATGCACGAGAAGCATTCCCTCTCAGTACAGAGTTTAGGCTAGCAAGGTTATGTAAGCAAACAAGAATATCAACCCGTACACCAAGTTTTATATGACAAACATATTGCAAACGTTATAAGACTTCATACCGTCTTCCTTGTTAACCAAACCCTGTTATTAGAAAATATCTAGACCTTAGAGGTACCACCGATGCAAACCAAATTTTCAACAAGCTTTACGGTAGTTCTTCACTAATAGGCTTAACTCATGTGATGCACAATTTAATCATGATCTACTTGTTAACTCAAAACAATTGACAAGCATCAAGTTATCCATTTTAGTGATCTACAAGATTAAGCAAGTTTTTCCTTATACCAATTACCACATGCAACATTTTCTGAACCAACCAAACACCAATCAATTTATTTCATCAACTCTCCAAACAAATATAAGTGAAGCAAGAGAGTACTTTCTACAAAAGAAAGCTAATAGCTCTGACAAGAGATACATGAAAACAAGAGCTAAAAGCTGAACAGCGCTAGATATGAATACTCAACAAATATAAGTGAAGAATAGGAGTATTCTCATGAAAAAGCGGAGCGTGTCTCTCTCCCAATCAAGAATGCTAGGGTCCAGTCAAGCTTTATTGAAAATAAAATGCAATACTGAAAATAAAAGCACACAGACGCTCCAAGAAAAGCACATATGATGTGAAAGAATTAAAATATAGTTTCACTAGAGATGACCTGATAATTTTGACGATGAAGAAGGGGATGCCTTGGGCATCCCCAAGCTTAGACGCTTGAGTCTTCTTGAAATATGCTGGGGAGATCCATGGGAGCCTCCCCAAGCTTAAGCTCTTCACTCTTCTTGATCCTATTATATCATCCTTCTCTCTTGACCCTTGAAAACTTCCGTCACACCAAACTCAAAGTAGATCTCATTAGAGGGTTAGTGCATAATCAAAAATTCACATGTTCTGTAAAGACGCAATATGATTTGTTACTTTAAACATTAGCTACAGCCACTGATGTTATGTGAAGCTCTTCCACCCAAAAAAGAATTTCACTCAACACTAGTAAAAGAGAGAATGCGAAAAATAAAAAGGCATAATCTGTCTAAAACAGAACAGTCCGCAAAGACGAATTTTTTCGAGGCACTTACGACGCTCAGATCGAGAAACTCTGAACTAATGAAAGTTTCAGACATTCATAAAGATTACGCACAAAAATTTCAGATTTTTAACAATCTGGTGATTTTAGGAATTTCGTACAGTGAACAGCAAAAATCTGTTTCTGCGCAGCAATCAAAATTAAGCATCATCTTATCATTAGAGGCTACTCTTGGCACAACAATGCGAGAAAATAAAGATACAAAGGAGTTGCTACAGAAGTAAACAAACTCCTTGACTCAATAAAAGAAAAATTGCAGAAAAATAAAATGGGTTGCCTCCCATAAGCGCTTTTCTTTAACGCCTTTTAGCTAGGCACAAAGCATGCATCAAGTATTACCAAGTGAAGAAGCATCAACATTGTATTTGTTCGAACAATAGAATCATAAGGTGGCTTAATCTTCTTCCTAGGAAAGTGTTCCATACCTTTCTTGAGAGGAAATTGATATTTTATATTCCCTTCTTTCATATCAATAATAGCACCTACAGTCCTAAGAAAAGGTCTTCCCAACACAATAGGGCATGATGGATTGCACTCAATATCCAAGACAATAAAATCAACGGGGACATAATTGTTGTTAACCATGATAAGAACATCATCAATTCTTCCCAAAGGTTTTTTAATAGTAGAATCAACAAGGTGAACATCCAAGTAACAATTTTCCAAAGGTGCTAAATCAAGCATATCATATAATCTTTTAGGCATAACAGAAATACTAGCACCAAGGTCACACAAAGCATTGCAATCAAAGTCATTCAATTTCAATTTAATGATGGGCTCCCAACCATCTTCTAACTTCCTAGGGATAGAAGCTTCATGTTTAATTTCTCTTCCCTAACTTGTATGAGAGCATTAGTAATATGTTTAGTAAAAGCCATGTTTATAGCACTAGCATTAGGACTTCTAGCTAGCTTTTGCAAGAACTTAATTACTTCAGAAATATTGCAACCATCAAAATCAAAGTCATTATCATCAAAAGTAATGGAATTATTCTCTTCCTTATTGCTAGAAATTTCAGCATCTTTATCAAGGACAGTTTCAGAGTTATCAGGCAATTTAGGACATTTTGCAATAGAAGTGGAAACATTACCAACACCAACTATCTTGCCATTAATGGTAGGAGGTTTGTTAACACTTGAGTTTGAAGCATTTTCAGAAGTAGTAATAGTATAAACTCTAGCAATATATTCTTTCTAGCAATTTCATCCTCTCTTTCCCATCTAGCATGCAATTCAGCTAACATCCTCACATTGTTATCAATTTTAACTTGTATAGCATTGAGAGTTTTGCTCTCTTTAACATCATGAGGCATGTTCTTTAGTTTCAATAAGTCAACATCAAGAGCAAGACTATCAACTTTAGAGGAAAGCACATCAATTTTCCCAAATTTCTCCTCAACAGTTTTATTGAAAGCAGTTTGTGTACTAATAAAATCCTTAAGCATAACTTCAAGATCAGAGGGTACACTCTTATTATTATTGTAGGAGTTACTATAGGAATTTCCATAACCATTGCCACTATTAGAAGGATAGGGCCTATAATTGCTATTACCAAAATTATTCCTATAAGCATTGTTGTTGAAATTATTATTTTTAATGAAGTTCACATCAACATGCTCTTCTTGAGCAACCAAAGAAGCTAAAGGAACATTATTTGGATCAACATGTGTTTGACCATTTGCAAGCATAGACATAATAGTATCAATTTTGGCACTCAAGGAGGAGGTTTCCTCAACAGAATTTACCTTCTTACCTGTTGGAGCTCTCTCGGTGTGCCACTCAGAATAATTAATCATCATATCATCAAGAAGCTTTGTTGCAGCACCCAAAGTGATGGACATAAAGGTACCTCCAGCGGCCGAATCCAATAAATTCCTCGAAGAAAAATTTAATCCTGCATAGAAGGTTTGGATGATCATCCAAGTAGTCAGTCCATGAGTGGGACAATTTTTAACCAATGATTTCATTCTCTCCCATGCTTGAGCAACATGTTCATTATCAAATTGCTTAAAATTCATTATGCTACTTCTCAAAGAAATAATCTTAGCAGGAGGATAATATTTTCCAATAAAAGCATCTTTGCATTTAGTCCATGAATCAATACTATTTCTAGGCAAAGATAGCAACCATTCTTTAGCACGTCCTCTCAAGGAGAAAGGAAAAAGTTTCAGTTTAATAATATCACCATCTACTTCCTTGAGCTTTTGCATTTCACAAAGTTCAACAAAGTTATTAAGGTGAACAGCAGCATCATCAGTACTAACACCAGAAAATTGCTCTTTCATAACAAGATTTAAAAGTGCAGGTTTAATTTCATAAAATTCTGCTGAAGCAGCAGGTGGAGCAATAGGTGTGCATATGAAATCATTGTTGTTCGTGCTAGTGAAATCACACAACTTAGTGTTCTCAGGAGTACTCATTTTAGCAGAAATAAAAACAGTACAGAAAATAACTTGAAAGTAAACTAGATGCAAGTAACTAATTTTTTTGTGTTTTTGATAATTGAAAGCAAACAAGATAAAATAAAATAAACTAAGCAAGACAAAAACAAAGTAAAGAGATTGGAAGCGTGAAACTCCCCTTGCAGAAGACTGCTGTCTCCCCGGCAACGGCGCCAGAAAAATAGCTGCTGTTGACGGGAGAGAGAGATGATGATGAGATGACTTCCCCGGCAACGGCGCCAGAAAAATAGCTTGATGACGTGAAACACACGTTCGTTGGGAGACCCCAAGAGGAAGGTATGATGTAGTCAGCAGCAAGTTTTCCCTCAGAAAGAAACCAAGGTTATCGAACCAGTAGGAGCAGCAACTCTTCAGAAGGTTGTCAACGGCGCCAGAAAAATAGTGTCGCAGGGAGTCTGGACTGTTGACGTGGAATCTGCACACAACACAATCAAACTACTTTGCCCCAACGAAACAGTGAGGTTGTCAATCTCACTGGCTTGCTGAAAACAAAGGATTAAACGTATGGTGTGGAAAATGAGTATTAAATTGCAGAGAATGAAAAAGGAACAGTTTGCAGTTTGTGGTTGTTTAATCAGTGTAAAAGAATGGACCGGGGTCCACAGTTCACTAGTGGTGTCTCTCCATAAAAGATAACTAACATGTTGGGTGAACAAATTACAGCTGGGCAATTGACGAATAGTGAGCGCATGACAATGCATATACATGACATGTTGACTACTATGATATTTAATTGGGCATTACGACATAATACATAGATCGTTATCCAACAGCATCTATGACTAATAATCCACCGCCGGGTTGTCATCCGAGTCCCCCGTTGGTATTAAGTTGCAAGCAACGGATAATTGCATTAAGTAAAGTGCGTAATGTAAACAAACACATATGTCCGTGGACATAGCATCGTTAGGTTATCCCTAGTGGCAACAGCACATCCACAACCTTAGAACTTTCTGTCACTGTCCCAGGTTAAACGGAGACATGAACCCACTATCTAGCATAAATACTCTCTCTTGGAGTTACAAGCATCTACTTGGCCAAAGCATCTACGAGTAACGGAAAGCATGCAAGATCTTAAATAACATATAAGATAGATTGATAATCAACTTGACATAATATTCAATATTCATCGGATCCCAGCAAACACAACATGTAGCATTACAATAATATGATCTTGATCATGTAGGGCAGCTCACAAGATCTAAACATGATGGCACAAAGTGGAGAGACAACCATCTAGCTACTGCTATGGACCCGTAGTCCAAGGATGAACTACTCACGCATCACTCCGGAGGCAGGCATGGCGATGTAGAAGCCTCCGGTGACGATTCCCCTCTCCGGCAGGGTGCCGGGAAGAGGTTCTGAACCCTCCCGAGCTAGGGTTGACGACGGCGGCGTCTCTGGAACTTTTCGTGGATATTTGCTCAGGTACTTAGGGTTTTCGCGTCGGGGGGAATAAGTAGGCGAAAGGGCGGCGGCTGGAGACCCCGAGGGGCCCACACCACCCCAGGGCGCGGCAGGGGGGCCCGCGCCCTGGCCACGTGTGGGGCCCACGTGGCTCCTCTCCGTCGCTCTTTGGTCCGTCAGTGTGTTCTGGTAAAATAGGGACCCCGTGTAGTTTCGTCCAATTCCGAGAATATTTCCAGACTAGCTTTTCTGGAATACAAAAACAGCAGAAAACAGGAACTGGCACTTCGGCATCTTGTTAATAGGTTAGTCCCAAAAAATGTATAAAAGTGATATAAAGTAGATGCAAAACATGTAGCAATTGGTATAAAACAAGCATGGAACATCAAAAATTATAGATACGTTTGAGACGTATCTCCTAGCAAGTCTCAAGTTATCGAGTTTCACGAGAGTTTCATATACGTTTCATGGGGTGAATATAGAGTAGGTTCCATACGCGACACATGTCTCGAAGTCAAGTCACCCGTTAAAACTTTATTTTGATGTGATCCAAATTCATATAAAGATAGAGTCTAATTTTAAGTATGACTTGTTATAACTTGGATTAGAGTTCCACCGTTATATATACCTCTTATAAGCCGCCGGATGGGATAAGTTGTAAGTTGTAAATCTCTGGCATTTGTAACCTCACCCGATCACAGTTAAAAAAATTCTGGCTTGCGCCCATGGTTTTTCTCTCTTCCTTTTTGGAAGGATTTGCCACGTGAAAATTCTCGTGTCCTGTGTCGATTTTGCTTTTCTTCGTCGTTCATTTGCGTATCGTTTAAACAAAAACTCTGGTAGGTAGGGACACGATAAACTTTCCGGTTTAGAAGAGAAAAGTTGATCTCATTGATGTTGTATGACATTGCATAAATTGCTAACTCTTCACACGTAGTTAACTTGTAATGTACCATCCGTGAGCTAGCTATTTTACCGGCGACTCTAAATCACGTGAAAAGAGAACAATTTGACTTGACTCTAGGTTACTCTCTGTGGATGACTATCACTTTGCAAAAATAAAAGTAGAATACCATCGTTTATTACATATGGGTAAAATTAAAAAAGAATTGAAACGAGACAAATCTGTACCTTTTCTATTAATTAAGATGAAGAGAATTACATAACTTATGAATGAAAAATCGCGTGAAAACCGATATAAATCCGAAGTTATGATACTAGCTACTTACAAAAAAAATAGTATTAGCCTGAAAACTGATAAATCATGTCAATGCTGACTTTGGACAAGACGAGACGACATCAAGCACGGAGAACCCCCTCGAATCTTGGCCCTGCAGAGGAACACCGTGTCGAAGCAAGCCACCACGTTGCACCCTGACGGCATCTTCACCGTCACGTCCACGGCGGCGTCACCTAGTATTAGCCAGCTGGTCCCGAAGGAAGGGCGGCAGAGCCACGCCCTGCCCCCACGCCCTGGCCCGGCCCTCGCGCTCCCCCTTTGGCTCCGCACAGAACGGCTCCATGGAGCCCTTGCCGAGGAAGGCGTCCCTGTAGAATACTGACGCAATCGAGAGATCCGGGACGCACGCCTGATACTCGTCCTGGGGGTTGCTGGCGGAGGGTGAGGTTGAAAACCGGCGAGAGCGTCGGGTGGCGGTCGCCCGCGACGTCGTCCAGGTCCAGCCCGGCGACGCCCGTAATGGCCATGGAGTACTCGGGGACATGGCTCAGGCTGCGGTTTGCCGCGACGAACGACCAAATAATGAGGCCAAGCACCGGGCTGAACAGCACGGCGGCGATCGCGAGCGCTATACAACCTTCTGAGCGGCATCTCGCGTCCGTCATGCTGGACGAGGCTTCCTGGTTGATCCTTCCTTGTTCAGGACGTAGTTACTTGTGCTCGAACGGCCGGACGCGTACGTGGTGCAGCAGTTCAGCTATCGATCCTATAAGAGGAGGTCGATGCCGCCGTTTCCAGGTCACGTCCACGGACGGATTCCTGGTCGATCCTGAATCGGCAAGTTGTTTACATAGAGGATTCGTGTTCGTCTCGGAATCCGCAAGGCGTGCTTGATCTGCTGCCTGCGCAGCCGTATGTGCACTTCTGTTAATCAAAGGAAACTACGCAACACAGCTCTTGGCCGGTGGATTCCTCCTTCGCAGGGGTGGTGGGACGAGGTGCAGTGCAGGACTGCAGGTGCTTCCCTAGCAAGAGTCAAACCTGGGTCTATCTTTAAGGGAAAACGCTATTCCTAGCACACAAGTCATTACGTCTTTTGTTCTTTCACGTTCAACAAATACAAGTTAGCCTGCTTTTGACCATTATATATATGTATTTTCTAATAAATAAATTATTTTCTTATTTGCTGGTCCAACATTGAACAAGTAAACCAGCGGTCAGACCGGTAAACCGATGAACAAACACCCCGAATGGTTCGATCATCGATCCGATTTTTTAAACTATGGTCTCGCCCGCAGCCCGCAATCCGTTGACACAGCGGCCCCCGACAGTCGTTGTTTACCCTGTTACCCAAACTCACTGTAGCACGAGCATGTTGCCATCACCAAGTGCTGCGTGTTTTTCGACGACTTCCGCTAGAGTCTACAAGCTCTGTGTTAAACCTGTAGATTTTGGTTGCAAGTAACCCGATTGCGAGAAGTAATTACCTTACATGAAAGACAACTTTCTATACATCAGTTAAGTACTGTTTGAAGAGTTGAAATGAGCAAGTGAACGCTAAGTTTTGTTATTACTTTACTCTCATAGACCCAACACCGAGTTGGTCGTGCTATCACCAAAAAGGTGCATGGACATTCAGTAGGTTATGTGCGAGCCGTGCAATAAGAGGTTCACACGGGTCAGTACGCCAAATACTACAGATTTTTGGGGTAAATGGGCCAAATAGCACTATTTTTGGCTAAATTTTGAGCTACACGTAGCTCTGCCACTGGCAGCTGGTGTCATAATAAAAGTTTTAAATTTGCACGGTACTTACACAAGGGCTCGGTTTCGCTTTGGGAAACATCTAGTGGGTAGTTGTTTGATTTTATAGCAAACTCGGCACACACCCTAATATGGTAAGTTGCCCTCCACGTGGTATACTTTGCCAAAAAAGGAAATTCCTCACTTGGTCCTCATGCGTGATCGTTGGGGATGCAACTATCGAATTGATCCGCATGCAGTCGGCAGTCGGCGTACATAATTAATTCTCCTTTCAAAAAATTCAAAATGCTATAGTTTTTTACCGAGTTTCGGAATATTGATATGTTTTCAATGTTAAGTTTCTTGTAGTGAGCTCTTTAAAATTATAGATCCCATTTGAGTATATTTCGATACTTTTTTTTTCTGAAAGCAACTTTAGTGTTGAAATGAGCAACTTCTATATTAAAAAAAACCAAGTTCATACTACTAGTGCTTGTTCTCCCAACACCACGAAAATTGTACTTATTTTACAAAATAAAAAGAAAGATTGGGCTGAAGTTTGCTACTGAAAAAATTGAAGTTGGTGCAGAGGCCAGTGTTGTTGCTCAAGATGCTGGTTGGTTACGTATCTCACGTGACACTTTGCTACAATGTTGCGGCAGAGGATATATGTATATAAGTTGCTGCTGGAGACATTGAAGTTGCTGCTAAACTCACTTTGGTTGGTACAGATGTCAGTGTTGTTGGTTGGTTCTCCCCACACCTTGACAATTTTCAGCCATTAATGACCCCTCAAAAAACTATTAGCCAGATCTAGCCCATCCACAAAAACGCCACATTAAATGGCGTTATGAAATCTCAGAGGCCCTTCAAATCTCTGAAAACGCCGTTCAGTTTGGCTTATCCAGCCCACGAAACACAAAAACGGATAAGTCATTTGGAATAAGCCATTTATGACATTTTTGCAACCTCAGAGCCGTTTTTGGGAAGGGGGGTAGATCTGGTTGAAAGTTTTTTAGTAGCCATTCGTGCCTGAATGTTTGCAAGGCCATCTAGGAGAAAAGATACGAATTGCTGGGGTGGAGAAAGTTGGACCTAGAAAAGTCGGCTTCAGAATGTTCGAACAGAACGAGAAAGAAGATATGTTTGCGTCAAAAGATTCAGCAATTATGTGTTTCTCTAAACTCTATACGTGTGCTTGAGTCCTCTTGTGGGAGACCATGCTTATTTGTTTGTCTTTTACACATTTACTGCGATGAAAAAATGACCTACAATTATTTGGATAGTACGGTTAATCCAGGTTTCTGGAAAAGGTACATATGTTAATCCCCACTTATATAAATAGGAAGTAATTTTCTTGATTGTTGGTTTGTGAGAATACTTTAGAATCATGAGTTGTCTTATTGACACCATCACTTGATAATATTATTGATCATGTTTCATAAAACGTATTTAGATTTCATTGTATTTCTCGGACGTATCGCACAAAGTTGATAGATTTGTACAGAACGGATAGCCTCGTGACATGCCGTTTCAATGTGGGTAGCATCACGCGATGTGGATCTGGGTAATTTATTTGTGGATTTTTGTGCAAATCCACCACCGTCGGCATCGGTCTACACAAACTCAAGCGGTACGCGGTCGTAGAGATTTTGCGAAGATCAGTCTATGGCCCTATGCTCCTCGCTCCTGCGCCGATGTTTTGCCACTCCAGCTAACCGCAAGTGCTCCTCCTTCCTTGCCCGAGGGTGTAGCTTCGGCGAGCGCCACATGAATCCCACGGGGCTGGGGGCATATGCCGCAATAGCTGCGATGAGGATGGCAACAACCTTCATGTATGTTGCCTACTCCATGCGCTCTTCCTCTTCCCTCTGCATGCAGGAGATGAAGCTCGACGCGGTGCCGCCGCTGAAGGTCGCGCTGAAGGATACATGTGTGACATGGAGGATATGACATAATTTGTGTCGAGAATCCGCCCAAGGAGCACAACTTCATCGCTGCGCACCAATTTTGTTGGCTTCAGTGTGAGCTTTGTGTGTTCCATGATGCTTACAAACATATTGTTCTCTTATATAAAATTTAGAACCGATGCAAAAGTTCGAAAGCATGTAGACCCCAATACAGTCTTTACAAACAGTCTTTTCTACTTGTAAATTATCCATTTAATTATTAAGACGCTGTGTTGCACGTACATGCCAACTAGTTAGAATTTAGAAGGAAAAAATAACTGAAAATTGATCTCATTGTTAATCTTCTAACATTGCATACAATGCTCCCTCTTCACGCACTTGTATGTTATAACATACCAACATCTTTTTTATGCCATCATTCTTGAATTAAAAGTAGAAAACCATATTTTATTACATACTACGGCTATCCCAAGATATTAAACGTTTTGCTAGGCTAAAAGAGTCTACCAAAAGCGTCCTATATTTTGGGACGGGGTAGCATATACGAATAAACTACAAATCTATGGTATTAGCTACTGCAAAAAAAGTACTATATGAAGATGTCGATTTTTTTGACTCTACGTAGCTTTGTGGATGCCATCATTCTTGAAAAATATAAGTACAAAACCATCTTTCATTACATATGGATAAAACAAAGCTATGGGCCTATGGTACTACCTAGCTACTGTAAAAGAAAGATATACTGCGTCAGTTAATTTGTAACGGAAGAAGTATGCGATACGATCGGTACGGTATGGTAATAGCCCGAAAACTGATAATTAACTTCATGTCAGTGTTGACTTTGGACAAGACGAGACGACATGAAGCACGGAGAACCCCCTCGAATCTTGGCCCTACAGAGGAACACCGTGTCGAAGCAAGCAAAAGCGTTGCACCCTGACATGATCTTCACCTCCACGTCCACCGCCGCGTCGCCTTGTCGAAGCTCGCCGGCCAGCTGGTCACGGAGGAAGCGCGGCATCGCCACGTCCTGGCCTGGTCCTCGCGCTCCCCCTTTGGCTCCGCGAAGAACGACCCCACGGAACCCTTGCTGAGCAAGGCGTTCTCGTAGAACACTGACGCAATCGAGAGCTCCGATATGCACGCGTCCTGATAGTCGTTCCGGGTGTTGCTGATGCGGAGGGTGAGGTTGAACACCGGGGATATAGGGTCGGGTGGCGGTCGCCCGCGACGTCGTCCACATCCAGCCCGACGACTTCCGTGATGGCCACGTAGTACTCGACAGGCTGGCTGTGAAGCCTACGATGTTCTTCGATCTTCGTCAGCCAAACAAAGCCGCTAGCAACGATCGCGGAGACCACCACCACGAAGAGAATCGTCAGTAAGACGCGTCATCTGCTTTCTTCCGCCATGATGGAAGAGGCTTCCTGATCCATGCTTCCTTGATCAAGAGTTCAGCGATCGATCCTATAAGAGGAGGAGGTCGATGCGCCGCCGTTGGATAAGTCGCAAGTTGTAAATCTCCGCGTTTGTAACCTCACCCGATCACAGTAAAGATTTGATGGCCGTCGCCGTGGTTTTTTTTCTACCTTTTTGGAAGGGTTTTCCACGTTAAAATTCTCGTGTCCCCTGTGTTGATCTTACTTTTCTTCGTCGTTTATTTGCGTATCGTTTATAACAAAAACTACACTGATAGGTAGGGTGTAGGGACACGATAAACTTTCCGGTTTAGCAGAGAAAAGTTGATCTCATGGATGTTGTACCACATTGCATAAATTGCTAACTCTTCACGCAGAGTTAACTTGTAATGTACCATCCTGTGAGCTAGCTATTTTAGCGGTGACTCTAAATCACGTGAAAAGAGAACACTTTGACTTGACTCTAGGTTACTCTGGGATGACTATCACTCTTTTCGACTTTATCAATCAAAGGCATTGCCGAGGATGACTATCACTCTACAAAAATAAAAGTAGAATACCATCTTTTATTACATGCGGGTAAAATTCAAAAAAAATTGAAACAAGACAAATCTTTACCTTTTCTATTAATTAAGATGAAAAGAATTACACAACTTCTGAATGAAAAATCTCGTGAAAACTGATAAAATCCGAAGTTATGATACTAGCTACTTGCAAAAAAAAATAGTATTAGCCTGAAAACTGATAAACTTCATCATGTCAATGCTGACTTTGGACAAGACGAGACGACATGAAGCACGGAGAACCCCCTCTAATCTTGGCCCTGCAGAGGAACACCATCTCGAAGCAAGCAAAAGCGTTGCACCCTGACGGCATCTTCACCTCCACGTCCACGGCGGCGTCACCTCGTCGAAGCTCGCCGGCGAGCTGGTCCCGGAGGAAGCGCGGCAGCGTCACGTCCTGCCCCCACGCCCTGGCCCGGCCCTCGCGCTCCTCTTTTGCCTCCGCGCAGAACGACCCCACGGAGCCCTTGCCGAGCAAGGCGTTCTCGTAGAGCACTGACGCTATCGAGAGCTCCGATACGCACGCGTCCTGATAGTCGTTCCAGGTGTTGCTGATGCGGAGGGTGAGGTTGAACACCGGGGATAGCGTCGGGTGGCGGTCGCCCGCGACGTCGTCCACATCCAGCCCGGCGACGCCCGTGATGGCCACGTAGTACTCAGCGGGCTGGCTGTGAAGCCTGCGATGTTCGTCGATCTTCATCAGCCAAAAAAAGCCGCCAACAACGATCGCGGAGACCACCACCACGAAGAGAATCGTCAGTAAGAGGCGGCATCTGCTTTCTTCCGCCATGATGGAAGAGGCTTCCTGATCGATGCTTTCTTCCACGGACGGATTCCTGGTAGACCCGGAATCTGCAAGGCGTGCTTGGTCTGCTGCCTGCGCAGGCGTGTGTGCTCTGCTGTTAATCAGACGAACTACACAACACAGCTCTTGGCCGGTGGATTTCCTCCTTCAGCAAGGGTGGTGGGACGAGGTGCAGTACTGCAGGTGCTTCTTGGCCCAACAAGAATCAAATCTGGGTCTTCCCTTAAGTCCCTGTTTGGGTACGAAGTTTTAGCTGAACTGGTTTCCCGTAAACTCAAATAACCGTACAACAACCTAAAACGAAGTTTCCACAAAACCAGGAAAGCGCGTTTTAGCAAAAACGACTATTAGTTTCGGAAAACGGGAGTACACAACCTGATCGCAACAAATTATATCCCTCCGGTCTTTCCTCAACAGAGTGAACAGACCTTGCTGCACATGACGCTGGCACAACGAAGAGCTGGAATCAAAGCCTACAGATCAGATCCATAAAATCTAGCTTCGTAAGCTGCAAAAAAAAAAAAAAAAAAAACTAGTTTCGTAACTCTTTCCCTGGTAGCATCACGGCGTTCGAAGTGGTGGTTACAAATACCGTGACGTCTTTTGTTTCTCTCTCTCTAAAATCCAAACAACCACGCTATTCCTAGCACAAAAGCCATTTCATCTTTTGTTCTTTCACGTTCAAAAAATACACGTTAGCCACGTTATCTACTTTCGACCATTATATATCTGTATTTTTCTACCAATATAATTATTTTCTTACTTGCTGGTCCCACAATTGAACATGTAATCCAGCGGTCAGACCGTTAAACCGATGAAATGTTTGTTCATCCGTCCGGTTTTTTAAACTATGGTCTCGCCCGCAATCCACTGACGCAGCTGCCCCCGACAGTCGTCGCTTACACAAACTCACCGTAGCACGAGCATGATGCCATCTCCACCTGGTGCGTGTTTTTCGACGACTTCCGCTAGAGTCTACACCCTCTGCGTTGAACTTGTAGATTTTTGGTTGCAAGTAACACGTTTGCGAGATAGTAATTACCTTACATAAAAGACAACTTTCTATACATCAGTTAACTACTGTTTGAAGAGTTGAAATGCAAGTGAACACTAAGTGTTGTTATTACTTTACTCTCATACCTACTATATATAAAGGAGCAACATCTCCTCAGCGTTTCAGCGTGCCCACGTCACCCGCTTTACGCCGGCCGTCCGATCGCGGCAACGGACTGCCAGGATCGAGCCACACCGCCCCCAAAACCGCGACACTGTTCCACCTACAGTGCGCACGCATCCGCACCAATCGGAGGGCGCCACGTCGCCGGTCACTCGCCGGTCGCTCCGGTTCCCAGCCGGTAACCCCCCGCGCACGAATTTTGGCGCAACATTTTTACAGAAACAACCCACGAAGGACTCATATGTAAATTCCTGAAAGAGCAGGGACCTCCGTGCAAAAAAAACACCACATCTCATCCTCTCTTCTTCTACTCCCGCGACGGCGGCGCGCCCCCGCCTCTCTGGCCCTCCCCGTTCAGATCGACGGGCACGGAGACCTCGGTCGTCGCTCCCTCTCCCTCCTCGCCCACTCTCGCCTGCCAGGACGCCGCGGGCGCGTCGGAATCGTCGCCGCCCTGCTCGCAGGCCGCCGCCGCGTCCGCACGCCGCCGGCAACGCTCCGTCCACCAAAAAGCGGCGGCGCCGCCACCTGCGGCCACCCCGCGTCGAGCCAGACCCGATGCGCTCACCCGCGTGTCCTGGGTCGCTCTGCTGCGGCTCCGGCGAGGTCGACGCCGCCGCGGCAGAGCCCGCCCGTAGGTGACGTCAGCATGACGTTCCAGCATGCCTGGGCTTTGGGCTGGGCAGCTCGGCTGCTTACTGGGCTCGGCCCTTTTTTTTCTCTGTTCTTTTTGTTCTATTTTCCTTTTTCAAAAAACTTTTATAACTTTTCAAATTCAGTTTCAATAATTTCCAAATCTGCACAATTTTAAAATGTAGACATTTTCGAATTTGAATATTAACCTTTTTAAAACATGAAAATAAGTTTAACATATCCAAATTTTCACAAAAAAAAATGTCTATTTGCATCAAATTCATGCATGTCCTACAATTTCCAGTCATGTTTAAATAGGAGAATAAAATAACCATTTTAAGGATCCATGGAGTACCTCCAAATGTTTTTTTAAATGTATTTGGCCTCCACTTAAAAATTATCTCTATGCTTAAGACCCTATATAATAAAATGATTCAACTAAAGGAAAAAATAGGTCTACATATTCAAGGTTTGGATAAATATTTTCCATATTTGCTAAATCTCGGACAGTGGGTCTGGTTATCAAAAATTAAGTCTTTTCTAACATTCTAGAATTTGAATCAAACTTTGGAAATTCATAGCTAAACCTTTTTAAAACATGAAAATATGTTCAATACATCAAGATTTCAAAAAATATTTAATTTCAACAATTATTTTTTTATAATCTACAACAGATAAGAGAAATGTGAAATATTTCAAGTATTGTTTAACCAAAAGAAAAAGATAATAAAGGAAGTATTGTTCAAGCAATGTTCCAATTCCTTAAACAAATGATAATGGAGACATTTTTTTTACAATACTCCAAACATTTGACAACTCTCTTAATAATGGAATCATTTGTCTAAAAATCATAAGCAATGTTCCAATTTATAATAATGAAATCATTTGTCTAAAAAACATTCCACAGATATTTGGAGTACTGTTTGAGCAAAAGAAAAAGATAAGAAAAATATGAAATTCGCAAACATGTTTGAATATTTTGAATTACTCAACATTTAGAGATATTCTAATCCAGTAAACTTTAATGCAAAACATATTTTAATAAATTGAATTGGTCAATATTTATACTCCAATTCAGTACATATTAATGGAAAATACAATCACATTTGAACATTTAAAATTACTAAATAATTATAGATACTCCACAATACATAAACATGCTCACAAACATGTTTAAATATTTTGAATTGGTCAATATTTGAAGATACTTGAATTCATCAAACATTAATGAAAAATAAAGTCGAATTTGGACAATTCAATTCCTGACAGGTGGGTCCAACTTATTTAAACAATTTTTTTAAAAACTACTAAATGCTGCAAAATCAATAACTCTAAATATATCCAACAGGAAAATATAAAAAATATATCAGACTTAATTAAAAAAAATCGGAAAACTACTAAATGCTGCAAAATCAATAAATTTGAATATAATCAGTTGTAAAAATATTTAAAAAATCATCAAAAAAATTAAATGATGGTTATTTCCAACATATGATCAAAATTCAAATTTGAATATCAATTGTTCAACGATACTTATTCCGCTAAGATAAATTTAAGATGGAATTTGTTTTCCATATTTTCCAACTGTACACAAAAATTGATCTTTATCAGATAAGTATTCGCGAAAATTGCAGCGAGATATTGTTTTAGGGTATTTATTTTTTTTTCAAAAACTACTAAACGATGCATATTTCAAATTTACAAATACATTCCAAATCTAAGCATTTTGCAACGTGAAAAGAATTCAAATATAAACAACTTCTAAATTATACCAATTTTTTGAAATCTAAACAATTAATAAATGTAAACTTTTTTTAAAATTCCAACAGTTTTAAAATCTGAACAATTTTTTTAATGCGGACATTTTCAAACATGAATTTTAACGCACGGGCGCGGCGTGTCGACGCGCCATCTTACCTAGTAGACCCCAACGCCGAGTTGGTCGTGCTATCACCAAAAACGTTCATGGACATGCAGTTTATGTGTGAGCTGTGCAACAAGACGTTCACACAGGTAAATAGGCCAAATACTACTGATATTTGGGCTAAATAGTACTATTTTTTGGCTAAAATCTTTCATAGGCTAGGAAGGAGGCGGGAGCCATCGGTACCCTGAGCTACACGGTACTTACACAAGGGTTTTCAATAAATTTAATAAAAGCTACATGCATCAATCAGGCTGGGGGCAACCCCATTTCGAAAAAAAACTAACATGAGGGCTCAGTTTCACTTTGGGAAACATCAAGTGGGTAGTTGTTTGCTTTTATAGCAAACTTGGCACACGCCATAATATCGTAAGTTTACCCTCCACGTGGTATATTTTTCCAAAAAAAAAGGAAATTATTTACTTGGTCCTCACGCCCCATCACATCGTTGTGCGTGCAACTCTCGAATTTATCCGCATGCAGTCGTAATCAATTCTCCTTTCGGAAAAAAAATTCAAAATGATATATTTTTAACTGAATGTCGGAACTTTGATATGTTTTCAATATTAAGTTTCTTGCAATGAGCTCTTTAGAAATAGATCACATTTGAATATGTTTTGATACTTTTTTAAAAGCAACTTTAGTGTTGAAACCAGCAACTTTTATATTAAGAGAAGCAGTTCATACTACTAGTGGCTTGTTCTCCCAACACCACGAAAAAAAAACTAGATTGGGCTGAAGTTGCTACTGAAAAATTGAAGTTTGAGCAGAGGCCGGTGTTGTTGCTCAAGATGTTGGTTGCTTACTTATTTACTGTGACACTTGGCTACAAAGGTTGCGTCAGAGGATATATAAGTTGCTGCTAGAGGCATTGAAATTGTTGCTAAACTCACTTTGGTTGGTAGATATGTCATTGTTGTTGGTTGGTTCTCCCTACAGACAATTTTCAACCCCTCCCCAAAAACTCCACATTAAATGGCATTATGAAAATCTCAGAGCCCCCGGAAGATTTCAGAAAACACCATTCAGTTTGGCTTATCATAACCCGCGAAACGCAAACAAACGGCTAAATCATTTGGAATAAGCTATTTAGTAGGACATTTTTGCAACATCGAGCCGTTTTGGAGGAGAGGTTATATCTGGCTGAAAGTTTTTTGAGGAGCCATTCGTGACTGAAAGTTTGGTTAAGATCCATTTAAGAAACAAATATACGAATTACTAGGGCGGAGGAAGTTGTACCGGGAAAAGTAGGTTTCGAACAAGTGGAGAAAGAATAGATGTTTGTGTCAAAAGATTCAGTAATTCATTTTGTTTCTCTAAACTCTATACATGTGCTTGAGTCCTCTTGTGGGAGACCATGCTTATTTGTTTGTCTTTTACACTGCGATAAAAAATGACTTAAAGTTATTTGGACAGTACAGTTGATCTAGGTTTCTCGAAAAGGTACATATGTTAATCCCCGCTTATATAAACAGGAAGTCGATTTTCTTGATTGTTGGTTTGCGAGAATACTTTTGAAATATGTGTTGTCTTATTAGCACCATCATTTGATAATCATTGAACGTGTTTCATAAATGAATTCAAATTGTATTTCTTGCATGCATGGCACAAAGTTGATAGATTTGAAGAGAACAATAGCCTCGTGACTTGCCGTTTAAATGTAGGTAGCATCGGGCGATGTGGATCTTGGTGTTTTTTTTGGGTATTTTGGTGCAAAATGCACCATCGTCGGCATCCCCTCCTTGTCATGACACGACCCTGCCCTCCTTACGCTCCCGCGCCAATTTGTCGACGCTCCAGCTAACCGCAAGTACTCTTCCTTCCTTGCCCACGGGTGTAGCTTCGGCGAGCGCCACGTAAATCCCACGGGGCTGAGGTCATATGTCGCGACAGTAGCGATGAGGATGCCGACAACCTTCATGTTTGTTGCCAATTTCATGCCCTCTTCCTCTTCCCCTTGGCATGCAGGAGATGATGTCCGAGACGGTGTCGCCGCTGAAGATCATGCTGAAGGATACGAGTGTGACATGAAAGATATGACATAATTTGTGTCGAGAATCCATTCTACTTGTAAATTATCGCTTTAATTATGAAGACGTGAACACACGCCAACTAGTTAGAATTTAGAAGGGAGAAAAACAACCGAGAGTTGATCTCATTGTTATTCTACGACATTGCATATAATGCTCCCTCTTCACGCACTTGTAAGTTGTAACATACTACCAACATCTTTTTTTATGGGATCTCCCTAACGCTCAGTTGAAAAAGAATTATCTTAATTCTCATTCACGTGACATCATCAATCCCAGTTGTAAGTCAAGTGGCAACTCATGATTATCACGAACCACGAAGCAAATCAAATGGTCTCGAGCAGTTGCAAGTCTACTTGCAACTCACTCGAACTTAATTCTCATTCGCATGACGTTATCTAATCCCAGTTGTAAGTTGACTAGCAACTGATGCACGAATCACGAAGCAACTCAAATGGTCCGAATCAGTTGCAAATCCACTTGCAACTGATGACTCACGCGAATGAGAACTAAGCTAATTCTCATTCGATTGAGAATTAGCAAAACCGTTTTTTATGCCATCATTCTTCTATACTACTATTAAAATAGCAAACATGTTGCGGATACATTAAATTTGAGTCGTTTAATATCAGATCAATGGACCAGATTGTTCCAACAATGTTGAGCACCTCAACACAGCTTTTCGTTTTCTGAATGAACTAGAGGGATTTTGCCACTGCCTAATAAAGGGTTTGTCATCCGTCGTTTGGTTTCTAGGTCGATCGATCCGTTTCGTTTGAATCCAACATGGACACGCTACACACAAAAAAAAATCGCCGGGAGTCCTTCGATCTCTGGTCAACGTGGACAGAGAGAGCGCCGGACGAGGCGTCGTCGTCGCGGCGAGACCATGGCTAGCTATCTTGATTCTTGCATACCTCCGTACGTGTACATGTATGAATTCAGCCAGGCGCGCGCGGCATAAAGATCCATCCAGCTGCTTGTGTGCTAGCTCGTCTAGCTAGCTTTTACGTATCCGTGTCTTGCCGTTCGCTGTTCAGAAACTCGCAGAGTTGAGCCGTCCGGTCCGTGCCGATACAGTGACTTCGTGCCGATACGCCTAACCATGTTGCTGTCCGAACAGATATAAACCATTTTTGGGTGCATATATGGTGAAAAGAATGCCAATTTGCAAAGGCCATTTTTTCTTGCCGGTGTTCACCCCTATGTCCGGGTTTGCTTTTCCGACGGCCGTTCCGACATCTTCCGATCGTGTTGTTGTCTGGACGACTAAGCGACGACCTCACCGAGTAACGAAAACAAGTGTGCCGCTTTTCCTCGGCTCAGACCTTGAGAAGCCGAGAAACCGTCGCTGAACAAGGCCACCAACCTATAGTGGCTATCCTTGGCCGCGAGTCACGTCGATCGTCGGGCCTTCCGTGTATGCTAAGCATTTAGAATGTCACATGTTCTCATTTTTTTCCAAAAGATTTTTTTTGTGATATTGTGATATAGTATATTTATATATTCCCGCAGCAACGCCAATATATGGGCTATGCGCTTAGGTGAGCCAGGTGGTACTAAAGAAGATGGATATTCTCGGCTCCATGTTGTGGCTCGGTGCAGTCACATACTATCTCTGTTTTTAAATATAAGATGTTTAATTATTTCATATGTTAACTAGATGCCAACCCACAAATGAATAAACACATATTAAAACATGTCTAAATACATGTAGATACATGTCAATCTTAGAAAAGTAAAACATTGGCATCACACGATGTGGATATGGGTGATTATTTTGGAGGATCTTGGTGTAAAATCTACCACCCCTAACTGTCATGAAGTTCTGGTCAAACCTGAGGCGGTATGTGGTCGTCGAGATTTTGCGATGAGCAGTCTACGACCCTACACTCCTAAGCTTCTGCGCCCACGTGATACCGCAAGTGATCCTCTTTCCTTGCCCGCAGGTGTAGCTTCGGCGAGCGCCACGTGAATCCCACTGGGCTAAGGGTATTTTCCGCGACATCAGCTATGAGGATGACGACAACCTTCATGCTCGCTGCCTCCTCGATCAGTGTGCTCTTTATCTTCCCCTCTACATGCCGGTGATGATGTCCAAGGCGTGCCGTGCTTAAGGTCGTGCTGAAGGAGAGAGCCATGACATTGAGGATATGACATAATTTGTGACGAGAATACGTCTAAAAAGCACGCCTTCATCGCGGGGCAGCAATTCTGCTTGCTTTGGAGTGAGATTTGTGTGCTCTATGATACTTACATCTTTCTCTTTGCAATATAAATTTTAGAACCGATGCAGAAGTTAAAAAAAGGTAGACCCTATTATGTTCTTCCCTACTTGTAAATTGTCCCTTTAAGTATGACACGTACATGCCAACTAGTGAAAATAAAAGTACAAAATCATATTTTATTACATACTACCTCTGTCTCAAAATATAAGACGTTTTGCTAGGCTAAAAGAGTATATACGGATAAGCTACAACTCTATGGTATTAGCTACTGCAAAAAAAAAAAGATAGTACAGTATATGATGTACTATTGGCCCGAAAACTGATAAACTTCATGTCAGTGTTGACTTTGGACAGAGCGAGACGACATCAAGCACGGAGAACCCCCTCGAATCTTGGCCTTGCAGTGGAACACCGTGTCGAAGCAAGCAAAAGCGTTGCACCCTGACGGCATCTTCACTTCCACGTCCACCGCGGCGTCACCTCGTCGAAGCTCGCCGGCGAGCTGGTCCCGGAGGAAGGACGGCAGCGCCACGTCCTGCCCCCACGCCCTGGCCCGGCCCTCGCGCTCCCCCTTTGGCTCCGCGCAGAACGGCTCCACGGAGCCCTTGCCGAGGAAGGCGTCCCTGTAGAACAGTGACGCGATCGAGAGATCCGAGACGCACGCCTGATAACCGTCCTGTGGGTTGGTGATGCGGAGGGTGAGGTTGAACACCGGGGATAGCGTCGGGTGTCGGTCGCTGGCGACGTCGTCCAGGTCGAGCCCGGCGACGCCCGTGATGGCCATGGAGTACTCGGGGCCGGGATGGCTCTGGTTCGCGCTGCGAAAGTCCACGACGATCGCCCAAGCCATCAGGCCAACAAACGCGCAGAAAAACAGGACGGTGAGCGCGGTCTCTGCAAAATCTTGGGAGCTTCTTTCGCCCGCCATGCTGGAAGAGGCTCCCTGATCGATTCTTGCTTGATCAGGACGTAGGTAGTTTAGTTGTGCTCGAACGGCCGGACGCGTACGTGGTGCAGCAGTTCAGCAATCGATATATAGGTCGATGCCTCCGTTGCCTGGGCACGTCCACGGACAGATTCCTGGTCGATCTGGAATCGGCAAGTTGTTTTTTACATAGAGGATTCGTGGTCGTCTCGGAATCTGCAAGGTGTGCTTTTTTTTTTTGCGAAACACAGTACAACGCAAGCGCTCATATACACGCGCACACACTCACCCCTATGAACGCACGCACGCACACCCTACCCCTATGAGCACCTCCGAGAGACTGAGTCGGCGGGTCGAGTCTTGAGATTGACGAAGTCACCACGGGCGCCTCGCTGTCGACGGGAACGTCGCCTCCCACTGAAGAATATTCCGCCTTAAATGAGAAACACCAGCGTCAAACCTGGGGTTTGAACTCTGGTGGGCTGGGGGTACAACCACCCACCTAACCATCTTGCCACACTTGATCTGCTGCCTGCGCAGGCGTGTGTGTTGTGCTGTTTTTTACGTAGAGGATTCGTGGTCGTCCCGGAATCGGCAAATTGGGCATGTACATCTCGATATTCCATGTTCCCATGACAAGTTTCGTGGGAAAAAGATATCTTTTATGGTCTATTTAAATAGAAAAAAATGTCTCAGTGAAAAGCTTTTCTAGCACAGAAATTTTGTCGACCAAAAAATGTCCGTTTTCAGTGAAACGAAAGGGCTTATTTGGCTCCATTCTTCAACCATAATCATCGCGTTTGCAATGGCACAAAGTTGGAAGTAGACTCATGTTACTCCTATATTTTATTTTTATTTTGATTTAGATCAATGATCTATTGTTAGTAGAATGCTATTATGTTTATTTGTGCGCAAAATTCTACCCAACAACCAATCTAACACTAAGGATATTGTGCTTTCATGTACTTTCAGCGGATTATCCAACAATCTAAATTTTATTCTCTTGGTGTTTCAGTATTGAGGAAATACTTGGTGTTGCCATCTTTTGCTTCTTTTTTTCCACGGGGGTCGTGATGTCCTTCTACGGAATCACGGCCTATTTATTAATTAGCTCCTACTTGTGGGTGTACTATTTTGTGGGATGTAGGTAGTTGAAAAGCTCAAAACTAGCGGCAAAAGGCTAAAACGATGCCTCCGCAACCGTCCACTGTCTGTCGGGACGTAGCATAATTAAAATAAAGACTCTCATAACCGTTTAGATTTTGATTATCTTTGTGTTTAAATATTGAGGCAACACTTGGTGTTGTCATCGTTTGCTTTTATAATAAAGGAGAATATAATGACAGCACGAGGACTAATATTATAGCAGCTGCTCTTTAGTCCGATCCAGCCGAAAACTAATACATAGAGGACAACCATATCCAATGTAGCAATTATTCAATATGTGAAAGCGGTTTTTTACAAGGGCATATGGCGCCAGGGGCAAATCTGATCCGTCCGTTTTGTCCATCCGACGAATCAGATTCGCCGCGGATTGGTCCGTTTTCGTCCGTCGGTCAACGACGAATCTGGTCAGTCGGATGGATGAAACGGACGGACCAGATTTGCCGCTGGCGCCATATGCCCTTATAAATCTTTTATTCTGTAGTGTAAGAATATATAGCTCTTGATTGAAAAAATAAAATTCAGAACCACAATGAAAACATAACTCTTTGAATATACAAAATTCAGACCCAACATAGTTAATAACATAGCTCTTGACTGGAAACACATATTCGCGCTATCATATAAACATTATTATAAACAAATAAAAAACGCTCAAAGCTATTAATTCGTTGCGGTCGATCCGAGATAACACGATCGTTATCTAGTACAGGAGTAAGAAAATCAGGAGGATCTCCAAACCAAAACTCCCCTGTACCCTTTCTAGCTTCATAGCGAGCTCGTGTGCGACTCCGTTGGCTTCTCGAGGACAGTGTTGGATAGTCGCCTTGCCGAGTAAAGCTATCAGCTGTCGATGGTCATCGATAATCACCGCACCTGAGCCCCTGTACTCTGGAGGATTGAGAACTGCTTGAACTATTTCCATCGAATCAGTCTACCATCATAGACTGAACTTCTATTTGCTCGGCTAGCTTGTGGCAGCTAGCATAGCCAAAGCTTCCATCGATGCTATATCAATAGCATATGCATTAGAGTCTGAGCATGCTGCCACAAAGTTGCCTCTAGAATCTCTGATAATATCACCTGTTGAATCAGTTCACATTCAGCTTCAGAAAACCACTTGCAGGTTTCGTCCATCCTTCTACCCGGGGAAATCCCAGCACATTTTAGCTACGTAGCACCGATACGGCGAGACGGATACGGCGACACGGGTACGGCGATACGGGATACGGCAATTTCAAAAAACAGCAATACGGCGATACGGCGAGTAAATATGTAAAAATAATAATATGCCATGTAATAAAGACAGAAAAATTCAAATGCTGTGGGATACTGAGATGGTGAGATGAGATGAAAATACTGCCCCATTTATTGCCTTTTCATGTCCTCAATGACTGAATAGTTATCATTCATCAATTCCACAATGCACTAGCCCCAGCCCCAGCTTCTTTTCCATCAGTAGCTAACTAGCACTAACTATTTTTGCTTGAACTACCACCAAAAGAAGACTGGCTGCTTGCCATGCCGATGTCTGCAGACGACATGTCGTCGGTATCTCACTCCAGATATTGGTAGCACCAAAAGAAGTCTGGCTGCCTGCCATGCTTCTTCACCATCAGTAGCACATAGATTTCAGGTATCGGTATCTCGCTTCGTAGACTCCAGGTATCGCCGAAGTATCGTCGAAGTATCCTCGGAGTATCGGCATTCTTTTCTTTCTTTTTTAATTCAGGAAAATAGGATACGCCAGGGATACGTGTATCGGAGTATCGGCGGAGTATCGGAGTATCGGCAAAGTACGGTACGCGGATACGCCAGGTTTTGAAGTATCGGTGCTACGTAGCATTTAAGCTTTGAATAATTGGCAAGAATAACTCTTATGTTAATGATTTATTTCTGAGTCGAAGGCACTGGCTCTTTGTTCTTTATCTCACGTTGAGACCACCATACATACCAACATGTAATCAATAATGTAGCTGTCATGTTTTGCACATCCACCAGGTTTCGCTGAACAGAGTAAATCCTCCAAAATTACTGAATCTGATCTGTCCATTGCTGTCGCAGCTCGGACACCATCTCCCAGGCCCAAACCTTGCCATAATTCTTGAGCTCTTGGGCATTTAGATAACATGTGATAGAGATCCTCAGCACTAACTGAACACACGGGACAGTTAACTGAAGATCCAATATGCGGCGTGTACGTGTTTGCATCCAGATTAAGTAGAAAAGACAAAATATTAAGTCGGAGTATAGCTCTATTGAAACCCTTATAGCCCATTTTGGATCTGTACGTATACGTACGAAATTGAAAAGAAAGGAAAAATGCTTGGTGAAATGCGAGAATGTCTGCAAATCTAAGCAAGCTGGGGGACTAGGGGTCCTTAATCTGCGTACACAAAATGTGGCTTTAATGATGAAATACCGCTTCAAAATCATGAACGGAGATGACATACCATGGGTTACTCTGATCTGGCAGGCACATTATCCAAATGATAAACTTCCACAGGGATCTAGCCCATGTGGCTCCTTCCGTTGGAAAGATTGTCTCAATCTCATGGATAAATTCCTCAGCATATTTGTTTGTACAACTGGTACAGTAACCACTGTCAGACTATTGAAAGATAAATGGACAGAGGACACTATGCTTCAAAAATACCCACACCTATGCTCATATGCTAAAGATCAAGACATTTCTCTATGCAAAGCTATCACGACCTGCACAAATGAAGGCCCCACAAGCATGTTTCATATGCCTCTATCTCTAATTGCACTCAGCAATTCAACATACTATCTGACGCTCTCCAGGTTCGAGAAAACATTTCTGTACATGATAATTGGTCCATTCCTAAAAACAAATTCTAAATTCTACGGCGGGAAAATATACAAGGCCCTCTCTCCACCCTGTAAATGTGATAATACCGGGTGGCTCAATGCCCTGTTAATTTACCTATATATATATATATATATATATATATATATATATATATATATATATATATATATATATACAGCAAGGATGTACAGAGTTTGATTGCAATACGGCAAGGTAAATCAACATGGAAACTATCTATTTGGTAGCAGCCTTGCGTGTACTCCAAGCTGATCGTCACGACCTGATGCCGTCGGACGATAGGACTCTAACACGCCCCCGCAGTCTGAACCGGAGAGGACTCGACCTAAAGACTGGATCTAAACTCTTGAAAGAGAGCAGTCGGTAATCCCTTAGTGAATATCTGCAAACTGAGATGATGATGGTACATGCAACACACGGACATCACCAAGTGCGACCTTTTCTCTAACAAAATGGATGTCAAGTTCGATATGCTTTGTGCGGCGATGTTGTACTGGATTGGCCGACAAGTAGACGGCACTCACGTTGTCACAATAGACAATAGTGGCACTGGAAATCGGTCGGCGAAGCTCCTGCAAAAGTTGTCGAACCCAACATGACTCTGAGACAGCGGTAGCAACAACTCTGTATTCGGCCTCTGCACTGGATCGAGAAACTGTCGTCTGTCGTCTAGATGACCATGAGATAAGATTATCACCAAGGTATATACAGAACCCTGAAGTAGAGCGTCGGGTGTCCGGACATCCAGCCCAATCGGCATCCGAGTAGGCAGTAAGAGAATGAGAAGAAGTACGATGTAAGGAGAGACCATGGTCAAGGGTGCCATTGAGGTATCGAAGAATACGTTTGATAAGAGAAAAATGAGGTTCACGAGGATCATGCATATGAAGGCAAACTTGTTGAACTGCATAGGCAATGTCAGGATGGGTGAGTGTAGCATATTGGAGAGCGCCAGCTAAGCTGCGATAGAGAGAAGGATCAGCAACTGATGGGCCGAAGGAGGAAGAGAGCTTGGCTTTGGTATCTATGGGGGTAGTAACCGGATGACAGTCACGCATGCCTGCACGGTTCAAGATGTCAAGAATATATTGACGTTGAGAGAGATGGATCCCACTAGATGTGCGTGTGACGGAGATGCCTAGAAAGTGGTGTAGAGGCCCAATATCCTTCATAGCGAATTCGCGTGCCATGTCGTTAATGATATGTTTTAGAGTAGATGGGGTAGAGTGGTCCGGAGCTATTGCAGCGGAGAATCTCGGTTCGGGTGGGAAGTGCCTTAACAGAAAAACCCCAAGGATCAAACTCGACGGAAACGAAATTGTCAGTGGTAAGTTTGCGGACAGAAAGAAGATTTTTGATAATGTGTGGATAATGTGTGGAACGACAAGAACATTATTAAGATATAAAGGTGTAGAAGTAGAGGGTATTGTGTGAGTGCCGATGTGAGAGATGGGAAGCGAGGCACCATTACCAACCGTGACTGTATGAGCAGAGGAGGGTTGGGAGGAGGAAAGAATACCGTGATCGGATGCCATATGAGAGGATGCCCCGGAGTCCATGTACCACTCTTGATTTCCAGGGAGCTGCATGTTGTTCAACGCGGGGTCGACGTGCTGCGGATAGCCTGTGTAAGCTGCGGTCGATGATGATGGCATGTGGCCTGGTGGAGGAGCCGGTGGACCATACGCCGATGGACCATATGCTGTGTACGTTTGAGAAGGTGGCGCGCCGGGGCGAGGACCAAGAACCTCAGATGTTGGGGCATGCCAAGAACGGTCCTGCCACGCTGAAGAAGACCCATGTTGTTGAAGATTGATGCGAGTCGGTTGCCCGGTCCATGGGTTGTACATCCAGGGAGTGTCGTCACGGCCGTGCCCCCGGCCGAAGGTGCCGCCCCCGCGGCCACCATTGTAGGTAGTAGGAGCCGGAGTTCGTTGGTCGTTCATGGTGGTTGGAGGGGCTGAGGAGGGCTTGAAAGGATGGGTAGTACGCTACTACGGTTTGGCTAGATTGGTTTAGAGAGAGGATCGATCTGCCTGATACCATGTAAATGTGATAATACCGGGTGGCTCAATGCCCGCCTCGGTTCAGCCCTTCATATGTATATATATACAGCAAGGATGTACAGAGTTTGATTACAATACGGCAAGGTAAATGAACATGGAAACTATCTATTTGGTAGCAGCCTTGCGTATACTCCAAGCTGATCGTCACGACCTGATGCCGTCGGACGATAGGACTCTTAACACACCCCACAGCTCCCTGTCGTTCAAATGGACCTGGAAATCTTGTGCACTCCCTAAGCACAATTTTTTTCCTCTGGCTATTACTTCAAGACAGATTAAATACGAGAGATCTACTCACAAGAAAGAATTTCTACGTTGAATCCAAAGAATGTGTCCAGTGTGAAGACTGCCCCAATGAAGACCTCCAGCACCTATTTTTCAAATGTGACTTCAGCCAGACTTTCTAGTGGTCACTAAATATTGAATGGAATACAGATCTTGCCCTGTTTGATCTTCTCATTGATGGTAGGACAAGATATAGCGGTTTGTTTTGAGGAAATCCTAATAATTGGCTGCTGGCCTATCTGGAACCATCGAAATAAAATCATCTTTGAAGGTGATGTGGCTTTTCAGCATGAATGTAAGATATTCTTCAAGGAGGCGGCGATTCGGGTAGTACGCCCAGATGACCATTGATTCGATCATGGGGATTCGGTCCTGTCAGCAGCTGTCAGTCAGGTGCGAATTATAGAAATTTCTGTATTCTCCGGGCTGGTGCGCGTGCGTAGACAATAAATGGCGTACCTGCGCACGGCGCTGCCCACTCGAACGGGGTGTTTCCTGGTCCGGTGGTGCGTAATGTTACGCCAAATTATGGGCTGGTGGTACATATTTCTGCTCTGTCACGGCTGTGGAACGGCAGCCCAGTCGCGGCAAAGTAATGGGCCCATTGTGGCATCGTCTACTCTGTATCTTGCAATCTCTACTATAAAAGACTGGACTGTCCTGTCTCGGACGACGACGGACGAGGTACGTTTTCACATACCCCCTCAGAATTCTGAAAATCAACCTGCAGTTCACTATACCTCTTCGTCCCCTTCGATAGAAAAAAAAAACATTTCCAAGCGAGATCTGGTCAACATCGTCCAGGATGCCTGGTGGTTGGGAACGGGATCCTCTAACGTACAGCAAACTACTGCAGACGGCCATTGTTGGCTTTGGTCCACTCATTGCGCATCGGATGTTGCTCCGTGAACGACTGCCTGCTAGCTATTTTGCTTGGTTGAAAACTGAGTAAATGGCACGTGCGACCCAGTCTTTTTTCCAAAACGATGCAAAGTATTCAAAGAAATTTTGGCTCATGTATATGCTCCTGCCACTAGTTCAAACATTCCAAATTGTCAAAATTATTTAAACAAAATTTTGGCACATACTTCTCGACACCATGTACACATCAAATTTCGCGCAAAACCGACAATTTTTTAGGCTTGTGTAAAAAGACAAAAAAAGAAAGTCTTGCCGGACAAGCCCTATTGATAGAGTCGACACACATTGTCGGTTTATTGGGATCGGGCACCGATAGACGTGCGTGGCCTTGTGGCCGGCGTGGATGTCGGGGCGACGTCTCTAGTCTCGCGCCTTCGCCCTGTTGCCTTGAGGTGTTAGACTGTCGACTTTGATCGTTCGGACGACTTCATCGTCGACTCATGTGGGGAGCAGCCTCGGGGTCTTTGTGGGTGTCGGAGCTCTAGATTTTCCCGCAGTTTCCCTTTATAAAGTGACCAAATTTTTTATACTATATCAATGAATAGGCAAATATTTTGGGGGTACCGTTTTGTGTTTTTAAAATTCATTTTGCAAATTTAAAAGAAAAATCGAACAAAAAATCCACGTGTATGTCTCGACATTCGATGTGCTCAAAAAGTCGTATTCACAAATCAGCATTTTTTATGTCGTGCGTAAAAAGACAAAATTCATTCTAAAAGAAATTTTCACAATACCTTTTTTTATCGTTTTTATACAAACCACAAAAATTATTGGGTTTCCACGCATAGTCGAGATGTATGTGCCAAATTTTTGTCTGCGATCTTTTTACAATTTGAAATGTTCGAACCGGTAGCAGAAACGTATACTCCCGTGTACCAAATGAAATTTCGAATATTTTGCCTGGTTTAGAAAAAAAAGACTGGGCCGGTTACTCTATTTCCAACAATCCAACCGAGCGAGCAAAATAGGTAGCAGCAGTAGATCGCGCAAACGTCGTACGATGCACAACCAGTGGACTACACCGGCTACAGCCTACTATCTCCCTCTGCAGTAGTATCCTGTAAGTCAGAGGATCTCGTTCCGGTGGTTGCTGGCTTTGGAGAAGAGATCTCCGAGATCCGCGGCATCGAGGCGCGAAGATGGCGCATTCCATGGAGCTCGGCGTCGTTGGGTCTCGCCAGAGTCGCCAGTCGCACTCCCGATTGGACTCGTTGAGTCGTTGTCTCGCCGCGCCGCCGCTGGTGACCGCCCCCGCCCTCCCGTCCTCCTACTCCGGCGAGGTCCTTCTGCGCCGAGAGTTACGGCCCGTTTCCCTCCATCCGAACGTCCGGGATGTGAGGTAAGAAGGGGATTTGGAGGGGACATGGTGTCCTATGCAGAGGAGGAAGGGGAGGGAACTCGCTGTGGCTGTGGAGCCGGACAACCTACCCACCGTTCTCGTGCTTGTGGAGGAAGGGAATAGCAGCCAGCAGGGAAGGAATATGAGCTCGCCCCACGCCCGGAAGTTCCAGGCCGCACGCCTGCAGGGGAGGTAGGAGGGAGGCGCGCCACCACGCGGCGAGAAGATCGAGCTTGTGGACGCGTTCCCCGCCGGCTCGGTGCGTCGGCGTTACTGTTGCCTTTGTTGCGCCGCTGCGCTGGTCTCCCACCTCCGCGCTCCTCCACTTCCCCGTCGTGGGCATATACTGAACCACTGGTCGAGCTACACCACGACTGTAAACTCCAGATTTCTGTCAAGTTCTACTGTCGTGTATCCTGTGTGTGTGTGATGCTAAGACAATGAGCAAAAACTTCTGCTGCTACTTTTTGCACAGGCTTGTACCACCGGTTGTGAGCAAAAACTAAATTGCAGAGTACTGAACTTTGTTGTATTACGGGTACACACCAGTAAGTTCACGTTTTATATTCAGTGAACAGTTTAGCATATCAATTTCTCACGGCAGTCTTTAATCTGCCGAAGTTTTGTCAGGCGTTTACTGAAGAGTGAGCTCGTTGGAGGCAGGCTACATGCTGTACGTAGAGCTAGCATGATCTGCCTGACCACCTTTTCCCCTTATCTCAGTTTAGTTCCATTTTGTTAGCTAGTTTCCTTCTTGGTCTTTCTGGTCGATATAGCATGAAAAGTTCTTTAAGGAATCATTCAAAATATGTAAATCGTCTGAGCTAATTATCAGACGTCTCGCTTTCCCCTTCCTTGCTACAGTAAAAGGCGGAGGAAAAGGCGATCTTGAGTGCCGCCGGCGAGTTCGCTGGTTCCCTCCGCCTCCGGCGCCGCCGTGCGTCGTGATGTGGGGGAATCGTCGGATCTCGTCGTGCGGAAGTAGTTTAGGTCTAGTTAGTTCTAGTTTCCGTCTTCCTCGTCGGCGTCGCTCCGGTGGTGATGAAGGCGATGGTGAAGAATAAATCCTCCACTTTCTTTCTCCGGTCCGGCGGCGCGCTCGCCGGGAGGGAGGTGGAGTTTGTGTACTCCGTGCTGGCGACCGTCATGGCGACGTGGGCTGCTGTGCATCTTGGAGTTCTTTTCCTTCGGGTCGGTCACCATCGCGTCGTCTTCTTCTTCAGGGGCGACGTGCGGCCCGTGAGGTGGTGTGTGGTTGCTTCTCTGTCCTTGCTTCTCTGGCCGGCCATGGCGGCGAGGGGAGAGCTCGGTGGTTGTTGGCGTCCTGGTTTTGTTGTTGGTGGAGGTGGTGGTCTTCCTTGATGTTTCTGCTCCGGCCGGCCGTGGCGGCGAAGGGAGTGGTTGTTTGGAGACTGGGTGTTCTTGGTGGCTGGCCTGGTCGATGCGAAGGCGGCGGGAAGATGGGTGGTTTGAGGAAGCGAGTGCTATGTCCGTCGCGTCGCGGCGGCCGGATTTGCAGTCGACTGCAACATGTGGAGGTGCTTTCTTCTCCGGGAATGGCGGTACGGCGGCTCCGGCGGAGACTGAGGTGTTTGGGGCGACGGGGTGGATCCGATTGTGTTTCTTCTAGGTGGTTCAGGGTGTTTAGTGCAATTTGCTGGGTCTCGTTGTAATTTCTGGTTCTTTCTAGACTTGTCTGTAAGTTGTACTGAGCTTCCTTTTTTATATATCGGATCCTGTTAAAAAAAAATGTCAAACCAAAATGTTCTCGCCTTTATAGGTGAAGCCTCACCAAGGATCACCTGCAATTCTTGACGGTATCATGATCAAACAAGACAGCGACCTTAATATTTTACGGTACCTCCCATTAATAACTGATTTCAAGTATTGAAATTCTTTTTGCCTAAAGAAGCTAAACAGAGAGAGAGAAAGAGGGAAATGGCAGCGACCCTAATATAATTTTTTCGATGTCCCATAGCAACTCGCACTTCGTCGTCTCTTTCGTCCAACTCCCTCCACCGCTCGCCCGCGCAAACAACGCGGCCTTCCATATTACGCTGGAGAAAATCACGGACACAAAACCGCAAACCATTAACCACCACACCCACGAAGCCCAACTCCTTGCATCAACACGATCGCCCGTCTGACTCCAGTCCTTGCCGTTTTGCGCCGCCCCAGACTCTACGCCCGCACCGCCACCTGCCTGCGCCGCAGCCCTGCCCGTTTCTGCGCACCCAGACCTGCCACGCGTCTGCGCTGCCCTCCGAGCTTCCAGACTTCATTCAAAGTATTTACTCGACTTGCAGACCATGATTCAGAATTACTGCATCATTCTTGTCTGGTCTCTGGTAGCCTGTGTGTCATATGCCAGTAGATATGTTACTCTGCATACTTCCAGTGTCCTCTTCAGAAAAGTTGCAACATATTTATTGGTCTGATTCTGATTACACCTCCTACATAGGTTTCAGATCATGCCACAGCAGTAATTAAGTTGGGTCATTGGTTGTTGCTGCGGACTGAATCTATACTCACAACTCATGTATTCAGTCTAGGTTCGAGTAAATTATTGGTATATTGTAGCTTCAAGATCGCAAGAAATGTTGTTACAAGTCTTTTATGCAAGTCAGCTATGCATAGTGTTTCTTTTTGGAACCTTGAGAATTAATAACCAAAAGCAATTGTAAACAAAGCCGCAAGGGAAATAAAATACATGTAGTTTAGAAATATTATTTTCAACCATTTTAGAAATGTTGTGACGGCACAGTTTAAGTGCGTAAAAATGAGCATCCGCCGTTTCCATATTGATGCTATGTCTGCGTTGGAATGGAGCTGATCCAGGGTACTCAAAATATTCTAGGTTCTTGCTACTATATTGACCACTAGCTCCTTGACCAATAAAATGAGCATCCGCCGTTTCCAAATTCATGCTATGTCTGTGTAGGAATGGAGGCTTGAAGCTAACTTGTTTATGTCACACTTACGGCCATGCCAATAAAAACTTATTTGTAAGCCTCCATAAATCAGATTTGTTTCTCACCCGTTGCAACGCACGGGCATATTACCTAGTTAGAGAAAACGAGTGGCGACGCCTTGGCTCGGGTGGTGGCGGAGAACTGGCAACAGGAAAACGCGATCCGCAAGGCGCTGCCGTCGGAATTCGCCACCAATGAAAGCATGGCATTCCCGCTCGAGAGGTCAGTGACCATAACCTGTTTTTCTTTTTTCCCTCCATTTGTGCATTTCTAGATCGGTGGTTTGATTTGAATCCAATATTTTCGTCGAGTAGGCTGGAGATGGGGGATTCGACTGAGAACTTTGGGAGGTCGATCCAGGCTACGTTGTTGTCCTTAGAGAGGAAGGTGTAAAGGACGTTGTGGCCGGCGGCGGGATCGCTACCAGCCGTGGGGGAGATGGACGAGGAGGTGTGCCGGTGATAGAACGGCGAGATCGAACAGAGCTGATTGACGATTCTGAAGCCAGTGTTGTGGCTGGCATGGGGGGCGATGCAGAAGGACAGGAAGCTGACAGCGTCGGCCTAACTCAGCCCCATAAGCAGCTCACAGGCTCGGTTGCGGAGAGCAGCGGAGAGTGGGGAATGAACCGCAGCCACTGCGCGTTGTGAAGTCGACGGCGAACTCAGTACAGAAGAAGAGAGATCGCGCCGACGATGGTCCAACAAATTCAGAGCATTCAACTCTTCGGGTTAATCCTGAAGCACCTGGTTGGACGAAACGGTGAGTATTTGTTAACCTGTAATTTTTGCCTGTCATTGAAACTAAGTTTGGTGAAACGACCATTGTTCTTTAGCAGATCAAACCTCTTAATCATTAGTTGTGTTCTGTTTTATGTGATTGAAGGGTAAGGGTGGGAGGGAATGCTGCGGAACGAACCCCTTGTGCAGCCAGAGTTGGAGCGCTAGAGAAGTTGATCAGAAGCTACCCTGAGAAGTTGGGCGAACACGTTGTCGAGCCTGCTCTCGGCATGACTTTCGACTCACTTGGTGAGGCTTTTGACTTTTACAATCTATACTCGTGGGATCATGGTTTAGGGATCCGGTATGGTAAAAGCAGGCTGAATCCAGAACGCACGAAGACAATGCAAGAGATCGTGTGCTGCTGCTCGGTAGGTCGATTCGAAAGGGATAATCAATTATGGTATCTAGGGATTTGCAATGCATAATCATTTATCGTGTGCCCCCCCGAATTGACTAGAAATATTAATATGTTGACAGGGGAAGCCGGAGAGGGCGAACTCTCGTCGTGTAGGTGCGAGTGCCCTGCTATGATTCGTTTGCCGAGAACACCTGACCGTGGTTGGTATATAACCGAACAGCGGGTAACTCACAACCATAGTTTTAAAAACCGGACCAGCGATCGAACCGGTGAGTCTGTCGGTTCAGGTTTTTACCGATCGGACCGCTGGTTCACTGGTTCATTGTCCGGTTTTTTATGATATAAAGTAACATATCTTATTTATAAATGCTGCAATAAATAAATAAAAGTCTGAAAAAATACTTCAAACTTGCAATTTGACATATACCAAGTAGTCAACGGATGATCATCAACTTGTCAAAACTTGCGACTCTCAGATACACGCGCATGTATTTGCATGCAGCTCAAAGCTGCAAAAGCCGTCCTGTGATTGTAGTGATTTTTTATTCTACCGTGTAGAAAATAATAGTATACAGAAGTGTCTCTTCAATCTACACGAAGCAGCACGTGGTCTATTGGTTAAGCGAGACGCTGGTCTGTTCGTGGACGGTTCAGTGCGCTTAAAGAACCGGCTGAGCCTCTGGTTCCGGTTTTTTCCGGTTGAACCGTCGGTCCGGTCCGGTTTTTTAAACTATGCTCACAACCACTCTCTCTCGCTAACCTACGGGGAAAAGGTTTTTGGGCCTTTACACAAACACAAACACAAACACAAACACAAACACAAACACAAACACATAGATGGGGAAGGTGTACAACATCGTAGGTAGTTTTTTTGGAGGAATTGGCAACGTTCCCTTCACTAAAAGAACATTGAAAAACCTGTGTGCAAGGATTAGCAAAGAGCAGGCCGCCGACGACGTAAGGAAGACTATGGAAGTGTTTGCAGAGATTGAGGCAACGGATAGGGAGTTTACTTACCGAGTTCTCGCTGAAACGGATAGTAGGATAAAAAATCTCATGTGGACAAATGGATCGAGCCACATGCAGTACAAATTCTTTGGGGATGTGATCAGAGCATTCAACTCTTCGGGTTAATCCTGAAGCACCTGGTTGGACGAAATGGTGAGTATCTGTTAACCTGTAATTTTTGCCTGTCATTGAAACTAAGTTTGGTGAAACGACCATTGTTCTTTAGCAGATCAAACCTCTTAATCATTAGTTGTGTTCTGTTTTATGTGATTGAAGGGTAAGGGTGGGAGGGAATGCTGCGGAACGAACCCCTTGTGCAGCCAGAGTTGGAGCGCTAGAGAAGTTGATCAGAAGCTACCCTGAGAAGTTGGGCGAACACGTTGTCGAGCCTGCTCTCGGCATGACTTTTGACTCACTTGGTGAGGCATTTGACTTTTACAATCTATACTCGTGGGAGCATGGTTTAGGGATCCCGGGGCGTTCGCCCCCCCCCCCCCCCCCCCCCAACCATCGGCCCCCCTCAACAATTTTGTGTACATGCGACCTAGCATACGTACATAATACGTGCACATACGGCCGTGGATACTTAGCTTAGCCCAGGTTTAATTTGTTAGTTTTGCGTGTACTCAGCCCAAACAAGAGCCCATAGGCCGTTCTGCTAATCATGACTTCGTTCGTTCATCAATACAGGGCTACAGGCAGAGCGTGATCTCCCGATTGCGTTTCTACTTGATTGCCTTGCTATTTTGTCTATCGCCGTCTTGACCTAGGGCATATGAGCACATCCAGCCGCCCCCGCTAGCGCTTTGGGCAGTTCAGCGCACCGCCGCCGACCTGCAAGACAGCGCGGTTGCTGCACACTCGTCGTCAAACGCACGTCCGCGGCGACCTCCATGGCAGCACGGTTGCCGCAGGATTTCATCCACCACGCGCTGGTCCTTTCAGTCTCAAATCTAAGGTACATAATCAGTTTTATTACTCCCTTAGATCGATACAAGTCAATACTAGTCGTTACTATTTTTCTTAGATCAATCCAAACTACTAGTTAGGATATTTCAGTCCGGTTTATACTACCAATGAATCACATAAGGCAAAAATTCATAATTTTTTATGCCTAGTGTGCCTAATTTTGAATTTGTTATGTTTCGAGAAAGCAGAGAAAATAATGAAGACAAATTTTAATATTGAAAATTTAAACCGACCAAAGAGTTAGCGGTAGTTCCACTGAAATGCAACTCTTGATCAAAATTGCGGTAGCGTAGAAATTACACGGTAGCCTATGGTCAAATCACATTGGCTTCTTCGCCCCCCCTATGGTCAAATCCTGACTCCGCCCCTGGATCCGGTATGGTAAAAGCAGGCTGAATCCAGAACGCACCAAGACAATGCAAGAGATCGTGTGCTGCTGCTCGGTAGGTCGATTCGAAAGGGATAATCAATTATGGTATCTAGGGATTTGCAATGCATAATCATTTATCGTGTGCCCCCCCGAATTGACTAGAAATATTAATATGTTGACAGGGGAAGCCGGAGAGGGTGAACTCTCGTCGTGTAGGTGCGAGTGCCCGGCTATGATTCGTTTGCCGAGAACACCTGACCGTGGTTGGTATATAACCGAACAGCGGGTAACTCACAACCACTCTCTCTCGCTAACCTACGGGGAAAAGGTTTTTTGGGCCTTTATACAAACACAAACACAAACACAAACACAAACACAAACACAAACACATAGATGGGAAGGTGTACAACATCGTAGGTAGTTTTTTTGGAGGAGTTGGCAACGTTCCCTTCACTAAAAGAACATTGAAAAACCTGTGTGCAAGGATTAGCAAAGAGCAGGCCGCCGACGACGTAAGGAAGACTATGGAAGTGTTTGCAGAGATTGAGGCAACGGATAGGGAGTTTACTTACCGAGTTCTCGCTGAAACGGATAGTAGGATAAAAAATCTCATGTGGACAAATGGATCGAGCCGCATGCAGTACAAATTCTTTGGGGATGTGATCACCTTCAACACAACCAACAGGACCAATTTGTACGACATGCCATTCGGTCTATTCGTTGGCGTGAACAACCATTTTCAGAGCGTAATTCTAGGTGGAGTGCTGCTACGGGATGAGCAAACAGAAAGCTTTGAGTGGGTTTTCTCTAAATTTGTGTGAATGATGGGTGGACAGGCACCGATGACCATATTGACAGGTACCCCCTGCAAGTGCATTTTGATTTTCTCTGGTACGGTTGCATTTTCATTGATATTTTCCTAGATCCACATCCAACGTTTAGTGCCCTTTGTGGTTGCTGAGTGTGCAGATCAGTGTAGAGCGATGGAGGTGGCAATTAAGAATGTGCTGCCTGGGACAGTGCATCTGTGCGAAAACGACGAGCACACAACGTAGCGAGAGCGCGAACATGATGCTGAAGAGCTATGTGCCACCCGGCTGTCCTATGAATCTGTTTGCGAGGCATCACATGAGGTTGCAGCATGACAGGGAGGCAGACGAGTGCTACTAGGAGAAGCGCACGAAAATCGTGAGTGACATTCAGTTGAATGTTTTTTTTTGTTATGTTCTGGTATGGATTGAAGCAGGGTACTGACTAAATAAAGGTACCGATTCCGATTTTAAATTTTCTTTGGTTCAGGCAAAGGCCGTTCTCCGGATGAACCTGCCGATCGAAGAGCACGCCAGCAAAATATACACATGTTCCATGTTTGAGCAATTTGGTGTAAATCTTTATCATGCAGGGGCGTATCGCATTAAACCTATAAACGATACAACACTACCCGGGCTGTGAGAGCCTTGAGCTCACCCCGAAGGCAGCTTATCTTACCCGTCCATTCACCCCCGCACAGTAGAAAATTTGCACCACCCTTTTCACCCAGGCCGTTGGATGGTGCTTTTCACCGTTTTCCACTTCCTGGTGGACCCGTTACGTCTATGACATGTGGGGTAATCAGCGGGACGGGCCCAGGTGCAGCGCGTCGTCCGCGTCGCCCTTTCTTTTTCTGTGTTTTACTGTCGTAGTGGAGACCGCGCCAATGGCCTACCAGGGGCGAGCGGCCAGAACCCTAGCCCAATCCCCTCCCGTCCTCGAGCCCCGTTCCCTCGTCTCCCCTCCTCACAACCCGTCCTCCACGCTCACACGGCCGGCGACCTGGCGGCGAGGAGAACGGCGGCGGCCACGGGAGGAGAAAGAGCACAGCGGCGCCATCGGCCGGCGTGGGCGCTTGGCTCGGTGGCGGCTCGGACGCCCGGCGACCTGGCGGCGAAGAGAACGGCGGGGGTCGCGGGAGAAGAAGGAGCACGGCGGCGGCGTCGGTCGGCGCGGCAAAGAAGAGGTAGGGGACGCGTCCATGCACGGGGAACCCTCACCCGCCGGCTTCGGCTCCTCCTGCCTACCTTCCCTCGTCCTCCAGCCCGAGGCCGGCGATGGGGCCCTGACCTCGACCACGAGTGCAGCGGCGCAGCGTGGTGCGCGGCCCCGAGCGCGGCGGCCCGCAGGCCCTGCCTCGGTGGGAGGAGGAGGAAGGAGGAGGGGCGGCCCCGGTGGGGGACGCGGCATGTGGGCCCGTCCTCAGCGGGGGAGGAGGTGGAGCTCTACCGCCTCCCTCCCCGTCAAGCACGACCAAGACAATAAGGTATGCCCTTGTTTCCTTCGATCTGTTTTGCGATGAATACATGGGGCTGGTGCGTACGGTTGAGGTGAGTTGGCCCTTGTTCTTTGCGTGCCGCGTGACCTTGCCTTCTTGTTAATTGCTTCACCTAATTCTTGCCTTTTCCTTTGCCTACAGGTCTCCGTTGCTACTGCCTTTCTTGTTTTTTAGTTTGATTGAGGAAGAACAATTGTTAATAGGAGCAATGGATCTCTGGATCAAGGGCTGCAACGGCAATGGCTGGGTCTAAGTTGCCGTTACGTGAATTGCTCAGACTTCCTTCTCAGGTGTGTCCATAATATTGGCAGTTATTTTCTATTCAAAATCTGAATGTTAAACAGTTATTTTTGTTGATATCATAGCAAAATGAACTTAGAGAAGCCACCTAGATCTTAAAGGAGATTTTTTTTTGAGATGTTTAAAGGAGAATGTTGTGAGAACCGGGAACAAAAGCATGCAAAATACCGAAGCTTAATTAGAATTTGTGTTTGTGCCTATTTGATTTGGGTGCTTTATGAACCGCTACTTCGAGTTGACAATCTGGTTGTAGATCATCATTATGATTATAAGAAGACAATTCATGACAATAGAAATACGTGGTAACCATCCTCATTTGTTTCAGGTATCTCTCTGTACAAGATTTATGTGTTTGATCTGGTCAATGTACAGATAGGGCTTTGAAATAGATTTTTTTAGCATGCAGATTTAGGAAATTAAATATAAATTTACTAGATTTATATGTTTGATTTGGCCCATGCACATATAGGGCTTTGAAATAATTTAGATTATTTGTTGTGAGGCTTATGCTTGGTGTCTTCCTTTGTGAATGAGCAGATTGTTGCTCTTCCCCTGCTCGGCGGCGACAATTAGCTTTAAGGTGGAGGATCGAGAAAGGTCGAGTGAGCAGGCTGCAAATGACGAAGTAGCCTGTGGATAATTTCTCATGTTCTTTGCCCATGTTTTTGTCATATTTCATTTCCTTTTTCATTCAGTGATCAGGATATATTTCATCATGTCACTTTTACCGAAAAATGAATTAAATTAATGAACAGGCAGTCACTGGACAGGAAGAAATTATATGGATGAGCGCACACAGAGGTACAACCTCAAGGGAGGAGGAAGGATATGTTGATGGGCTTCGACGGTGGAGTGGAGTGACACAACCATGGTTATCCATTCTGCTTCACGGGGAGTACAGGCGAACCTTGACCAGAAGCAACGACAAAACAACCTAGGTGTAATTTCTCATGTTCTTTGCCCATTTTTGTGGGATATTTCACTTTTTTTTCCAGATCATTCACAGCCTTGTTAATTAGGGTTCTCCTAGTTTTTCATTACTAGAACTGTAGAACATATTATATGGGACCGACATAGTTTATTTACTTATTTTCTCTTATTGTAGGGATTTGTGGTTCAGAAAGTAGTCTATTTGGGGATTGTGTAGAAGGAGAATTTGCTCAGATTATATGATTGCTCTGTCTTGGAGATTGTCCAATTGTGCATGGTCTAATGACTGTAATTCTATATTGTTTTTGGTTCGACATGTTGCTTGTATGGTCATTCAGCCCATTCACTCAGTGTATGAAAATGATTATGTATTTTGTTATTTACCATCTAAATGCTGGGACGAGTTATGATGGGTTATAGGGAGCTGCAATTTAGTATTTTCCTCTTTAATATTCATGTCATTCGCTCAATATAGGTGTGGAGGGACGATGACATGCGGCGGTCTCGGTTAATATAGGTTCATTTCAGTAGCTTGTTTGAATTGAGATATGAGTTGGGATTTTTCCTAATATGTTTGCCGGCATTTCGCTTCTTAGTATATACTTGATATGAAACATTGGCATGATAAGGTATGGAACGGGGTTTGATCTGAATCATTATTTGTGGAACTCTGTTTGTGCATTACCATTCTACCAGTCATGCCATGCTTAATTAGGATTGTATATGTGTGTGAGACAGTGAGAGTACATTTCCTGTTCTTTACCTGCCTCTTATTACGCCGTCTTAGCTTATGGTTCTCAATACATGGTTGCCTTAACTGGGTGTTACAACCTCCAGGGTCGATTTCTGTATTTGTAATTCAGCCTCTCCGATCAGTGTCATTACTACAATGATTAATTATTTGTAGTTCAGCGTCTTTGATCAATGTGGTTACTACAATGATTAATTATTAGCTGATGATTGTTATAACTTAGGACTGGCGATGGTGACAAGCTAGCTGGGACAACGAAGAAACGAAAGCAGTAGCTGCTCTACTGCGTCAAGGTATAATATAATTTCTCTATGCGTGAACGTTTAAGTTCTTCCATACCGGCATACTATGATGAGTTCTTCCATACCGAGTTCGTAAAGAAGATGTTGATTAGTGAAGACAAAAATAGCTCTAGAGTGATTTTCTCGAAGCCGTTCAGCAGTTCACTAGGCCTCTTTAGGATCTTGGAAGTGTAGGATAATGTGTCATTTTTTAATAAGCCTGACCTTTGGCACGTGCATACCTACAACCTCTTCAGGATCAAGATCTTGAAAGTCCAAAGCCAAAAGCATTTATTTAGGTGTTTTTTTGGCTTCTTAGTCAATGTCCAAAAAGGCAAAATTAAACAATTGATCCATCGGAGTTAGATGTGGAGTTAGCATTTTTTACCATATATATTGAAACAACTAGCCCAATTAAACAAATAAGCTGATGTAGGGAACCTTGGGCTTGGTCATTGCATTTGGTCAAGTAAAGGAGTCCAGCTATCCTTGTACTTACAACACTCTGTAGTCTGTAAATTTATTTTCCAAGCAATTTTGTGTATTCTATCTCCAATTTATTAACATTTATAGGTTTTTGATTAAATGGTGGAATCAGGGTTGTAGGTTCTCTAGATAGAATATAGCTATGTAGCAGCATTTGTTTGAACCGTGAAATTTCTTTTTTGCCGGTTGTGGTTGAACTCTGCAGTAATTATTATTCTGTCAGGTTAAGAGCAACACAGATAATGTGCAATGAGGTGGGTCTCCTCGGCCATAGCTGGGCATTCTGTTTGGCAAATTCTTCGTCTCCAACCTGTCCAAAGGTTTGTTGGGTCATTTTCGTCTATTTTCCTTCTTTACATTGCTTAATGGCCCCATGTAATATTTTCTATATCATGGCTGCACCAATGACATGTTCCCACTTCCATTTTTCCCAGGTTCAGAGTCTGGGAGTGTTTTTCAAATTACGATTTACCTACACTTGTTTAGTGGCCTGCCTGCCTGAAATGTAAGCCTTACAAGTTTTGTTTTAGTGTGCCACCAAAAAATGCAAGTCAGATTACAAGAGTTGGGAGCCGTGTACCAGTTAACATAGCCATGCCCTTATCTGCTCCTTCTTTTATACTGTTTGCTCTATGTTTTCCCGCTTTAGAAGTTACTATGTCAATTTCATATGTTTGAACGGTGTCAGTGTAATATTCAATGGTAAATGTGAGCGTTGTTTCTAATTCAAACTTTGTTGAATTTACATTGGCAGAAAAGCGACATCTAGCTTAGTCTGTGCTGACCTGAATCAGTGGTCGTGTTGTATTCCTTTTGACGAATTTTGGTGCAATCAAGGAAGTCAAGAAATAGATATCAATGCCAACAGATATTGCTATGGGGGTATCAGGTGGGTAATCAGCCACCTGTTTGATAGCTCAAGTGAATTGAATACACTGGGATATGGCAGTATGTATATATACAGAATTGCATTGTCACTTCTCCAGCTGATTATATCTATGTAGGAAAAAATATAGTGATATGTGCAAGCACTGAAGCCTAGATGAGTTATTTATCCTGACAATTTATGTCTGATTATAAGAATGTATTTTAATTGTCGGACACCTTTAGGAGTGTAGATATTTGTCCTGCTAGCTTGCGTATTTAGGACTGTAGATAAGAGCTACAATTGAACCACAAGATCAGTTTCATGACTTTTTGCCATACCGAACTGTAATGGATCTATTAAACATTTGCTATTTATTGGTTTGTGGTGACAAGTATTAGGTTCAACTATTTGTTTTCCTTGATTTTACTCATATGTGTACTTTTTTTGCAGTCCAATACACGTTGCTCCTGATATCAAAATCGAGGAGAAGCAGAAGCAGGTTGTTGTGGCAAGACAGGGGCTACAACTAAGAGTTATGATGATTTCATAGCTTCTTTCCCTGAAAATGACTACAAATATGTCCCTTATGATTTTGACTTCTTACTGGGAGAATGTGCAGAAAACAACATTTTCTTCATTACCTGCCTACCTAATATTTTTGTGCTCCATCGACTACAGGCAACATGGTTCTTGCTTTATCTCTGTTGACCTTGGCACTGAATTGACATCTGACAAGGTCTGCTCTCTAAATGGCTTCTGGCAATAATAGGTGGTATTATGTGGATAATATTTTTACTCCTCGCTGCCCCCACGTCTCACTTGTTCAGGTAGTTGTCCTTTCATTGCCTCGCTTCTTCATATTCTAGATCTGAACTCCTATCTTTTCATAAAGCATTAAGAGCTAGAGAAAGATTTAATCGGTAGCTCGATAATTAGCCTACCTGGCTCCTCAGGTCGTGTTCTCCGTCAAAAATATTAATCTTCTTGCTAAAATGTTTGGAAACTTTTGGGACCAATAATGGTGGCTTGACCTTGCTATTCATTCTTTGTTATGATGGTGCAGATGGATTATCTCGATTGCTTGCACTATTCCATCAAGTTTCCACCACCCTGAACTAAAATCCCTAGAAGCTCCCTTATGCAACAGGGCCTTATACAGGAGGTTGCAGGAAGTTGAAGAGCATAGAGTTCAGTTAATAACAGAGCTGCGGAATGGAAAATAGATTTCTGTAGTTTGTGGTGTGCAAGTGGGCGATGACAACACTCTTCTTCTCCACGCGTGGTCCCACACAGCAAGGATAATGCAAACCAACGACGAATAGCTCGCTTCTTCAGGTGATGCTCTCATATATATATATTTACTATGTTGCCTAGAAGAATGAATTAAAGTTTTGCTTATGTAATTATGACCACTGTTATATCAATCTTTGATTTCTAATCCTTTGCATCACAGCAGAAGTTGTGAGGTCATCTGCATATGTCAATTCTACTACACCGTTGTTTGCTCCTAGCTTTGAACCATATACATTTTGCACTTGCAGGTGAAATCTTGGGAGAATATATTCTCTACATTTCCTACAGGCCATACCATGGAAGCAACCAACACAACCACCTGTAGGTATTTGCAGACCAATCCTAAAGTAATTCGTTTGTTTGTACTAACTTTGATGGTGTTGTTGTTCCTGTCTGATTAGGCTTTATCCATGTTAAATAGCTATTTGGAATGCAAGGTTAGGATTGCCTCGCTCCACAAGATTCTTTGGTTCCTGCGAATAAAATTAAGCTCTTATTGCTACTTTTAGAGAGTTTTCAATGTACTCAGAGTTATTCCTTTGGTCAAGCTTGCGAAGGGACATTTACTTGCTATGAATTAGAATTTTCAAGTAAAAGAGACATCCATTTGCCTCGCATATTTCAATGTACTTGATATTTGGATATTGTGCTCATCTTGACATGTAGAGTATTTTGAGAGTAGTACTGTACTTGACGTGCATGTTTGTTTTTATTTTATCTGATGCAGATTCCAACTCAAGCCATATCACTAGCGAGGGCAATTGCTTACTTACATGGAGAGGAGCAGCGGATGAGAGATATGCAGCCCAGGGGCAACAAGGAGAATGAAGGCGCAGACATACACCAGTTTGACATGGTATGTTCTGAACCTGAGTTTATATGTGCGTTACAGTTTAGGCATTGGTGTTGTTTGAGTTACTTTTGGTCCATATGGTACCCTTTGTTGGACTTAGAAAAGTATTAACATGTACTTTGTCATTTATTAGCATGTCTTTTTGTGTTATATTAATATGTGCGCTATCGATATGTTTCCTACATATTCATCTATGAGTTTCATGATGTACACATATCTCTTCACTGTTTCGGTGGTCCTTTGGTAATTAGTTTATTTTATGATTAGCTATGTTTTCTTGCCGTGCAGATGTGCTTGGCAAACATGGCCAGATGTGGCTTGGTCAAAAGAAGGAACTGAAGACGGTGGCTTCATCGTTTCTACCTCAAAATATAAGGTGGGATGTTTTAGGGTAATGCAGTTTTGTTGTCAAAGAAATGGGTCATACTCCATGGTTCATTGTGCACCACTTTGATTGCTAATTTCTCTTTATGATATCATCCACACAATTCCTGCTCAATTACAATGTTAGGTGCTCACCTGTCAGCAAATGATTTCATTTGAGATAATTATTTAAATGGTCCCACTGCATGTTGTTTATGATGATAATTTGGCTGCTGTAGTTCAACTTGCTTAATACCTGCAGTTGCAGCATAGTGCAATTGTTGAGGTGTGTGTTTTACTAAACTGAGCACATATTTCTTGTTTAGTACTAAGGATTTGTTTCCTATCATTTCTTGCAAAATGACGAGACTCAAATGGTTACTTGTTCTTTGACTTGATTATCCAACTGTTAATTTGGCAATAAATAATTCTTCCCTGCCTCTTTTACTCGAGTTTGTGTGGTATCATTCTTGAAAAATAATCATATTGTCATGTTCTGTATTTTTGGCATTTCACTTAAATAAGAAACTATATCAAGCAGAGGAATACAATTACGTTGCCCTCTTCCACATTCTGTGCTTTGGTTTTCACCAATATCAAGATAAAGAAGTTGCCTGATATGGTGGCTTCCTTTCACTTAAATAAGAAACTATATCAAGCAGAGGAATACATGTATTTAGTGCTTCTCTATTGGTGTGAAAATACTTCTTTAGGCTTTAATGCCCGCTGTGTTCATGTGGGTAGTGTGATGACTGATGATACAGAGACCTGACAGGCGAGGAGTGTCGAGTATGATGTCAGGGAGGACCAGAAGAAGCCGCGCTATGCCGGTCTGGTTCGTCGTCGATACGGGCTGCAGGGGATGGCGGCGTTGGCAAGGGATCGACTGGGGAGGAGGTGGCTGGCGTTTCACCAATATCTTGTTCTATATCCATCCTTTGTAATCTGAAGATAAAAAGCAGCTATTGACACTTTTGTAGGCAGGACATTTGCTAATTCTCTCCTCTGCGGGCATGCAAAGCTTAGCTTACTTCCAAATCAACAAGGAGCTAAGGGTCATCTCCGACCAGGACATCAAGTCTTCCTACTGCCCCTGGTTTGTGCTGCGCTTTCATCTCCTTTCCCCCAATGCATGTGTAGCCATCTGGTTATGTATTCTGATGAATGAGTACTATGATGGTTTTTTATTTTGTGTTTTTTGTAGAAGAAACTGCACTTAAACAATTCCTGTTTTTAGTTCTGCTTAAATAATTCGAAAAAGTTTATTCACACTATATTGCATTCATCACAAGAATTCGGTTTCCTTCATTCTTTATTGCGAGGACATAATTGATATTGCTCCAAACGTTATATAATCTGAATTCTTTAATCTTGGTAATTTTTCAGGTAAAGTTTCTCGAGGATTTCTTGCTCATGAAGCACTACCATTGCAGATTGCAATATTATTTCTAATGTCTTGATATTTCCAGATTGTGTTTTGTTGTTTGATAATAGTATCATGTTTGAAATGCCAAGTTTTTTTGCAGTTCGTGCAAGGTAGCCTGAATCACCTTTTCGCATAATATTTGTTGAAAAAAAGAGTGAACTCAAAAGTAAACTTGCAATAGTTATATTAACTGATAGTTTGCATTCATGATATTGTTATGCTTTATTTAGTTAGTGTGTGCTGTTTAGAGGAATCCAGTTAAAGTATTTTCAGTAGGCTGCAATTATTCTTTTCATTTTCTTCTTTCAGATTTAATGACATGGTTATAGAATAACACAAATATCCTACATGTGAAATCAGGATAAGAAGTTAGGACTGCCAGAACATCTTACATTTAGGAATGTAGGGAGTCTTATGGTGGTTGAGGATAATTTGGTCGTTATGAGCCAAATATTTCTGAGTAATTAAAGTTAGCTACTTAGTATGCTGTGGCATCAGGCCTATTGGTTCTGAGGACATCAGAGCAGCTACAGTACCGTAGCAGTGTCATGTTCATTCATAGTTATTGCAAGGCAAAAACTGTGATGCTATGGTTGATAACTGTTTCATGAGAAGGTCCCTGAAGGCAGCAAAGTCTTACTAGAAGGTAAAATAGAGCAAGAAGGCAAAGTCTGCAGGACTGAAAAACAATGTTCGGCCCATAACACAGTCGAAGGGCTTGAAGTGCAGGACTGAAAAACAATGTTCAGCTTATTTTTTAGCATGGCTGACTTGGAGAATGTGTAACATAGAACAAGATGCTTGCAAGTAGCTGAGATGAACCTCCAGTGTGCTTTCTATATAGTTGGTACTTAGAGTACCTACGCTCCATAGCTTGTTGTATGTATTAAATTTTCAGTCTAAGTTACTTAGCTATGCTCATGCTGCCACAGAAATTGGTTTATATACCTCTGCTATGTAAGCATAATGCTTTGTTTAGATGGCAAACTCATCCCTTTTTTGAACATATGAATCTGCTGCCTTAATAAATTATACCTCTGACCTATCTAAAATTCCAGCTGACGGTATAAATTATAGTTGGTGTTTGGTCTAACCAGCTTCAAAATTTTCAGGCTAATATACATATATAATAGAGCTCACAGTGTGTGCATCAAACTGAATTACTTATGTCTTTCCTCTCTTTCTGTAACTGACTCAAAAATTTAAAACTCAGCGCAAATTCAAGATCATATATTCGTATGCACTCTTTTGGTTGTGTAGTCAAACAGTGGCTCATAAGATCTCAAAGCCAGGTAAGGATGTAAAGGCCATATATCTCTCTCTCTCTCTCTCTCTCTCTCCCTTCAAAATATGCATAAGAAAGACCAAATACATCGTCAAGATCCTGCAAGAGCACTATACATGAAGGGGGCTAAGGCCAAATAAATAAGGACCAATTAAAACACCTTCAAAACCTTTCACTTAACTATGGAATGTTTACAATTAGTGACAAAAAGGGTTTGATACAAAGTTTTTAATCGCCGGCTACAATACAAAGGCGATGTAGGTTAAGCTGCCAACAAGGTAAGAAAACAACGACACAATACATGGGACAAGCAGGGCAAATGACAACACAAATTGTGAAGAAGACCGTCGGTGGAACAATGTGAATTTTCGAAGGGGCTGACGGTAGACATAAGGAGAGGAGCAACGAATACCCTAACGGGCAGCCTCCATAGTTTCAAGAGATGTCGACAATAGTGGCACAATAGAATAGGATTTTCTTCTCAACTATAAGTGCAATATCAGTATGTCATTAGCATTGTGACATCGTGCAATGTGAAACTTTCATACTCCTCTGTATTGGAGTAGGTTATCTATTATCAAGTAATTTATGTTTATGTGCATTCACCAACTTAAATCTTACTTTATTGATGTTTCATACAGACAACTTCACCTTTTTCAGATTACTATCCGTATAAACCGAGCTAAACGAATGTCGACGTAATGGTAGTTTCAACCAGTACACCACTCATTTTTCATTACTCATATGTGTTCACAAAATTATCGATTGTAGGCACATGATAGCGGCCGTGGAAATTTCAAACACAAACAACAATATATGCGAAATCTATAAAAACTTAAAGCTACATTACAGTTTTGCAATTTCTTTTAAATATTTGCATTTGTTACAATAACCAAAAAAATACAAACAATCTGACAGAAAATACTCAAGGGATTTTTGGCATTTTCATATAAGTATCTATATAAAAACAAGCTTAATGAAAGCGAAAAATTAATTACTTTCCAATGGATTAAAATTCATTTTGTAATGATGTTTTTATTCATCTAAGCCGTTTCTTCAAACGGGACTCGCCTTCGGCACTTGCGCCAGTGGCACAACGGGTCATCTAGTAGAGGAAAAGGAGAATGGAAGAGTGTACTTGGCTAAGCACATGAAACCGGAGAAGAGAGAGAAGTGGAGCAGGGTTGTTTTTGAAATAAAGATCCGTAGTGATGATTTTTGCTTCGAATGTGAATGTGGGTTGTTCAAGCACATGTGGATACTGTGCTGCCATTCTCTGAAGGTTTATTTAAACACTGAATTATATGTTTTTGTTTTCTGGCTCGTCTTATAACCGGATCGTGATGGTTGAAGTAAATTTTTTTCTTTTGGTTGGTGAGCTTTGTGATCAGGTGGTGGACTACCTGGGAGTGGACCTTATACCCGAGAGCCATGTGATTAAAAGGTGGACGAGGGACGCAAGGGATGTGTTGCCAGAGCACCTAGCAGTTTACCAGAATGATATTCGATCCTCCAGAGCGTTCACTTACATCCTCTGAAGATGTGCGGTGCAGGGAGGCCGACAACAAGCAGGGACAAGCCGCCGTATGAACCAGGGGCCCCAGGTCTAAGCAAGCGGACTCGGTTCTGCACTATATGCAAGTGCAGTGGGCACAAAAGAACCACTTGTCCCCAGCGGCGCGATGTGCCGAAACAACCAAGAAAGGCTAGGAAATGCACGAAATGTGGTGTTACTGATCACAGGAAGAATACCTGCGGTAAGCAGGTTGTTGGTTAGGCTAGCATTCTGAGAAAGGTGTACCGGAACTATTTGCATATTTTTCTGTAGTTAGATGTGGTCAGGAGGATTATGTAAGGAGAAGCATCGATATGTGATGCATCGAACTGTCATGTTATTCATATTCCTACGCGGTTAGATTTAGAGGAGAGGGCATAACCTTTTGGATGCGCCGTGAACTGGCTGGACCTAGCTGATTAAATCAAGTTGCAGGCTTAGCACCATGCGGTGACCATCTGGGACAATACTTGGACTGCAAGCACACTAGCGTGAGGTGGGTGGTTGCAACGGTTGGGTGAATTCAAATTTGCTGTCAATACATTTCAAATTTTGAATTTCGAACAAGTAGTAGGTTCTGGAGGGAAAGCTGGCTGTTGGGGGCTATAAGAATAGTGAGCCGTTTGTGGATCAGGAGTGCTTCACATAACAACCAGGCTATAAGAATAGTGAGCCGTTTGTGGATCAGGAGTGCTTCACATAACAACCAAGCTTGTCTGAACGATGCACAAACAGAGATGGCTCCAGCGGTGCAAAGTCGAGTTGGACCGACACCTCGTTCCCCATCTACAGTAACGAGAGGCGATTTCTTGGGCGAACCCGCGCGCAGCAGCTCGCCGCCGGCGATTCGCCGGATTCCTCGCCCTCCGGCGGCCGCTTCGGCGGCGGGAGGACGGGGAATCCACGGATCCCGGCGTGTATATAGACTAGGTGTGCGTGGTGGTGTTCCAGCCGGTGGCGCCGTGGGAGCTCCGCCGTGGATCTGCCGTCTTGCCCTCGTCCGCGGCTCATCGGAGTGCTCGGGAGGGTTCCCCCTTCGCCGGAGTCCAAGGGATGGTGGATCCGGTGGTTGACGTCTTGGAAGGTGAGGTTGCTGAAGGCCATGGTGGTGTCGCCGTCCGTTGTGCATGGTGGAGGTGCTACGGCACCGAGGAGCGTCGACTCCCCGTCCGCGATGGGGGGCCTCCCAGTCCAAGCTATCGGAGGTGGTGCGGCGGGTTTCGCCGGCGCAGCGTCATGCTCGATGAAGACGATGCCTCAGCTCAGAAGGACTTTATTGTAAATCTTATGTTTTCTGGATTTTTCTGTAAAAATCTTGGCTGGATGTAATTGTAACTTTCCCTCGAAAAAAACAACAGAGATGGCTCCAAACACGACAGCAAGCACGAATGACATGGAACTATGGAAAGGGGATAGGACTGGAGACATTGGGCGTTGGGAGGGAATCAATGTGCCGGCGGCCGACAGTCCAGGAAGCGATGTCACGGTACACGAAATATAGCCAAATCTTGTTCCGTTCGCTGCGTGACGGTGATCTGGTACATGATGTCGCTGGAATCAGTGGGGCCCTCTCCTGGCAGATCACATATATACCGCGTGAATACCACAACGAATACGACGGGGGGTGGAGATCACGAGAGAGAAGGATGGTCCAGATAGTGTGATCATCTGGACGTACCACCCGTTACAGATTTCTGATTCTTCAAGGAAAACTTTACTTTAGTCATGCAGAGGGCCAAACCTAGTTTAAAGGAAGGCATGTCACGGTGGATTGATACCTTGTAATTTATTTTACGCCATTAACTCATTTGTAATGCTGTAATTTGTTTATATATAAAATGCAAAATGCCGCAGTAGAGGATTTTCTCTACTGTTTTTGGCGTAAAAAAGTTATTACAATCCTGGCTTTACCGGGTGGAAACCGACGGTTTACGATTCGGCTGTGCCCGCTAACCGCTGCGCATCAGACTTTTCGTTGATTGCAGTTCGCTGAATATCTACTGTAGTGTAAGAATAGCTCTTGATTGAAAAAAACAAAAATCAGAACCAGTATAAAAACATACTTTTTAATATAAGAAATTCAGACCCAATAGAAAAACATAGCTCTTCACTAGAAACACAGCTTCGCGCTAGCTATCATATAAAAAAAAATCAACTCTCGAAGCTATTAGTTGCAGTCGAACGTGGATCGACATCGGTAACCAAACACGGAAGCGATGACCCCCCGCCGATCTTGGCCTTGCACACTAGCAATTGATCCATGCATCTGTACACGATACACACCCCGCGCCCGGGAGTCAGCACCGCGGCGTCTTCAATGCATGCCTCCTCGTAACAGTTCCCACACCCGGGAGCCTGCACCGCCACGTCCAGCACCGCCTCGCCCTTCTCCATCTCCCCCGCGAGCCGCTTCCGCAGAAATCGCGGCATCCGCACGTCCATGGCCCACGGGGTGGCCGTCGTCTCCGCCACTCCTAAAGCAGGGGCGCAGAACTCCGGGACGGTGCCCTTGCCGAGCACGGCGTCCGCGTACGACACGACGGCGGAGGAGTGCATGCTGATGCACCGCTGGTTGGCCTTGTTGAGGGTGTTGTCGATGCGCACGGCGATGTCGAACACCGGGCTGAGGTCGCCTCGTTGCTCCAGGGCGGCTGGGTCAAGGCCGTCGACGCTGGTGATGGTCACCGTGTACTCGGTGTCTCCCGACGTGATCTGTAGCCACCCAAGATGAAGTAGATAACCAAATAAGCAAACGAGTGCAACGACCACCGCCCCCAGGAGAAAAAAGAGAAATCCGATGAACACATCGAACCAATCTACTTCTCGGGCGGTCATGGTGTCGAGGAACTATTACGATAGAGAAGTTGATCGATATATGCGGCGTTTGCTCACGTGTATCGCGAACTATATATATGCTGGGGAGGAGTCCCTTAATTTGTTCTGGTCGTTTGCGGCCGGAAGGATCCGTACGTGCTCTGGTTTCTGTTCCAGAATCTTATTGCGGCACGGAATCGCCCTGAATTGGCCTTCCGCTCGACCATCTAGCTCGGGTGCACCACTCCTTCACGAATCTTGTTTGGCACGGGGTTATCTACACAGGTCACGGCCGAAAAGACGGCCACGTAGATTTTGTGACAATGTAATGATGTAGTATCTCTATCTCTACTATATAATATGCTTAGAGGTGGTGATGGTCATGGTCATGGTACGTTTTTTTGTTTCCCAATTTACCCCCGTGGGTTAGGAGATATTACCCACCACTGCCACCGGTAAGTGGAAAAAACGTTTCATTTTTTTTTCCGTTGTCTTGCCACGGCCCGCGGGGTAGGAAAAACCGGTCAGAAGAAAATCGAGCACCTTCTCCCACCCCTCTCGCGATTGGGAGGCGACGGAGCCGGCGGATGGGGGCGGCGGCGGAATTGGAGGACGGCCGCCGTTGCGCACCGATTCGATCGAGAATCACCACTCCCCTGCCTTTGCTCGGGCTGGCGAAGATCGGCTTGATTGAAGCATCGGGGCTCTGGACGGGGCGGGGATGGGGCGGGGCTCCGCCGGCGTCCGCGAGTAGACGCCCGTTGGTGTCGTCCCCCGCGCGAGCCGCCCCCCGCAGGCGGCCTGATTAGCGCCTCCCACCGGCAAGGCTTTGGCCGGCATGCGCGGCAACTCTCTCTCCGACGAGCGGGAGATGGTCGGCCTCCACATAGATGTAGGATTGTAGGTTTTGGTGGAGCCCACGACGACGATGGGCGGCGATGCATTGGCGTCGGAGAGAGTAGTGGAGCTGGGTTTGATGGAGAAGTGGAGCTGGTTTTGGGGTTGGATCCGGCGAGGAAAGCGGCAGACGGAGTTGGCCTGGCGACCGGGAGGAGGAGTCGCGCGTCCAGGGCCATGGATGATTAGCAGTGGACTGAGAAACCGGTGGAGTAAACGACGGTCTGTACACAGGAGTTTTTAAGATTAGATCACCGTGTAGTTCCTGTTCCTCACCTTGCTGCTTCTGAAAGTCAGCTCTTTTTTCCCAACTCCTATCCGCTGCCAATTAACAGTGTCATGTGCTGTCCTGTTACCTGTGCTACCTGCATGAAGGTATTGCTCAAAGTGTGTACGATCGACAGAATTCGCAGATGGGATGTAGAGCCGGTGAAGTCTGAAGGCAAGGTATCGCCTCTGCACGAAAAGGCGAATGTTAATTCTGGACTGACCGTCCACTGCTTGCTACTATCTGTTGAAATCACAAGAACCTAGCATTATTTGCCTGTGAACAAATAGTCCTACACTAATTGGTGAGATTTCCATTCCATGGATGAAGGCAACGTTGTGTAATTGATGCCGGAAAGGCTGTACTTGGAACATAGTCGCTGAACATGCATAATGTACTAACTTAACCATGTCCTTTTGAGCATATGAAGTCAAACTTCACACTAATACACGACATCTGATCTATGGCAACATTGTTTTATCAGTCTACTAACTATGAGATCAAAATGTGAGATTAGATTTTATTTTACTTTCTTGATGTTGAGTTGATAAATTGCAGCTTATGTGTATTTTTTTCACGTCTATTGTCGACATGTCCATGCTAATGTATACATTCGTCCCTCCAAGAAAAAATGATTTCAGGTAAGAAAATCCTCGTGACATACAAAGTATTTAAAAAATTAAGCCATACCATTGCACATGCATATTTTGTTATAATAATATAGATAGTAACATTTTCTTGGTTTTGTTTCGTCTGTCTTGCTTCTCCCGTTGTAACGCACGGGCACATTTGCTAGTATGTATACAATTCTATATGTGGTTGTACCTATTAGAGCATCTCCACCGGCGCAGACGAAATCACCCAAAAGACGCACGTGAATTTATTATAACGGTATACCTGTTTTAATAACGCAACAGCTCACCAGGCAGGCGCAAGGCGCAGACGGCGTGACGCGTCGAGCGCAACACTGACTCCTCAGGCGATGGCTCACACCCATCGTCGGCATTAATGCATGACAGAAGAGCCGGTGTTCGGGTTAATGTGCGCCACCCGCCTCCGCTCCCTGCCGGCCTTAAAACGGAACGCGGCGCGCTTCTCCTCTCCACACAACCTCACAAACTCTCCTTTCCTCTCCCACCAAGACCTACCATGCCTGGCCACCGCAAGACGGGAACACCGATGACCAAAGCTGAACTTGCCCGCCGTCATGCAATGGCCGCGGATCGTCCTGCTCGTCATGAACGTGCCATGACCGCCGAGAAACGCCACGAGTGTCAGAAGCAACACCGCCTCTTAAACGAGGAGTGGCACCTGGGCAAGGCGTGGCACCGCGAGATGGTGCGCGAGGAGCAGGCCTTCCTCGTGCGCCACACAGAGAAGGCCAGCTTGTCTCTAGCGTCACCACCTATGGTCGCATACCCTCTGTCGTCGTATGAGGCCGGCGAGGCCAGCTCCTCCCGCGCGCCTCTACCTCTGATGACTGTTGAGGAGGGCAGAACCACCTCCGTCACAGCATCCCGGTGCCAGACGGCGTTCAGCTACCGGAGGGGTGGGTGACAAACATCGTCTAAGTGTTGGTGGCGCCTCGGCTCAGTGGGAAGGCCCACCTCGACTACATCATGGCAGTGGAGGGACATGCCATGGGCGCAACGCGTCGACCTCCACCACTCTATCTCGGCGCCGTAGTGGCACGCCGTGGTGGACGCGGAGTACGAAGCGTGCCGCGATAGCTTCTTCCTCCCTACCGGCATGCGGTCGCCACCTAGGGAGTGGTTCATGTCGGACAACTCTGACGACGAGGGATGTGGCTTCCCTTACCACCGGCACCGGCTCCGCCACAGGAACCTTCCCCACCACCAGCACCGGCAACAGAGGTGGGGCGCAGGATGAGCACAGCGACAACGACTGGCCAAAGCTGAAATGGGAGGGAATGCAGGCGGCCATCGAGGCCTCCCTCCGCCGGCGGTAGATCAAACTCCACCGCAGTTCGGCGGCGAAACCATAAGCCTCAACTAAGGCATGCAGGTACTTCAAGGCCGTCGCCACCACCAATAGCAGCTGACACTTCCGACGACGAGGATCGACGTGGGCGGCGGCGGCGAACCAGCAGCATCAAAGTTCCCCATGCCGGAAGTGCCGCTAGATCGAGGGTTTAGTTTAAATTCCGTTCAAGTTGGTTAAATGTTTTTTTCTTAAATTGCGTTTAAATTTGATAAATATCCTTTCAGTTTCAATGAAAATGGTCGATTCGTTTGTATCTATATTTGAAAAGCATTGAAAAAATCTATTGGGAGCAACCGGTGGGGAAAGCCGCTCCCAATTTGGCAGCAACATGTGTCGGTGCTCCCAATAACACTTGTCCAGCACACTTGCCGGACGCAGCGCTAGCAGAGATGCTCTTAACACCTACTATATCATGTAGGCGCGTGTTGCCGCGCCCGTCTATTAGATAAATAAAATTGTTAGGAGTTATGAAAACATTTTTAGTTACTCCGGTCACCAGAGTTGCACCAAATTTTTAGGATTTGTGTAGCTTGAGTTGCTGTCAGCTTGTATTATGGAACATCTTAGAGCAACTGTTTGGTTGGGTAGAATGGCGAAACGAAAAATGTGAGTACTTAGCTTGTTTTGATGTGTAATGCACTTTGTTAGACAGAATGACAAGATAAATCAAAGCAAATGCATAGCAAGTTGCACAATGATAGAATAATGGATTCACTCTATTGTATGAGAAGGCAATAATCCAACTTCTACCTCAAAAATTCTCTATGTTTCCTCAATAAGTGCAATCCAATCATTGAAGTCTAAGAAAATGTTCAGTAACAACCTCAGAGGCTCCGACAACCTAGCCTCTTCTACTGAATCTACAACTGCAGAAAGTAAGAAACATATTAACAACAAAATAACATGCATCCAAACCAGATAAAGAGAGCTTTTGCCACAGTAGGATTTCTCCGGAACCATCTGCTCACTCATCGCATTATTGGCGCCACCATATTATATGTTGCTCCTGGGCGTGCATCTTTTTTTTGAGAAACTGCATATATATATATCACGAAATACAGAATACAGAGGATAGTACATATAGCAGTGCAAAAACACTCAGGGGAAAAACACGACCCAGAACGCCGGCGTCGCCTTCACCGTCGCCAGAGGAGACGAAGCCGCACCACCGCTCACCATCGCCGGAGAGGACCACCAGGCTTCAAAGACAAGAGCCATCCGCCGCAACGCGCCGGAATCTAGAACGCTGAACGAGCATCGCCATCCCTCTCCGAGATCCAAGCACCAACGCCACCGGAGCGGAGCGCCGACCAAGGACCTGCCCACCTTCGACCAGCAAACCTGCACAGGTCGTGAAGCCACCCAAACACCTCCAACATACCTCAGAGCCCCGCGCCGCCGCTGGAGCAGACGACACCACGTCGACAAGCAGGCTCGAGGACGGAGACTCCATGGAACGTGCCCGACACCGCCGCCGTGACGAGCACGCAGGAGAACGACAGGCCGGTCCAGCAGCACCTCCAGAGGGCCCCTCCCTTTGCCACCACGGCCAGACAAAGGAGACCCGACGAAGAACACCAAGAGGACTAGCACAAAAGAGAGCTCCCACACCAATCTCCTCCTCCCCTCGCCGCCACGGCCGGCCGGAGAAAGCGAATCAGCGAAGAACTCCAGACACCACCGCCCACCAGATCGGCAGATCTGGGAGCACACAACGCCGGAGACCACACGGCAACGCCAGAAACGAAGCCGCGGTGAGGGACGACCTCCAGCACCATTATTCCGAGGCAGCACCGCCCCCTCCACCAAGCCAGCGCCGCCGGGACCAAACACCCTACTATCTACACGCGTCGGGCGCGGATCTAAGGTCCCCCCACCCTCCCGCCGCCAGAACGGCGATCGGAGAGGGAGGAGATCGTCGATCCAGCCGTCGGCGGAGCGAGGGAAAGAAAGGAGCCCCCTTTTCGCCTCTCCTTACTGTAGCACGGGGAAAGAAAGAAGGAAGCCCCCTTTACAGCATCAGCTTGACTAGACTTATCCGTTCCAAACTTTTTGGGCGTGCATCTTGGTAACTCATTTCTGGCCAGCAGTTCTGTTCAGGGAGCGTGCTCAGTTGGATGATCCGTCAGCCCCCTGAGCTCCATAATAAAGGAGATCAGCACTTCCCATACCCACAGCAGAGTTTGGATATTGGATATCTACACTCGCGCTCACGTAAGGAATAGCACTCACCGAATCCTGACTGAAGCAGCAGCAACGCTTTGGTCTTGCTCCATTGTGCACGAATTGTATAAGTGGAGTTTCCCAACCAGCCAAGACCTGGAGAACGGGAGCAAGAGGCAAGATTAACACGTGATTCGACATGAGTTTGAATCTGCAAGCATAAGATAATCCGACAATCAGCATGAACTGTCGTACAAAACATACAGGCGCCGATAGATACTCATGAACCCACCTCCCTCCTTGATCCAGAAAACTATGACAGTGATTGTGGAGGATATGCCGAATAGGTATGCCAGCCACAGTGCTGTCTTATCCAGCCCAGCGTAGTAGATTCCAAAGTGCCGGCTTTATCTGGTGGCCTGGTGGGCTGAAGCGCAAGGGAAGCCCAAAGCCGGCTTAGAGAAGACCAAAGACGAAGGCCTGTCCGTGTCCGCCTTGGAGAGCAAGTTAGGTCATAGGCCGTAGTAGTTTAGGTCTCTGCATCTAAAACGGTTTGCCTTTCCTTGTAAGAGAAGGCACGGCGCCTTTATAAGCCGGCCTCCTGGTAGCTTTAGGAGGAACGAACAGACAAACACGCTCTACAACTCGCATTGTAACCTGTACACTTATTCCCTTAGTGAATTATAGCAGCAGTAGGATCTCGCCACCGTCGTGAGATCCGAAGCTGGGTAAAAGCTCTGTGTACAATCCCGTCACCGGAATCCTCTACGTTCTCCCCCACCTTCTACCCTAGGTACATGGCTCCTCATACCGTGGCCCCGTTACCAATAACACGACAGTTGGCGCCCACCGTGGGGCGTCAGGCGTCTGGAGTAACGTTCCGGGCGGGAATGTTCGGCGAGATCGGAAAGACCATGGCTTCCGGTCAAGCCCGCATCGCTGGAAGACTTGGCTGCATCGTGGCGGGCGAAAGCTGGACGCCGGCAAACGACGACATCATCGCCGGCTTCGTCGTCCCCATCGGCAGCATCAACTTGTTTCTGGGTTTCACGGCAGAGGCGTATGGATTCCCCAGAGGATCCAGTGCGTTTTTGCTCACCCACCACCCATCTGATCATGCAATCAGTGGAAAACCTAGATCCGATCTGGCTTTCCTCCAGCCGGATTACGATCTGAGCGAATCTGATGACCTGAGTGAAACTGATTCCACCTCTTCACAAGAGATCCAGGAATCCGACTTTCACTTCGTCGGGGTCATAGGAACGTCTGGTGATCAACCAACAAAGGAACCATTATTAGAACCTCACCAGAATTGCCTATTTCTACTATATATATACAGAAAGATATATTACTAAACTACTGATACAAAAAAAAAAGTTCACTAGTCAACTTGTGCGAACACGATATTGTAACTTGTACATTGGCCGGTACCTTGCAACTTCTCTACGTTGGCCTGTATCTCATAGGTAATGTCATGGTGTATGATCGGGAGAATGACCACAAGTTCTTGTCCTCCGTTGGCACTCTAGCTGAATCAAGAGAAAGAGAGAGAGAAAAATCAGAAATAGTCACACTGCTATCAACGCAAATTGTACCTCGAACCAAGGTTTTGGTTCCCGGTAGAAAAAATTCCCTAGGGTGGTCGGGATTACCGGTTACCGCGGTAACCGGAAAATTCCGACCGGTTACCGAACGAATTTGAAAACCAAAATTTAAAAATTCAAAAAAAAATTGGTTCCGATATGACCATTTGCCGAGGGGTTTGGTTAAAATTTAATTTTTTCGGGATTTTTTGCCCGGGATGACCATTTCCCGGGGTGGTCGGGATATCCAGTTACCGGGCGGTAACCGGATTTCCCGACCGGTAACCAAAACCTTGCCTCGAACACCATTGATGACAAAAACCAAAGAGTGTCTCGCCACTCTCTACAGATTCCTCCCTGATACGGAAAGAGGACACTGAATTTGACTGCCTCACGCCGCTTGAAATCTGATCCACATGACGAGAGCTCCCTGGCCTTGTGCCTCGGCATACTGTACCACCGGCTCCGGTGGCGTCTCCCATGGGGTCTCGCGACCGCCTTCGTCTTAGAGAGGTTGACCTGGAATGTCGCCGCCAGGACCACCTTCGTGTTAGAGTAGTGGTGGTCTCATCTCGGATTGCAGCTCCAGGTCGGAGCCATGGTGGCTAGGTTAGCTTGCTTCAGGAGAGAGCGGAAGGAGGCTGGCGTCGCTGGCGGAGGGGCGCCGGAGCCGGCGGTGTCGAGATCGCTCCCGAATCGCCTGGCTCTTCTCCTCCCCTGATGTATCGACCGCCCCGAATCCCTCCTCTTGTGCGTTTCTTGTTCTAGATACGAGTCTTTTTTTTCACACAGCAGGTAATTCCAAAGATGGGCCTTTGCGCGTCAGCGGCCCAAATGCACCACGAAAGGCCGAATTGATGCCCAGAGCAGCGTCCCTCAGGATAACTGGCCCAGTTCGGATTGCACGAGAATCAGACGGCCAAAAATGTCCAGATCGTGAGAGTGCGTGGGAGGCCTCATGTTTGGCTCAGTTTTAATATCCCTAATATTAAATCGAGAAGTCAAAATAGAGATTTGTTTCGGTACCTCCAGAGCACATCAATGGCCGAGATCCCTCTTTATCCCTTCATAATTGAGTCTACAATGGTAATTAGCAAATTATTAAGTCAGAGTATATCTCTGTTAGAATACTGTGTTCAAACCCATATGGCTCATTTGGATTCGTGTGTATCCGTACGAAATTCGTCCAGGCACATCCACACAAAATACGAACATGCCTCATGGCCTGGCCCTTTTCGCCCAAACTGTTCATAGTGGTTACAGTCCTCATCGGCGGCGAGTGGTGGCACACCCTCGGAGTGAAGGTTGGCATGAGCGGCGGTGGCCTTCGTCGGCGGGGAGCGCTTCGTCCTTTGCTAGATTAGGCAACCCCACAGGATTAATTTTTCCTTGGCACGCGATTACAGAAACCGTTGCTAACATGGTTTTAAAATCGTCCGCGATGGTGAATCCTTGTTACACAATTGAGAAAACTTAATCGTGTGTGATTGTTCATGTGTTGCAGACATTTTCTTTGATTAAATCGTTTGAGTTTGTCTGAAGACCAGACGCGCTAATTTTTCTTTCGTCGTGTCTGTTTATAAACCCATTCAGACAGTATTTTGCTGTCAATAACTCCTCTAAGTTTTGGTCGCGTCATTTAATCCCATGAAATTCAGTGAGTGTTTTCCGTTTTGCCCTCTCTGAACCCCACAAAAATTCCGAATGTGGCGAATTAGATCATCAAACAATCCAGCCGGTAGTACTACTACCCAGAAAATATTGAACTAATACTAACCAGTTAATTAATAGGGTAATTAATTACAAAACTTTAGAGGGACGGCCGGGTGTCTTACAAAACTTTAGAGGGACGGCCGGGGTGTCTCAGATCTCAAAGGTGCCCTCAAGCTCAAGCTGCCCACCGGCAGCCTCCTCTTCGTCGTCAGCAACGTACAGGTACGGGTTCCGCTCCACCGGCTGGAAGTTATAGAAGACGAAGACGTAGAAGGCGAGGCTGGCCATCTCGACGGAGACGTTGACGACCCACTGGTACCTGTAGCTGAGCAGGGCGGCGAATGCCGACACGGCGATCCGTGTGAAGTAGAGGTACCCGACAACGACGAGGTAGAACTGCTTGAAGAGGGTGAGCTTCTTGAGGTTCCTGGCCGCCTTGCCGTCCGTCTTGGACGCCTCCCGCAGGTTGCGGATGGACCAGATGATGGGGAAGAAGACGGCGCAGCAGCAGACGACGTCCACCAGCAGGAAGACCTGGTTCCACGCCAGCCAGTCCCGCCCCGCCGGCCCCGTCTCCCCGATCATCGCCGACGCGATGTTCTCGATCACTTGCAGCGGTATGATGATCATCAGCACGTTCCTCTCACGCTCCTGCATTCTCCATCGATCCGTCGGGTGTTACACCTGAATACTAGTGTGATTGCGTAGGTGCGTGGGTGTTAGCTAGTGTGATCATGCACCCCACGTACGAACCTGGAGGTATGGCTTCAAGAAGGACCAGCCGGTGCCGATGAGCACGATGACGGTGAAGAGCAGGATGCCCTTGAAGAATCCGAACACATAGAAGGCGACGTCCCAGCCGTGCGCCGTGCCGGTGCGCTCCACGTACCACGAGTCCTCAGCAGCGCACGCCAGCTTCAGGGCCTTGAACAGCAGCAGCGCGCCCATCATGGCATGGATCCGCTCAGCCGTGGCGCGCTGCCTGACGCAGACGAACAGCCACGCCGCCAGGAACGCGAAGTACACGGCGGACGCCACGGCGAAGATCCCCGGGAGCGGGAGCAGGCCGACTGGCAGGTAGTCCCTGCCATTGCCGCCCACGACGTTGTACATCTCGGTGCGCACGTCCATGGTGACCTCGACGCCGTCCTGGCAGCTGCTGAACAGCACCGTGTACTGGTCTGCGCTGGGGATGGTCACGCTGGCCCTGCCTTTGCCGTCGGGCCCGACGTCCTTGAGCCGGAACAGCGGCGTGACGTACTCGCTGGTGAGCGGGCAGAAGGCGGCGCCGGTCTCCTCGGCGTACTCGGACTCGTTGGTGATCTTGAAGAAGAGGGTGTTGGAGATGAGGATGAAGCCCATGAGCCCCGGGTCCACGGCCTGCAGCTGGGAGCCCTCCGGGACGCTCCATGACACGCCGGACACGGACACCTCCGCGACGCCGCGGGGCTTGAAGCCGAACTCCTCGAACAGGATGACCGGCCGCGAGTCAGACGTTATCGGCGTCCTCTTGATCTCGCCGTTGACCGCATGGAGGAGATGAAGGGCGATGAGGACGGCGGCGAGGAAGACGGACGCGGCCATGGATGGATCGATCGAGCAATGCTTCGTCCAAAAGTTCCGGTCGTGTCACGTCATTCGAGGAGTAAACGCCGGTCGGTTCGATTGGCGTGGCGTGTTTTCGGGGTGGCCACGAGAGCCGGGAGAAGCTGAGAGCGCGCAGCCCGCTTGAGCCAAAGTCCACAAAACAGACACCGTTAATTCCGCTATCTTTGCCTCGGTGTGCCTACTAGAACAATGGGCCGGGCTGGCATTTTGTTCCGACGGCCTTTGTTTACGCGTTAATAAATCTGCTTTGGGCCCTGGAGGTACATATTCTCACCCTGACTTTCTCCACAGGACCACATGTGCTTTCCACGACGCAAGTACAGAATTTCCTTGTACTCTGTGAACGACTGAATAGTGAGCATCTAAAAAAAAAGACTGAATAGTGAGGGTCGTGCAATTTCGACAATTGAAGATTCCGGCCACTCTTTACGCAAAGGGGATGGAGGGACTCGTGGACGGATCAGGCAGCTGCGTACAAAGGCGAACTGATTCCACCCATTTGTTTCCCATTTTCGTGCTACCTATGGCTAGCCAGAATCGCATGTGAACCTCACTGCTGTGTCCAAGAACATGGTGCTTGAAGTTAGTCACTGCAATGTCGACCCATGGTAGGGTTGCTTTCTATCAACAGAATCGCTTTTGCCGTAACATAAATTAATCGTGAGACAAAGTGACAAGCACAAGAAAAAAAAAAGAGGAGGATGGTTAGCTTGCTAATGTAAGAGACATAGTAAATGCACACAGAACTATGCTCTAATTCTAGTCGACGTCCTTGAAAACGTGAATGATAATGTCTAGGGCACAATAACATTGTAGTTGCCCTAGCACCCACATTGTGCTCTCTGTTGTAGATCCGACTTTATTCGGTTCAAGGGAAGTGTGTGCATGTGTGTGGACGTCGCATATGCTCGGCCCCCTTCTTCATTCTTCCATTAGGTCAGAATGGATCCATGAAACCTCTAAGGAAACCCTATCGAGATGTATGGAGAAAACACGATGTATGATGTATCATCTGCTCACACCACAACTTGATACATGCCATGTGCATTAAGAATATGTGTTGTTTAAATTGCATAACTACCTTTTGTCACAAAAAAAAGAACGAAGTCATGGAACTTAGTGTCGCATGGGTTATACCTTTTAAATTAAAAATAAGTCACATTTGTAGCTTGTTGGATTATGATGAAATTATTTAATCATTTAGTGCAAAAGTTGGTTTCTTGTCTGAAAAATTAGATTATGATTGAACAAACTCACTAAATTTTCAAACTGAAAGCAATACACTGATCACAAGGATGCATCTATGATCTTTTTCTACTTGTCTGTTAGAAGACACACTTTTAAGTCTCTACAACTTATACTACATGATAGCCAACCAACAAAAATGTGATACTAGTTCGACCAAACATGATTACCATAATCCACTACATTTCGAACTATAGCCGAAGAATTAGTTGGGGTTGTTTCCTAATCATTTCTCGATGAACCATGAAATTTGGTTGTGGGTTACGTACCGGATTAGTTTCGGAACAATCTACTAAAATTTTACGGCTCACTACAAATAATTGATTAATTCAGTTAATAACCAAAATAGCCAAAACCCATAGAAAAACTAAATAAACAAAGTCACTGCACTCCCAAATACAACATAAGTATACCTTGTTTAAATTAATACAAGTGAGGTGATAGCTTTCGGCCACAAAACCTATAGGACATTTTTTTATAAAGGGCTTTATTAGTTAAAGAGTTTTAAGCATTACACCCGGCCTCTGCATATGAATGCACACAGCCGAAATTCAGCAGAAAGAAAAGAAATAAACTGTAGCACTCGACAAATTACAATCATGAACAAGAAAAACGTCAATGCCTATGACGAACGTTAAAGCCTATGGAGGACCAATCCGGCGATAAAGCGACAATCCATGTCGGATAAAATATCCCTCGCCATCTCTTCCAGTCATGTACATGCCTCCGTAAAGAGGTCTCGATGCCCCGCCCGTTGTAATATGGACCACGAACGGAGAATATTTGTGCACCGGTAGAGTACCTGCAAACGAGAAAAATCTTTATCATTGAAAACCTTGTCATTTCTACACAGCCAAAGCGACCATATAACGGCTATCGCTCCCACCCTAATAATCGTTCTAAACTTATTGTCAATCCCATGTAAGACATTTGTTATCAGCATATCAAAGAAGTATGACCATCAAGGCATCAACACCAAACTGGAGTATGACGATCGATTGGTGCCCTAGATGTTGTCATGTTCTTTTCATCTGATACAACTTAACTGCAACTTATGTACACATAATATATACAGTACTGCACGCGCATACTAGTTCTTTTTCCACGATTACCGACTTGATATCCACGCAAACGAAGGAAGAGAATCAAAAGTGTATGCAATAGCATATATACTACCACACACCACACTAGACAGAATGACCAACAACCAGTATAGTTTGCCTAAGCTAGCTATAGCTACTGCGATTAACTTTGCTTCGAGCTTGAAAGCATATCCGACGAGACAAGAGACCTTTGCATATAGGCTATAGCTCTGCCTTGTTTTAGTATTCCTTGAGGCCTCACAGTCACAGGATTTGACCGATTCGGCTCCATCGCCAAATGCAATTAGCAAACTTTGTGCCGGAGCCGTATCCTGCTTTCCTTGGAGTGTAGTATAAACATACCACCAAAAATACACCTGGTTTTTCGTATATAAAACAAGACGCCCAGAGGCTTCTAGCTAGACCGCAAAGCGCAGAAAGAGACCTGTACACGACAGCATCACCCGGTGCCATCATCCATGGATGCTTCATTTCACCGCACCAACATTAACATAAGGACATAAACCCCTGGAGCCACATCAGGGGAGAAATTTACTAATGGGACGGACGAATGGGCGCGGCCTCCATGCCCGCGCAAACGACGTTCAAGCAGACAGGTGGCTGGCTAGACGAAGCAACCCGGCCGTAGCATCCACTGCAAGATTGCATTGGTTAGCTGCATATAGTTAACGATAAACGTGCGCGTCGCCGGTGATCTGGGCTCTTCTTTCCGGTGGCTGGCCGGAGAGGGCTTTCCGGGCGGGCGATTAAACAAGGCGGTGGTCCTGAAGGGGAGCTGGTGGGGGTGACACCTGTTGGCGGCGTGGTGTGGCAAAGTCACCGCACCCGGAGACGACGGTGATGCGCGCATAAAATAACGACGGCTCCGGCGCGGTCCCTGCCCGTACGTACGTCTACGTGCTTGCCCGAAATGGCCAGCCACATTATTTTACGGGCGTGTGTGCGCTGTCGTCTCGGCTCCGATACGCTGCCGCGGCAGCGAGAACCCCATGGATCATCTAAAGGCAGCTGCGACAGGCGGCGAGTGTCGGCTTGGGATTGGCCCGCCCGTCGCCATCGGCGCAACAGCGCAGCGCACCCACCACTAATCAGTGGCAGCGACAGCGGCTACCCATCGATCGGGAGCTTAGGGCATTGTTAATTACGCAGGGCTTAGCTGTGATTGCTGTGCCGAAGAATCGCTGATGCGCGCGCGTGGTGGCGTGATGCGCTCTCTGGTCTCTGGTGATGAATGGAGGCATGCAGGGAAGGGCACATTGCCAGGACGCCACGGGGGCTGGAACTAGGAGAAATATGTTGTACGTGGAGGGAATGGCCCGTACATACCAAATACTCTACTTAAATCCTAGGGGGAGATCTAATTAATGATCTACTAATGCTGCTTTGGGGCTAAGATTATTCTTTGGTGGATGTCACGACGCGAGGAGGTCTCTCGAAGGGTTAAGGGCCTAAGGGGGCATGAGGCATTGGATATTGGTCTTTGATTCCTATCCTTGTTACGTGCGTGTGGTCTTCCGATAATGCCCTCCGGTAACAATTTGTATCGGTGGGGCAGCCGAGGTTCCGGTTTCATGCGGAATCCTGTGCTCAAGACACGTGCGTTGTGTCGCGCTTCTTTCGGGGCTTTCGGTTTGCGAAGTTTTGAGGAGGATTGACAGGGATTGGGGTGGGCTAAATACCATCCACGTCAAAATCCCACATGCATAATCCCCTTCCACTCCAATCCATTTCGAGAGGGGATTAACCAAACAAACTCTCAGTTGTTTTGCGCCCCGGCGGGCATCGCAGCCGGTACGTTGGTCTGGGTTGCCTTGGAGTCGTGACCATGCTACGGTGGTATCTTGCTTGGTCCGTGATGCGGTCCTGAAGCTCGGTGTTCCATCTCCTTACCACTCTTGGTAGGATGTTGGGCAAGGCGATTCGTTCTCATCGGGTTGTTTGTAGAGGGGGAGCTGTAAGCCGCTTTGCGTTGTATCGAGTTAGGTGCACGGAGTTGTAGACTCTGTGGCATTGTATCGGCCGTCTAGGTCTTTCCTATATGAAATCTAATACGTCTTACAGGGTGTATTGTCGAAAGCAAAAACTTTCACCAAATTAATGCAAGCCTCCATTTTTTCGACAAAGAATGCATGCCTCCATGATCCCATCACAATGGTTCGTGGACCCGTTGTTGCCTTCGTCTCCTTGATTTACCCAAGGCCTCGTTTCAAACACAACCGTAGGAATAACATGTTAAGGCATCTCTCTCATCCAACCATTGGGGTTCTAACATATTTTGTCGTCCTAACGGGTCTCATCAATGGTCTGTTTGTGGATCTAAAATATTTGGACATTCTAAATGTCCTCCTTGAAGTGTTATAAAATGCGACGTGTCCGGAGTCGAAGTGTTATAATCTGCAGTGTGGATTGTGAGATCATCAAGTCTAGTCATGCCTTGGACACTAAAGCATATAATTGAAGAGGCATGCAATCCTTCCGAAGATAGTTTCCCGGCACTCAGTTACTTGCTCATGATAAATTCTACAATGGTGCCGCTCCTTCCGGATATCCATAGGAAAGACTAGATCGCTACCACAGTGAGGTATCTCTGGTAGGAGCGGACGAGAGCTACACATGGTGAGCACGTCCAAGATTCGCTGAGGGCCGCCCAATCAATATCGGCGCTGGTTGTGAATTACATGGGAGCAAACAAGAAAATCCGTGGTGCAAAAGCCTTATGATGATTTTATCAAACCAAACATCGATGGTCCCTTTTGATCTTGATGCAGGTAAGGGCAGGATTGGCGCTATTCTCAGGGACCTCCACGGCGTGCTCATTGCGGGAAGTTCTCGTGGCCTTCCTTACGTTGATGATGCAGCGACGCTGCGTGGGCTGCTTCTAACCGGTGAAGTTGGATGCCACAGGTTAATTGTTGAAGATCTCAGAAAAAAGGGATAATTCTTGAAGTTGATTGTCGGGAGGCAACTGAGGTCATGCAAAATGGATGCAACTCTGACCTGTCCGGCAGTAGCTATCTACGCTCGTTTATTTTTTACAATGTACTCATGTTCCTTTACCAATTATCCTAGGGAGGTCAATAGGACGGCACATGATTTAGCTAAGTTTGTTGAGGGTCACCAGAACTTTATGTGACATGGCCATCTTCATGTTTTTCTTCATGTTATTTTGGCGGATGATAAAGTTTCTATTCTAAATTGATGGATTTTCCTTCTTTTTTTGAAGCCTTAATTAGAACCGGAGTACGGGAGAAACGAGACTGCATGTTAGGCCGCATTCTATGTTGTGACTGACCGGTCAACTTGCAGGCCTCTTCACTGGGTAGGCATTCAAATTCCAAATTCTGATGCCAGAATGGTTGCTGTCGGGAGAGTAGGCTTTAGTTTCCGGGAGCTGGCACCCTTGTTGTAACGTTGTAGCCGTTTCATCCGTGTTGTAATTCTGCCGCTTAGCATCTCTTCTATTAAATTTGATACACCTGGTGTATTCTCGAAAAGAAAAAAACTGACCGGTCAAGCTAGCTAGACTTGACCCGATGGAGCAGGTCGACATGTAGCACAACAAGATCAAGACCATCAGGTGCATGCGTGGGGCGTGTAGTGCACGAGGCTATCTGGCTAGTCGACCGATCCTGTTTCTGCTTTTGATTTGCTTCTTCATGCCTTCTTTCTTCTTGATAGCGATGCATACAGATCAGACGTCTAGACTATAATTAGAGTAACATTTTCTGTTCCAATCCATGGCAAAGTTAGCACACTCATATGCGCTTTTCTTACCGCGTGTGCCAGCTCATCGTGTGCCGACGCGGCCAGGTGAAGAGAACACGCTTGGATGCGATAATTACCGCATTCCATTCCGGGGAGTGAGGTACACTGGATTGTCAAATCAAATCGGAAAGTGCTTTGATCAGTCGACCGATCGCTACAAGTACAATTGCCATCACGAGAACTGACACTTGTAGCAAATCTAGTAACCCACGACACGCATCTTCTGGAAAACCTTGCGATGTTACGTCTCGCAAGCAGGTAACTTTCGGCCCCTTTGGTTTCAGACAAATCTTGCTGTCCTTTTTACCGATAGCTATTTTTTGCTTTGCTAATTGTTCCGACAAGACAATCCGCATCATCACTGAAATTCCTACTGATAGTTTTGTAAGTGTTCCCGGTATACTGAAATTTACACTAACGTGTCAATAGTAGAGATCGACCAATTTAATCCCCCAATCGGATACAGATGGAGCGGTCTGCGTGTGTCGTTGGGATTTTCCGTCTTATGATTTTTACGGAAAACATGGTGTCCAACTTCTTGATTTTTGATTTATATTTGCCCTTCTGTTTCTAACATATTCCCTTGGTGCTTATAGCACATAATGCCTCCATCGATATATGTACAGAGAGCATATTTTATTTTGTCAAGACAAGATTTTGGCGAAAACGTACTATGTTAAAGTTCATGTAACACAAATTCATAGTCAAAAGCACTTTGTTTCTGATCATGATATTGTATTTTATACACCACATATCACTCCTACAAATAACGTTACGAGTGACGGGTCTAGACTTAGCCGGCTGGAGGGCAATTTTTTTGTAATCGGTTACTTTAATACCGGTGCCCTCGGCATCATGACGAATGTTCAGCATGGCCTTGCGACTTTGGTGCCATGGCTACAATGGGCCAATCTAGACTGCTCTTGGATGGACTCTGAGCTGCCATGTGAAGCAGCAGACATGGATGTTTTTCAGGTCTCCACCAAAATCACTCTCGGAGATGGAAAGAAGGCCCTCTTTTGGCATGACAACTAGTTGGGCACTGGGTCCCTTCAAGTCGGCGCCCCCGAGCTATTCAAGATCGCGACATTGTCATCCTCACCCCAAGGTTCCTGACTCCATCCAGTGGGTATGGACTACAAATGGTAAGTACTCTCGAGTTTGGCCTACCAGATCCAATTTTGCGTCTTTCACCCCAGATTTGAGGGCGCCAAACTTTTGTCAGAAAATACCTCGGGCGATCAACTAGCCTTTCCGAAAGCCTTGACCACACTGGTAGAATACTGGTGGAATGATCTTTCACAATGTCCCCAAGGCAACTGCCAAAGCTCACAACAGCAGACTAATCTACATGATACATAATGTGTGGAAGATGCTAAACCAAACTATCTTCAACAGAGACTGCCTTACCTATCTATTGATAATCAACTTCTTAAACATTAGAAGATATCACCGAGGCACATAATTCGAACTAAAAAGGGCCAATTAATATTTTGTGAAACTGGAGTTATGGTCTTCTGAGTTGAAATATTTTATATGTAAGCTTCTTTTCTATGTCTAGGGACTATTTGGTTCACCTAATTTCAGTTCTGAGAGTGTTATGAAATTACAACTAGATTCGCACGAATTATTTACAAGTTTTATCATTAACCTTACACCGCATGGCAAAGTTCATTTGTATTCCGCATGAATCTTTTCTCTCTTCAAATATCTGCATATTGCCAAAAAAATAGTTTCAGCGCCTCTTTGGTCCGCAGGATTTGAGAAACATAAGAATGGAATATTGCACAAATATAATGTCATGACAATTGAAATCTTACAGGAATCAAAAACGCGGGAATCAGTAGCAGATCTTGTGAAAAAACATAGGAAATTTGCATATGGATTGAGTGCATGTCATAGTTGTCATAAACACATAGCAATTTTTCTAAGAGATCTCACCTCTTGTTAGAAATCCTATATGATTGTAGTATAGGAAAGCTATCCATAAGAATTTGGGAGGATTCAATCCTTTGAGTCAAATGGATTCATTTTTTTTTTTTTTGAATTTAACATGCTGCCTTTTATTACTCACTCGATAATTCCTTGTTCATTACAAACTCTAAGCACTCTGGATACATGTGATACCACACTTTATTCAAAGCCAGGCCGTATCCCTCTTTCGCCATCACATGAGCTGCGCCATTAGCCGACCGCCGCACCCATTAACCTGGAACTCGTCAAGCTCCCGCAACGAGGTCTTGATATCTTCAATCCTCGGCCCGTGCATTGACATGTCCCGTTCCTCCTTCATCAGCTTCATCGCCACGCCCTGATTGTCCGTCTCCAAGATCACCTTCTTCAGCTTCAGGTTCTTGATCAACACTAGGGCCAGTTGGCACGCCCGGAGTTCAGCGTCCTCAGGGTCCAACAACGAGGGGAAAAAATGGCATGCTCCGGCTAGGAAGCGTCCATCATGGTCGCGAGCAACTGCACCCCCACCTCCGATCTCTGAGTCCTTGCTCATAGCGCCATCTGCATTAACCTTTGTCCACCTATTCGGTGGTGGCTGCCAGCGTTCCTGTCGAGACGGCGGCGTCTTGGCAACAGTCTCATTGACGTTGCGCCATTCCTCCAGAAGATTGATGCTTCGCCGAGCGATACTAGCGGGGTCCTCGATCCTCAAGGAGTCCCTAGCTTCATTCCTAGCGAGCCAAATCTGGTATATCGCCATCATGGTGATCTCCACCTCCGTTTTCGGCACCGACCCGAGCCACTCCAGTAGCCAATTGAGCAGGTCCCTTTGAGTATGAACATTCGGTGGTGGAGTTGAGAAAGAGCACCCAAGCTGCTTCCCGATAGCATCCCAAACATGTTGAGCGTGAGGGCAATGCCAGAACCGATGGAGAGCAGTCTCATCCCTCGCACACGCCATACACTTAATGCCCAACTTAATCTTCCTTCGCTGAAGTTCAGCTCCCCTGGCTAGCCCATTTTTCATTAATCTCCATACATGCACCTTCACTTTACCGGGCACGTTGGCACCCCAGAGCGATAGCCAGCCCTTGTGGTTCTCAGTCGAGCGGGAGCCCCCCGTTCCCCCTGTCCGTAGTCTCCTCTGCTGCATGCACAGATGATATGCCGATCTAACTGAGAATATTCCGTTTTTTGTGAAATTCCAGGTGGGTAGTCCTCTGTACCCGTTCCTCCTACCGCAATCTTCAGAATATCGCGAGCATCAAAGCTATGAAAGATGTGTTCAATAGGAAAAGTTCGTATGGTTGGCAATGTTATACAATTTCTCTGAAAATCCTTTGAACTAAAGAGGCCCTTATGTGTTTCTTATTTCTTATTTCTTTATGGAAAAAATGTGTTTCTTATTTTGGTGGTATCTTACAAGTTAGCCATAGAGAATCCTGAGTTTCAGAGGGTTCCTGTTAAAAAGAAACCAGCAGGGATTCTTCCAAATCGTCGACATACGTCAAGCGCTTTCCGTAAGCAATACGCGGTTAATTCACTGCAGTACACGGCACCGCGCGGGCCCCTCTATAAGAGTGAGTGATAGAGAGAACGACAAAGGTAAAGAATTTTCTACCTTGGGCATTTTGGGGAATAATCTCCACAGCACGTAGTGGAAGCTGGAATTCCACTGACAAAGACACAGAGAATTTGCCCCATATATACGCGGCAGCGCCTCACTCGTTCCATTGCCTCACTTCGTTGTGGGCGACAGCATAAGAGGAAAGAAAGGCTGCTCCCTGCCCCGCCGTAGTAGATATACAGTCGCCAATTCGGCTTGATTCGTTCTGTCCTACCAGCAGCACATAAATATCCCCAACAAAAGAGCGAAAGCAGCAGCCGCACCGAGGCTTTCGCCTAAGCGGAAGAGCTAGCTGAAGAGTACGTGCTGCGCGGCGCCATTAATGGCGGAAGGGCAGCTCGCGGCCTGCTGGGGGAAGCAGGACGACGAGTGGAGGAAAGGCCCGTGGACCAGCCACGAGGACAAGGTGCTCCTCGAGCACGTCGGACAGCACGGCGAGGGGAGGTGGAATTCCGTCTCCAAGCTCACAGGTAGAGTACTACTAGTAATTGTTAAGTAGCTCGATCCTCATCTACTGGATTTATCGATCGTTTATTACTTTCTTGTCCTGCTCTTGATCTGATGGTTTTGTTCTTGCTTTATTCTTCTTCTTTTTTCGCTTCAAGTTGCGACTTATAATGATTGATCCTTCCTGCAAGTGCAATCGCCTACCTTTTAGGTTTCCTTGTACCTTAGGATCTTCAAGTACCTGCAACTTGCAGCTTCTCAAAGCTGGCTGCATGCATGCACGATTCGATCCTGTACGGTCTTCTGTTCTTGTAGGAACTTTCCTAATCACGTACTGACGTACTGTCGTTGATGTCCATGGACCATGATTTCGTCTGCTTCAGTTTGTTGTCTTGGTCTCTCTCCTTCATCCCTGACACTACTGTTGATACTGAAATTTCGTAGAAATTGGTAAGATTCCTATAGAACTTAAATTCAAAACGAGTTATTGCGTCTGATCGAGTAGTCTAAGTTTCATGCATCAATGAGACAGTGTGCGGTGAAAAAACACGCGGTGGATACAACATATCTTGGGTGGATTATCCCTGTTCATATATGTGCATCCACTGATCTACCTCGCAGAATTGCTAAGCTGAGTCGATCGTGAGAGGGTGTGCTAATGTAACAATGGAAATCCCACACGCACAAAAAGTATAACCGGAGATCGCTTATCTTTCTCAAAATTGGAGTGAGTTGATTGACGAGTGAAAATATTTTGGTGCATTGGCTATCAATTATGGAAAGTACTTAGCACTTAAACCTAATATAATAGTCGGCTAGATTAAGCATCTGTATATAGATGGCAAATGACATACAGGTGGCGATGTTAACTGGAGTATATACGGAGTATGTAGTAGTACGAACTAGCAAGGGGCTGATCCAGCATATCCATGCACAGTTGTGAGTTGTGACCGTTCACTTCTTGTTAAGCTCCACAAACAATTCTGAAAATATATGAATATTGTAAGTTAGTATGCAATGGCACCATTATGCCTTGCCAGGTAATAGTATATTTTTCCTGGACCACCCCTGTGTAGCATACTAGCACATGCTGTTTTGGTCACCACTTCTCATTTTAGAGCTTCTCTGTTGCTGCAGGTCTGAAGAGAAGTGGAAAGAGTTGCAGGCTGCGGTGGGTAAACTACCTCAGACCTGATCTGAAGAGGGGCAAGATCACACCCCAAGAGGAGAGCACCATAGTCCAGCTCCACGCCTTATGGGGAAACAGGTACAGATTGTTACATTCAGACAGATCACTGGGATAAATACAGGAGAGAACTTCCAGTGCGGTCACTAAATTCAGTACATGACACGCTTGTTCAGGTGGTCGACGATTGCACGCAGCCTCCCGGGCAGGACGGACAACGAGATCAAGAACTACTGGAGGACGCACTTCAAGAAGGGCAAGCCGTCCAAGAACATCGAGCGCGCCAGGGCGAGGTTCCTGAAGCAGCGCCGGGAGATGCAGCAGCAGCAGCAGCAATTGCTGCTTGGACAGCAGGAAAAGGACGACGTCGAGCTCGCCACGGCAGCTGGCAACGTCGCCGACGTCGTGGAGGACGACAAGATCTGCGGCGTGGGCGGCGCGCCGGCGACGTTGGCCGGCCACGACCACGAGGATCAGCTGATCATGCGAGACGTCATGGACTTCCTGTGCCCCATGTCCTGCGCCCCCCGCCGCCGCGCCTCGACGAGCGACCAGGACTACGGTTCCAGCGAGGACGACGGCGCCACGTGGGGAAGCCTGTGGAACCTCGAAGACGTGGTCGTGGCCCGTGACGCCGACGGTGGGGCATGCACGCTCTGGTAGCTAGCTATAGCTGCGACATAAAAAAATCAAAAAAAAATGAAGGATCTGAAGAAGTTGCATACTCCCTTCGACTAGGAAAAGAGAGGGAGTACATGGTGCTGATCAAGTGATGGATAATGATGCAACGACAACTATCGTACGTCCACTTTGCTGGAGCCTCAGTTGGTGACACGTTGAAAGCGCTGTTGCACTTTCTTAGGCTATGTTTGTTTGTAGAGTTTTTTTAGCGATTGATGGGATTATCCCGGTCAACCTCCGAAATCCTCACATATATCAAAACATCGTTTGTTTCTAGAGTATTGGATAGGTTTTATCCACACCTTTCCTCACAAATCTCCAAACTCTACTTCATTTTTCTCAATCTCCTAGGGGATTCAATACACTACCCCTACCTAGTGGATTATCCCTGTGGAAGTTTTAGAATCCCTAATTTCTGTTGTATTGATCTGGACCCTGGTGGGAGGTTTATATAGGAGTACAAGGGGTAGGAGACTTGGAGTACAAGATGATCTAACCCTAATCAATCCTAACCGTACATATACTCTAACATCCCCTCAGTCGTAACGGGAGTGAAGCGGACGATTGTGACTGGAGAAGTCATGTGCGTCCGTCGCCTCCTCCACCTTGTCATCATCGCCGTCCCCTTCTGGTTCCTTCTCTTCCCTCCCGCAGTCACAGCGGAAGTGTCATGGACGCAAGGGATGACGCGGATGCTGTCGACTGGAACTCTTGAGTTGTTGTAGATGTGTGTATGATGTTGATGTCGAGGTAGCCGAGCGTGATGTAGCCGTGGTCGAGGTTGTCGCGGTCGGTGTAGCCGATAGAGCCGAAGGTACAAAAAAATTGCGCGGTTTTGGGTTTTGAGGCGGCGGCAGGGTTTCTGCGGCGGCGGTGGGTTTTTGGGCGGCGGCGACAGGTTTTCTGCGGCGGGGGCGGGGTTTTTACCAGGCGGGCGAGGCGATCGTGCGATCGTCCTAGCAGAGCGCCGGCGAAGTTTTTGGGCGGTGGCGGCGGGGTTTTGGTTTTTGGCGGCGTGCGGCAGCGACTCGCTTGGGAGCGGCGGCAGGCAGGCGGCGGGTTTTTGTGTCATTGTGCGGCGGCGGCGGCGGCGGATCTGCGGCGGCGGCGGGTTTTTGGCGGCGTGCGGCAGCGACTCGCATGGGAGCGGCGGCGACAGGCGGCGGGTTTTGCGGCGTGCGGCTCGACTCGCGTGATGTAGACCTTGACGCTGATTTTTGTTGACGGTGTAGAACTCGACGAAGATCTTGGTGTAGTCATACAGCTCAACGGCGTCATGATTTGGCTCGGTCTAGTGCGGACGATCGGAGAGGCGATGCAGCTGGACTTTTTTTTTTTTTTTTTGAGATTTCCAGATTATGCAGCTGGACTTTGACGCCTATATTGATGAAGATGATTCTGGTACTTGCAGTTTTGGCAGCTGATCCGAAGCCCCCTGGGTCGGCTGCCCTGCTGCATGTGCATGTCGAGGAATCCTGCTCTGCATGTACGCATCCACTTGATGCCTTAGCTTACTAGATGGACGCGTACACGTGCCTGAAGAAGACGGTACTGCATGTTGATGTTGCCTCGTACTGCATGTTCTCCGATTCGTGAAGGCTCGATGAAGCGGTTGGTCCTCCCGTGATCTGAATTCGCGGAAGCCTCCGCGCTCGGACTCATTGTTGCAGAAGGGCGCCGCCAAGGATCGAGCTATACACCGGATTTGAGGGTTGTCGGGATCTTGGGATTTAGGGAATTATTTAGATAAACTGGATCTAATCTACGGAACTAAAGATTTCGAAATTGATCTAAAAACTAATCTAAAGAACCGATCCGATCTCTTTGATCGAAACCGGGTGCCGCGCCCCCGGTGAGAGATCTCCCTGGGGGCAGCGAGCGATGCGGAAGTGGTGAGAATTTAGGATCAGCGCCGCGAGGCTAACCGCTCTGATACCATGTGGAAGTTTTAGAATCCCTAATTTCTGTTGTATTGATCTGGACCCTGGTGGGGGTTTATATAGGAGTACAAGGGGTAGGAGACTTGGAGTACAAAATGATCTAACCCTAATCAATCCTAACCGTACATATACTCTAACAATCCCCACCAATCTCCTAGCGAATTGGGTGAAGTTTGGGTTTCACCCAATACACTAGAGGATTATCCCCACTAATCCCTAAAAAAAACTCTAAAAACAAACATAGCCTTAAGGGAAAATTCAAAGATGTGTTTTCCCCTAGTTAGTACTAGTACTAACAAGCTCTCTCCCTACATGCACAAATATTAATGAGATGAGGATATGTTCAAATTGGTTCCGTCATAATACTATTATTATAATTGTCTGATATCCTAATGAGAAACCTGTGATTCAGTGTGATTGTGAACCTTCTTAATAGCTTTATATTTAGGGTCATTCAGATAGTCTACATGGCAGTCTTAATTATATGGTCATGATCAAAGGCCAAAGAGAACCAATTTTTTTTTTTTGAAAGGTTAAACCTTATGCACAAATAAAAATACGAATAGTTGCTGACTGAACATACTGAAGCAACTATAGACTTAAATTTGATAATTTTTAATATATTTTTTCCTTATGAAAGTTAAGTGCAAAAAGGGGAGACATAACGACACATCGCCAAATTATCTGGCCTACAGGGACATATAAATCAACAAAATGACACTACAGACCATACCATCTAGAGCATGATATTCCCTCCATTTTATTTTATAATTAAGATGTATCTTGTTGTAGGATGAAACATTAGGGAAAATAATAATATTTTAGTATATAGTGTATGGACACAACCATAGTTGCCAAAGTGTTATGCCGATAAAATGGAGAGAAGAACGGTTATTAAGTGTTTATAACTTTATTATTTAATCGTTACTTCCTCTGGTCCAAAATGTAGGTTATTTATCTTTAAAATTGATGTAAAATGTAAATCGTGTACACTCACATATCACATTTTCTATTGTTGTTCATATTTACCATCTTCATTAATAATTTATCTGTGATTAACTCGACCTAAGATGTATGAGTTTTGTTTATGATTTATTTAACAAACTTACACTTTCAAATGTACTGGTTGGTTTTAAAACTCAAACTGCATTTATTGACTTATGGTAATCCATAAGATCATATTCCTTCTTTCCCTTCAAATTTTTACAATCTCGCGTATGTGACTTTGATAAAACACACAAATGGGGCAAGGGCGGAGACATGCCCAAGTTCAAATATTCCATAGTGAGACGAATTTGTACTCTAGTTCAATTTGAAGATAACATCTCAAATGTTCGCTAGTATGATAAAATAGTGTTGGTGCTAGGGCACGATGTACCACCCTACTTTTACGGGCAAACTTCTTCTCCCTACTTTATTGTATGCTCTCTCAGTGTCTCCCCTCCTTCCTTCTCCTCAAACTTTGCCGCGCTCCATCTCTCAGGGGTGTATCCAGGGGGGGCGAGCAGGGGTCAGACCCCCCCCCCCCCCCCCCCCCCCAACCTTCGGTCCCCCCTCAACAAAATCTCGTATGCAGTACTCGTAGTTAGTACGGTATACAACAGCTGATTGCAATTAATATTCGGCCATTAAGCAAGAAAATAGAGGCGCAACTCCCTGTGCTCACAAGGCAAAGGCCCAACAGGCCTACAACAGCCCATTGCAATTAGTATTCGATAGAACTACAGGCCTCGGATGGGATACACGCATTACAACCGTACACCCATATCAGGCGATCCGCGATCGATTCATCGACTCCCCTTCAGCTTAAGATGGTTGCCGCCGCCGTCCGCCCCTGCACGCTAGGGCATTGCCAGCAGCCGCTCGAGGGTGGGGGACGGACCTTCACCTAACTTTGATCTCCCCAGTGGCGTGGCTGCCCCGTGTATTCATCTGCCGAACGCCTCATACTTCGATCAGGTACAGCGTATATATTGCAGTTAGTTTAACTACCGGTTAGTATATCATGGATCCATACATACTATGACCCATTATATGTTACGTAATGCCTTGTCTGCTAATCTGGAATTGCATAGAGCATAGGAATAGATAAAGATCAATTTTTTTACATTTCCTTCATATGAAAAGAGTCGACTGCGTTTTTCGATACTACAAAAAAGTTTATATTGAGAATAAACTATAAGAATGTCGATTTCTATCAAATGGAAAACATAGATTATTATGATCGATGTTATATTTAGGAGTTGATATATAGGAGTACTTGTTAGATGTGAAAAAAAAATCTTCGCCCCCCTCATCCTCAAATCCTGGCTCCGCCCCTGCCATCTCTCCCCAACCGCCGCCTCTCCAAATCTACAACTATTATGTTAACTAATTGATTGTCTTCTAAACATATATAGATCAATGTGAAGTTATAACATGGCGTTGTCACATACTAAAGTCAGTCATGTGGTAAGATGGCTATATGCATAGTTGATGGAGAGGACAGTGGTGACAAAGCTTCCATTTTCTAAGGAATTATATTAGAATTAAATTTTGGCTGTTGGCACGTGTATCTCCAATTTAGCGGTGGTTGTAGACAGTACACATGTCTAGAGGAGCGTGACTTGATGATGGTATGTTATATTAGTACAACTCCCCTTAGGGCAAGGTAGGGCAGCCGCCCTAACTTGATTTTTGGCAAACATATTCATGTGCACATGTTTTTTCTAAACGATTTGAGTGGGTGTACATAGAAAACGGACTCCGTATGACAAAGTTAAGCTTGTTTTAGTGAACACTGCGAAAAACCGATTTCGAAATCAAAACTAGGACTAGATCTAGTCTAATTGGAAACCAACTCTTTCTCTTTACAATAGCTAATTCTAAATCTAACAAAATATGACTCTAAACAATGTTCTATGTGTGGTATTTAAGAAGGTAAAACATCATGCCATTGTTGATTATTTTTACAGTGTGGACATCTTCTATATTGCTATAGACTATGTTACCACTGATTTTGACCATCGTTTAGATGAGTTATCTTCGTAGTTGAAAGAGTCTTCTAAGTGACAAAGATAATTAAGATTGATGACTTGATGATGTGCTACATCGAGTAAGAGATTTTCGAAGGTCATGGTCGAAAAAATACAGAAAAAAGTACAGCTTTGCCATTAGTATGTTTTAGGTTTATTATATTTAATATTTTTATATGTCTATTTTTTAAATGATTATAAATCATATACATCATGAATGTTTTGGCATTATTTATGTCTTCGCATCTTTTTTAGAATTCGCCACACTTCAAAAAAAAATCGTCCTCCGCCACTGTTAGTACATAGTATAGCGTAGCAATGGTTAGCTTATGTATCGAGCCCACCCAGATTTAAGTCCTAGACTTGACGTGGGTGTTTGCAATTACCTGAATATAATGCAGGATTAATCGACGCTATTCTTTCGGTGGTAGATGGCTTGTTCGTCGATAGTGAGGCGACTGTGGTGATAAGGGTTTCAATTGTTCATCGATCTACCCGAAGAGGACACCCCGATCCGATGCACTTGTCGTGCGATGGGCTGGTCGATCGATGTATGGATCCTTCCTTTTGGCGATCGTATATCCATCCGTATCCGGGTTCTTCCTCGTTTTACTTTCACTACTTTGTCTCTTACAGGTCCCAAAGGTCAACGTGCAGCTCCCTCACAGAGTAACAGTGGAGGATGGGCAGTGGCCCAATGGTCTGGGGGCGCAGTGGCAAACCCAGAGACCTGAGTTCGATCCCCATCGGGGACAGTTTTCGGGAATTCTCACGTGGGTGGGTTTCTACTATATAAAAAATGCTGGGGCTAGTGCCCAGCGATTTCATTTTTTTTTTTAACAGTTCTCTCGTCTCAGTACGAACCAGACAGCACAGCCTACGGGCCGGCGGCCTTCTAATAATGAAGGGATGTCGCTGGCCCAATCTCAAGCCCGAATACATCGGCCCATTTGTTGACAAGAACTACTTCTCCGCTTCCGAATGAGATTGCTCGCTCGCTCCTCCTCCTAAAGAAAAACGACGGGATTTGACCTCGCGTTGGAGCCGTGTTTCGCTTCGGGTTCCGTAACGCTGAAGGTCGAATCGAATCGAAGCTCGGCTTCGGGGACCCGAACCGCGCTTCCTGTTGACTTCTACCACAAGGCGTGCATCCGAGGGCGATCGCAGCCAGTAGCGTGCTGCACACAAACATGTACTGGCCCGCCCTTAAACCCTCGCCGGCCAAGAACAGGCCCACGCCGGCGGCCATGGCCGATTCCTCCCTCCTCCCCGATCCGGAGGAGACCGACGACGACGGCTGGATCGTCCTGCCCCCGGTCCCCAAATCCAGGGGCAAGCCACCCAGGCCACCACCACCGCCGCGCACCACTCCTTCATCTTCATCCACGCCCGCCACAGACGACGTCGACGGAACCTTCGACCCCACCCCGGACGACATCGTCGCCGTGTACCTGCCCCTGCGCCGATCGCTGCGGTGCGACGCGTTGCCGCGGCAGATCCACGACGCCAACGTCTACGGCGCGCACCCGGGCTTCCTCGCCGCCGTGTACCCGGCGGCCAACGCCCGGCCCGAGTGGTTCTTCTTCGTGTGCCGGCCGCAGTGCCAGGGCGGGCGGCGCCGGCCGGCCCCGGCGCGTACCGCCTCGGCGCCGAGGCGAGGCTGCTCGGCGGCACCGCCTACTGCCACGCCTTCCGCTACTACGAGGACGAGGCCGACGTCGGCTCAGCGTCCACCAAGGAGACCGAGTGGCGCATGGACGAGTACGGAGACTGCCGCTCGGCCGCCGCCGCCGCTGCCTTCGACATGGTCGTCTGCAAGCTCTACCCAATACGCGGCGGGATCGTCCAGCAGAACCTGTCACGCCGTGCAGCAGACGCGGACGTGATCAACAACAAGCCGCAGGTGCTCGTCCGGCTCTACCTCGATAACCTGAACCTGGGGGACGCGCGCCGGTGCCGAATGTACGCCGCTGCCGACGTCTTCGCCGCGCACCCGGCGGTGCTCACGGCGGCGTTCCCGGCGGCCAACGACCGGTGCGAGTGGTTCTTTGCCGCGCATCAGGGCGAGCGCGACGCCGACGAGGACGCACGGCCACGGAGGGCAGGGCCAGGCGCGTACGTGCCAGTGCGTGAAGGCCGCGCCGTGAACGGCAATGGCGGGGACATGGGGTACCGCCGCGTGTTCCTGTACAGGGAAGACGACGAGACGGTGAGGCGGGTGTCACGGACGGAGTGGTGGATGGAGGAGTACGGCTTCGGCCGGGACTTCCCGTTCTGCAAGCTGCCGGTGGCGCAGGCGCGCCAGGGCAAAGACGACGAGGTGATACTGTACAAACTGTATATGAAAATGTCTAGTGACCGGCGTTAGGTCGCTTCGGTACCAAAATTGTTCTGCACAATCAGACGGATTTGCTACCTTTGCTTCTCAATTGTTTGGCTTCATTCGAATGTAACTGAAACTGGATTCAGTCTTATCGTGGTATGGTTCCCTTCCAAGTTCCAACAGGTTGAAACAATACTATGATAACATGTATATATTCATACAGAAGAAAGAACGACACATTTAAGGATATCCAAGATAATTTGATTTATGCTAGCGAGTTTTACAGAAATTTGAGATTGTTACTCCAACATAGTGACAGCAAACGATGCATCTGACATTATTTCATAACATACTACATGTCGACCAAGCCAACAACTGGAAAGCCGAGCTAAGCAGCCATGGTTGACTTCGAAGCATCACCAGAGATTGCTCCGGCCTCCCTCAGCAGAGGCACCAGCTTCCCTGACTTCTCCAGTGCAAGAGTGTCTGCCCCAAAACCAAGAGAATTGACATGTCAGGTAAAATCCAAAAGAGTTTGGCACCGGGTGGCCAGTTATGCGGTACTAAAATGCCAGTGTCAATATCTAGTAATGAAGGCAAAATGGCTCACCATCACAGCCGCCGATGTGTTTCCCATTGATGAAGACATTTGGAACAGTCCTCTGTCCAGTCCACTGAGTAAGAGCTGACTGCATATCTGCTCCATCACCTTCATACAAGATAGCATGGGTAAGTTCAATAAGAGTTCCGACAAAATCGGGCCAATGGGCCATGATAGAGCACACATGAGGCGATTGGAACTTAGAACAAGCTAGGTGTTTAAGATGACGGTCCAACTTAGAACTTAGCGGTCCTCTTGCAAATAAACAAACAAAAGACTACAATCTCGGAGCACGATATATCAATCGAGGAACATGTTTTACTCACAGCATGCAGATGCTTAAGGAATCGTTAACCAGAACAGTAAGAAATCTGAGTTTTTATGGTAGGCACTTTGCCACCTCGATTGCTTCTCTATTGCATAAACAATCAACCTATCCTGAGAGACTTAGGATCCTGACAAATTACTACTTACGAGCTTTCTTTAAAAATATCATACTACCATATTATACAATTACTACTTACGATCCTGACAAATCTGGGGATGCTGCCATATTAAATTCTCTCTCAGGTCAATGCTCTCAGATATGCAGTCTAGCTATCTCAACGAAATAATACAGAAGGAACATCCCAAGACAAGCAAATTTCTCATCTGAAATTTTGGGCATCATCAATGTACAAACAAAAACAAAGATAATTAGTTCGCTCACCTTCCGCATCCAACTCAATAGCCTTGAAACTTGCTCCTAGCTTAGTGAACAACTGCTTCACCCTTGTGCAGTAAGGACAGAAAGACTTGCTGTATACAGATAGCCCAGGGAACCAGAGTTAGAGTTACACAAGGCATGAGACATGTATTGCAAACAGTAATAGCTTATTGACATATAGAGAAGAAAAGAGAAGTGTGAACGAAAACCAATTCCTTCACCGCAGCCAGTCGTAAAGGTCAACATCAGAACATTTAGGATGCAGATAATGATCTACTAGATCCAAGGAAGAAAGATCCCCATAATCGCGTATTAGCAATCTTGTAATTACTAGCAAGTGTTCCAACAAAGTTACAGCCATGAGCACATCCATGGTTCCAGTCAAGCGAACAGTAGGACAGGTACAGATTCAAAACCTCTATTGTATTAAATTAAATGTTCCAATTAGCAGGGCGGAGCTACGTGTAATGAATGGGGTCAATTGACCCCGGTGACCCAAAGAAAATACTTAATAATTTATTGAAAATTAGTCATCACTAGTGCAAGATGACACCGATGCCATGGAGATGACCCCAGTGCTCTCCTGGGCTGGCTCCGCCCTGCCAATTAGCTTCGTTCCTCCCTCCAGAGTCATAGAGAAAGAATATTTATCGGAAATAAGTAAAAAACAGGAACACAAAAACAACGAATATGCTCTGAGTCGTAGGGATGGGAAAAGAGGAAAACGCTAGTATGGGATCTATTCTTCCTCCTCCACCTTCTTGCCCTTTTCAGTTCTAGTATTACAGACTAATTGGAAAGTTGAGTAGCGTTTGTTCAAGGGCAGATGGATGCGAGAGAGGGGGATAGGGTGACGCACCTGAAGACGACGACGGGAGCGGAGGCGGCGATTTCCTTGGCCTTGACGAGCGCCATAGCTACGGATTCAGGGTTGGAGGAGGAGGAGGAAGCGATACCCATCTCCGGCACGGAGGACCTGTATTTATATACGGCCGGAGGGGATCGACGGACGGGGGCGGCGGGATTCGTAATCAATGAGGACTGCGTGTCCGACCGACGACCGCGTGAGCGTGGCACGTCTCCCGATCTACTGTACTCACCGGTCACGGCTCAGGCGCTGGGCAGAATCTTCGAGAGCTTTTCCCGTTTTGTAGCCTGGGAGGCGGCTAAATACACGCACCTAGGGCTGAGGGAGACGGTTAATCACAAATGAGGCGTCCACCGTCCACGGGTGTTGACCGATCAGCCTGGACCTTTCTTGTACTACTCCACTTCTTTCTCTGAGGCAGCCCCGGACCTGCACTAGTGCATTGCAGCCCGGGAAACCACAAATTGTGAGAAAATTCAGACACCTCTATTTTCTTACACAAACGAAACAACATTCCGAATTTCCGATCAGTGTGAACTGTGAAGAGAACCTCGCCAAGCCCTCTGCCTGTGGGAATGCTTTTTTTTTTGCTCCTCGGCCTTCACGCCCACGAACCACGCTGGATGACCCTTTCTTTGGCCACCACCGTGGAATACAATGTTGCAGTATTGTTTGTCACATGTTTTGGCCAATGTACAGATTCACTGCCTAGTTTGGAAACACGAAAACTGCACATATCAAATGCACCTTTCGATCATTCCAACAAAAGAATACAAGGCAGCTCGCCTATTACCCGAAGCAGCAAACCGGATTGAGCAGAAGGATAAAAAAGGCTAATCGATGTATTGAATTCACTGGCTTATGAACCATTATTTACCCAACAGACGCTCAAGAGCCACATATAGTAAATTATTAACGCGATGAAATCTGGCCTCACTAACGAAAAAATTCTCTTCCAGACAAAAACGCAACTGAACAGGATCCTCTGTTTAATCGTCTCGGTCAAAATGTGCGCCGCCGAAACCTGGTCCACCCAAGTGACCCAATCCCAGGCATCCGGCTAGAAATAGCATCTGCATATGGTGAATTACAACGCAGCTGGTATGTGGATCTTTTCTTGGAGCCGCTGAGCCACAGCATCAATAAATTCCTCGGTGCTCAGTAATATTCCCTTGTTACCCTGTAAACAACAATGAGGGGAGAACAATGTAAGCACAAGGGTATTCTTAAACTTGAAGACAAGGGAAGCACACGTTGTTAACAGATTGAGTGATTGACATACCACACAGCTCAGAAAGACAATGACGTAATATATTCCCCCGTTCATTCTTATCCATAAATTTCTTAAAGCTAGACAAACTATCAAAGAACAGATGCTTTTAAGTAGCTACATCAAACTAAACTTCTTTTGTATCATTCAGAAAAACCAAGGATTTCAACGGAATTGACAAGTGTGGACTACCCATCAGTAATACAACCATAAACGGGCCCAATATGAAGTTCAAGTAGTACCGTTCACAATTGTGTGCCTGATGAGTGGGCTGCGCTATCATTTTCGTTAAATCATAAATCGTGTGATTTCTTCGAAGAGTAATGCAAGAAGTTGGCTTTAGTAAACTTCTCACCATACTAGTTTTTGGCAGTTTTTTTTAGAACCGTTGTATAAGAAAATTCTACAATTTATACAGCCGATTTGGTTTACAATCCTTTTCAAAATCATAAGTTGTGGATTCATAGTTAATGCTATTTTCTATTATCTGAACTTTTAGTTCATCTTTTACTTAAGCATTTATGCATGACAAACCGAACAAATTATTCTCTCCCATCTTTCCAAAGCTCTGAAGAAAAGGGTTATTTAGTCAATTGTGTACTTGATGGAGGGCACTGATACTAAATTAGCATGCTACGAAGTGCTCAAAGAATAAGAGAACCCCGCAAGAAAAGAATAAGAGACCAATTTGTGTGGAAAAACATGCACTGAGTGTTTAAGGAGAAAGACTAAAATAAGTAAGAACAGGAGAGAAAATGACATTAAAATGCATGCACGCCTTAGAATTTTAAACAGGATTGTAAAAGAAAATAGGGCTAAGTTGATATATGCTACCGAAAACTTTGCTAAATAAAAAATGCTACTACAAAAACTGACTTCTGAAAAAATGTCACTACAACGGACTTACGAAAAATGCACTTCCAACTTTCAAATAGTAGTTGCCAGGGTGAGCAGGGGGCGGTAGGGCAAGGTGGCCATGGCTGGGGAGGAGCAAGCAGGGACGGCAGCGTGTCACCGGGAAAGAGGAAGCCAGGTGGTGGCGGCAGGAGCAGAGCAGCAGCATGAGGCGGAGTTGTGTGGATTTTTATTAGGGATTTGAGAAGCTAACGGATTTGAGATGGATGAGAGCAGGGGTAGTTTAGTCTCTACAGGAATACGAGCATAAATGAGAGGGATATTGGCTGCTATTTGTGCTCAATCGGTCATACTGGCATTTCCGAAGTATACCAAAGTTGGAGTGGCTTTTTTTGTAAGTTTTTGTAGTGGTATTTCTGGATTTTGCAAAGCTCACAGTGGTATATATTGAATTTAACCCAGCCAAATAACCCTTGCTAACAAGTGGGGGAGTGCAAAACATAAGCCTACATTAATATTTGCCAGGATAAACCAGAACTGGAGGGGAACAATATTATTTATTGACGGGCTGCTGTTTCTATTACACAGAAGATTTTGGTCTAAGAAATAAGAATCATGAAGAAGCATAAGCAGTTGAAATTTTGGTACTAACTAATAAGAGCTCGTTTGGCACCCATCATTTCATTTCATTTGACAAGTGAAATGACTGGGTTAGGGATAGGAATTGACATAACATACAATAGTCATTTGATGGAACTCCAAATGAAATGACATGTCCAATTCCATGACAGCCAAACAGGTTGGGTATGGAATCACCAATGAATTCCATGATCCCGGCTCAAAATGATGGCCACCAAACGACCTTAAGTATATTTGTTCCACTGCAACAGCAGATAATTTGCTGCTTACCTTAGTCTCTAATTATCACTACAAACGCTACAATCTTTTTAGCTGCTTTGTTTTATTATAACCATTGTGAGATAATATATACTGGGAACAATCATATTATCACTGTACACCGCAAGATAGGACGCCATAGTATTTGAACTACCACGAAAAACTGAACACATATACATAAATCAGCTTACTTGGGTCCATGGCTAAGAAGTGCAAGATCCTTTGTCATTTTCCCAGATTCCACTGTTTCAACACACGCAGATTCAAGCTTCTGTGTGAACTCCAGCAGCCTGTCATTTTTATCCAGCTTTGCTCTAAACAGAGAAAGAAGTAGTTACTATATAAGCAGGTGTGGAAAATGTAACATTTGATATGATTATGAACAAAAGTAACCGGAATAAGATTCTTATAGATCTTCTGTGTGTTAAATTCATCATCTACAATATTGTCATTACCTATGTTCTAGCCCACGAGTCCAAGCAAATATAGAAGCTATGCTATTGGTACTCGTCTCCTGTCCCTTCTGATGTAGCCTGAAATGTCTAGTGACAGTCCCATGAGCAGCCTCAGCCTCTAATGTCTTCCCATCAGAAGATAACTATAGAAGAGAAAAAAAATAATCACAGGTCAAATACAATAATTATACAGAAAAACAAAAGGAATAACATGACTTACCAGAACAGATGACATCAAACCGAGAGAACCAAAACCTGAAACAAGAACTCATCAGGAATAATAGATTAAACACAAAACACAAATTGCGAGCATAATGGCTAACATAATCATGTGGTTTCACAACATATATAACTCCATGATTGCGTATGTTGCAACATCAGGATGAGATCATATGCAAACCTTGGGCAAGGAAGTCACTCTGAACATCTCCATCGTAGTTTTTGCATGCCCAGACATATCCACCTTCGCTTTTCACAGCATATGCCACCATGTCATCAATCAACCGGTGTTCATACCTGCATGAATCATGTAAAGATCATTTGTAGTTTAAGCAGAATTCCAGTGATCCAAATCTGGTACAAATTAGCACACACCATATTGAGTTTTCCTCAAACTTCTCTTTCCAATTCTCTTCATATACCTCCTGAAAGATGTCCTTGAATCTATGAACAATCAAATTTTGCACATATAAATTAGGACTGCTGTATGAAAATACGATTAACTGCAAAATTGTACTTAAGGCCATCAGAGATTCAGAGCAACAAAAATAAATAACATGTACTCTATATAAACAAATCTGCACATCCACTGAGAAATTATAAGGATAATGATGCTTCAGCCAGAAGTGTACAGTAAAGATACAAGTTCAGAGAGTAGGTTGCCATTATTTTAATTTCATTAGAATAATTACATTTCCCACCAATAAGGCCTCATCAGAGTACAACAATGAAGACCGTCAAGTACTGGACAACTACTGCTAGACAACATGTTGGTACATTCACAGTTTACAGTGCAGCATAAGCTGTATGTACAATTGTACATTTACAAGTGTCTCATTGGTAGTCCTTGCGACAAAAGAGTGCTTAATGACTGAAATACAATTAAAATATATCGCAAGTGACAATTATTCAAGATACCTGCCGTCGTATTTTTTTAGTATCGTATTCTTGGTGCTCAGATAAAGAGGCCATTTCTTGGACAGCGCCATTGCCATTGATGACTCAGCAAATGCCCTAATAGACTAAAAGAAAAGAGCAGAAATTAGCATAGCACTCAAGAGAAGAAGAAAGTAAACTAGATTAGTTTGCTATCATACCTCATCCACATTATACATTGCCAATGCAACTCCAGGTCCTTTAAAATCATGTACATCTAGCTCTATCGGCTCAGCTCCATCAGGGACTGATTTCAGTACCAAATAAAGGAATAGATGAACATGTGCAACAGAAGCTTTGGAAGTGATAGAATAAATAATAAATAAACAAGTAAACGGCAGTCAATGAAGCTTACCAAAAACCATCTTAAGCTTTCCTGGACCATTAATAATCGTATCAGTGGCTCGATACTGATCTCCAAATGCATGTCTTCCTATGCAAATGGGCTTCTTCCAACCTTCAAAACAAGGTTCCTTCCTTTAATGTGGTATCTTTATTACTTGCTCCCATAACCATATAACTTTGTGTTTCCCTCCTTACCAGTAAGTATCCGTGGAATATTTCTACACAAGATGGGCTCCCGGAAAACAGTTCCTGTGTCAAGAAAATGTGAAATGCACAGTTAATGGTCATGATCCAGGCTATGTATACTCTTGGAAGTATGCTCTGTACCTGCGTGTGAAACTATTACTAATAATTTTCATATTACTGTTATTTGTGATAACCAACGGAAATTCCAAGTTTAGGGTATAGTGTGATGTATATAGAAACAATCAAGTTCAATAGTCACTTGTAAGACTGAAAAAATGTCAAGAACTCAACCAAAATTTACAATCTTATACTATAAACATTCTGACAAACTAACATTCGTAAATTGCCTACCAACTTAAATTCAGATAATTTCATCCAGTAACTAAAAGTCTATAACATCAAAGGCATCTCAAATAGCTGAATAACAAACCATTCAGAATGTTCCTGATGGTGCCATTTGGACTCCTCCACATTGACTTGAGCTTGAACTCTTTGACTCTTGTTTCATCTGGATATTAACACGGAAAGAAGACATTAATCCAACAAAAAAACTTGCCCAAGTTCTCGAGAACTGTTCAAAAATTCAAATGGATTAAATCAAACTATTGTCGCAACATATTAAACTTCATAATCAGAAAGTTAAATAGTGAATGCAGTATTATGTAACACAGAACGTAACAAACAAACAATGCAAAACAAAATATATATGAGGGTATGCTTCACTACAGGCTTCAATTGCACCTTGCATTCTTGCAATAGATAAACAATTAGTTGCATACTTGTATTACAATCTGTGGAAACTTAGTTAATGAGTATTTGAAGAAAACTCCATAAGGGATAATCAGCAATTCAGCACCCACAAATAAAAAGATGGAATCATGGGAAATGGTGCAAACAAAAAATAAAAGGCTGATACCATCTTCATTAACAGCTAGGATAATACAAAAGATTATTTAGAACCTGGAACATGTTTATGTTGTTCCTCTTGCAATTTATGGCAATAAATAGTCACTTCCACAGAACATGTCTGATTGTGGCTCTAGAAAACTCAGGCTAGTACTGACCATGGAAAATAGTATGCAAATTATGTGATCAAGATTCTTATAAATATTTTAAGCTCATGTAAGCAAGCTGAACAATACAGGCAAGTAAGGATATGCATGTGCCAGAAGCACGCATCCATCTAAAAGGAATACTTAAAAAATAAATGTACAAACTGAGTCATGAATGCATGCATTTCATTGCCAAAAAATAATAATCAAATATTGTACATCAAAGTTTAAAGGACTCTACCAGGAGTAATTGTAGCACACTTAACAGCAACATTATACCTGTTTAGTTCACAGAGAAGAGATCAGCAGAGATGAGAAAATAATGTAAAACCATACTTTTCAAATACGTACATTATAAAACTCTAAAGCCAAACTTAAGACAAGGGCCACAGTAGAAGAATGAAAAGTTGTAGCAATGGCCTTTGGTAACACCAGTTACACAAGAATGTGCATAAATTAGAGGTAGGTGCAATCATCCTACTTCACCATAATGATGCGGCAGAAAGTTATACATCCTATGGTTTTCCGTCATAGCATTGTGAAGCATGTGGAGATAAGAAACAACCAAGTTTCATGCACGAAGATAAAAAATCAAAGAGGGGCCACCATTTCATAAATTGCATAGCACTAAAAATCTGATTCCGAAAATACTTCTTAGAAACTTATTGGAAAAGCATATATAACAATCTATGATGCTTATCTGGTCAACGGAAAGATGTCCAAACAACCGTTTGCAAGTTTTCCAAACTTTTTGTTGGATATGAAACTGGGCAATCCAAATCACAAGCCAACTAGCAAGAATGAGAACAAAAAATTCGACACCTTGCTGTGAAGGGGAGACTTGAGTACGTGGCATTGATACTATGCAATATATTATCATCTTGCAAGCAATCTATCCATGCATATGGCCTACGTATGAAGAAATAGTCATTCTCAATTAAAAGAAGGTTTAGTTTGCAGTTGCTGCGCTGAACTTGTGTAATCAGTTAGTTAGGGGAATATTTACTAGTTGTCGGAAGATTTTATCTGTTACACCAAATAAGGTGCTTCCGGCTAACTACAATATCCTTAAATATGAACAATGCATGCCGTATGAAGCCTAAGTTAGATGAAACCATTGTAAGGAGATGCGCCTTACTGGCTGAAGTATTAACCAATAAATGAGTCTCGTCGAGCCCATTATTCAACTTGAGTGAAAGTTTTTAAAAGAGAGACGATCCCGTGGGAAACAGGACGGCTAAAATCCATCAGGTATTGCCTGATAGCACAAAAAAGAGTCTGTCACAGCAACAAGGGATACAAAAAAGTACCGTAAGTGATCACTTCATTTCCACACAAGTATCAAAACATACACTTATCCATCATCAATAATTGCAGCTACCAAGCGACATCCCTAAAATCTAACACATGAATGCCAGATGCATCTCTCATAAGTCACTGAGATGAAGGATTGGATCATATCTGTCATAACTGAGAGCTTAAACAGGGAAAGAGGGACAATCTGCTTACTTCAGCGTAGCCTCGGCGCTCTCGACAGTGACCTTATCATCGGTGGCATCCCGGTTGAGCACCCCAAGGTCAAAGTACTTGACATCCATCTCCAGGTACGGGAAGATTAGCTGCGCGCAACCCCATTCACGATCAGCATCACTAAACAAATCAAACGCGTGCTAACTACGAAACCGGCAGCGATCGGAAAGAGGAAAAGGATGAGAGCGGAATTCCTCACCTTATCCTTAATCATCTTCCATATCACCCGCGTCATCTCGTCACCTGATTAGCAGTACACATTTCCCCGATTAGTAGTACGCACAAGGAGTTCGCACGTTTATACACTCGAGATATAGCTAAGAGGAAGCGAGGAGGTGTAAGGACGAGGCACGCACCGTCCATCTCGACGATGGGGTTCTGGACCTTGATGCGGTGCTGCTCGGCCACCGCGGCGGCGGCGGCGTAGCAGCGGAGCGAGGCCCCGGGGAACACGCGGCCGCCGGGGGCAGGGAGGAAGGCGGGCGGGGAGGGGAGCCGGCCACGGACGGCGAACCCGGCGGCGTTTAAGAGGAGGGCTTTGGTCGCTGCGGGGCCGGAGAAGGGGGCCATGGCGGGGAGGCGGCGGCACAGGAGCAGGTGGCGCATAATCCCACCACTGGCCCGCGAAAGCGGCCGGAGGGGAGCTCCCGACGCGCGTGACAACCGTGCTCACGGGTGGGGCGCGCGGCGGAGCGGAGGAGGGCGGCGACTGGCGGAGGAGAGGAGAGTGGGGGCGAGGGGTGCGGCCTTGGTCGAGCCGGACGAGATTGAAGGGTTCGAGCCGCGTGAGGCTGCGCGTGGTTTCTGAATTCTGCATTTCTGCTGCGTCGTTGAGCTCCTAGGGGGGCAATTTGGGTAGATAGGAATATAGGATATATGAGATCAATTTTTTTGAATAGAGAAAAATGTTCAAATATTTTCAAAAAAATTGACAACACACTTCTATATTATATATGCAACGCTAAAAATTTGCTGCTTCAAATTCGACCTAAAATTAGAGAGCCAAAAACGAGTTCATTGCACCCAAAGCTAACACTATTCACGGTGTAATTTAACTTTTTTGTTTCTCTAATTGTAGATCGAAATTAGAGCTGAAATTTCTTGGAGTTGTAGAAACAGTCCGTAGGTGTGTTGTACATTTTTTTATTTTTTAATAATTTCTAAATATGGTTCTGTGACTTGATCCTATGATCTCACCTAAAGGAGAGATCCTATACAAGTCTTTCCCTACTAGTATGCTGCTATTATTTGTAACTGATACAATTTTGAGTAGAGATTTTTGGCTCCCGGGTTCGAGTGCTACTGCCATTAAAAAAATAAAATCATTTCTACAAGTGTCAAAAATTTCTGAAAAAAATCCGCATTTATTCGATGGTGTATCCCACAAACGTGTAAAATATAAATTTGAAATACTTTGTATTTTTAGCTACACAAAAATGAGAAAAGTGTGCCTTTGATTATGCATAGTTTTAAATCTCTAAATTTTCTCAAATTTTGTCATTTTTATGTAGCCTATAATATAAAGTATTTTAAATTGATATTTACAAGTTTGTGGGATACAGCATTACCTACATCCAATTTTTTTCAGGATTTTTTGAAATTCGAAATACGATTTTCGATTTTATTTTAAATGGAAGGAGCCTAGGAGCGAAAGACACTTTCCGCAAAAAAAAAGGTTTGAGCATAATTTGGAAAGAGGTAGAAATCTGTGTGCTAGTGTGTAGTTTGTCAGATGTAGAAGGATAGTTTCAGATGGACCTTGACTAAATATGGGGTCTTCTCAGTTAAGTCTATGTATTTTGCTTTAAATTTTGTGTTGCTAAAGTGGCCCATAGGAAGCTTTGGTATGTTCCGACTCCTTTACAAATTAAAGTCTTTATGTGGCTAGCAGCACATAATAGTATCCTAAGTTAGGGGATGGAAGGAAGGATAAAGAAACTAGATGTATGTTCTCTGAGTGTGATGAGACAGACGATCATCTCTGTTTTCGGTGTAGCCTAGCCAACTTTGTGTGGGGAGTAGTGAAATGTGCTTCTGGCTTGGGCAATGCTCCCAAAAAATTAGAAGATTAGTGATTCGGTGCAGGGTTTCTCTATTAAGATCGGGTCGACTATGGCTGCAAGTGTGGTGGCTGTGATTTGGACTTTGTGAAAAACTAGAAATCCTGCATTTTTATAGAATTTTCTTGTGTGGTACATGTAGTGTTGTCCATAAAAATTCATATTGGGTCTCTCATTGGGCTTTGTTGAATAAAACAAGGGTTCTACAACATCCAGTCAGAGCAGCACAGTTGCTATCTAAAGTTACCGTCGAAGTTTTCAATGATTGTCAGAATCTATGAAAAATCTCAATGCAACGCGGTGCACATTTGCACATAATACTTCTATTCTTATGTTTGTGAGAATTGAATTTGATATTCAAAAAAATGAATAAAAATAGAATAGTTAGCATCACTGTTGCTTATTTAGTTATTCACTTTCACAAAGGTTAGAATTAAATTTCGCTGCAAATTAGAAGATAATAGATACATGAAGTGTTAGCTAAACCAAGAAGGAGAAAACCACACCGCCCAAGCAAGATATCTATAGATTTTCATATAATTTATATTAAACCTTTATACTTATTTTCAACATGCTACCATCTTAACAAGTATAAATTTTTATATTTTATTTGACATTGTTAATCATATAAATTTTGCTAAATGTTAGTTGTACCATTCTTTTTATATAGTCGTAGTGCAAATAGTTTAGAAATACATTTACATTATGCTAGATTTAAAATATATTTTGTAGCATAGTTTTCTTCTTTAATTGATTTTTGATAATGGTATAAACTATATAGAGTATACATATTTGCAGTAGATATATTTAAATCATATGGTCTAACAAATATCTTAATAGAGGGTTTTAGTGTATGATTAGGTAGCCATATTTATAAGAAGAATCCAGAGTATAAACTAAACGTTTGACATGATTTTTACTCATAATTATGGTCAAATATGTCTTTGCAAGTTATAATGGGTACAATGATGAGTTTGATAATGTATGCATGATATGTACTTGGTATTCAAATAGCCTCGCTAATAGTAATCATTGATGGATAAATAAATTAAGTAGATTATACTTGAAAGTGCATGAGCCCTCATGTGTGGTTTTGGTAATTAATGACAATCTCTATGGACTAATGGTTGCATTGAGTTGTCCTTGTAGGGCTTATCCATTGGCAATACTTGAACACCATGTGTTGGTATCAAGATTGAAAGAAGAAGATAAAGTAACGACCAAAGCAATATTCAAGTCATCATATACATTAAGAGAAGAAGATGAAGTGCAAGTTCAAGAGAAGCATCTCGAAGAAATCCTATGCTTGAAGCTTGTCACTCATTTGGAGATAATGGTCAAGTGAAGATGTGCCTAAGAGAGGCTCTCCCATATTTGTGTATGGCAGAGCGATATGTGAGTCTTCACCAAGCAAAGCGCAATCAAAAAAGGTGGTCCACTTGAAGAGATCAAGATCGTCATCATCTAGCTCAAGTGGAATGCGCAAGGCAAAGGTATGATATTGATAGGGTTTCTATTTTACCGGTCTCATGGTGTTAGTGGGAGACCGGGTTATAGGATAGACGGCGTACTATCAAGAGGGGCTCTCAAGTGAGTAACTCGATCGCATATTTGTGGAGAGCTCAAACATTTGCATACTCGGCATATCATATCTCTTGGTTCTTATTTGGCTTTTATCCATGCGAGAATTTAGAGCTTGTGTTCATTCCATACCAAGCTCTAGTTCATCAAAAACGGATTTTATATGAATATCTTGTTGCGTTTTTTATGTTGGAGGTTTTACCGATTTGCCTTTTATAAGAGAGGTCAAACTCTCTTCTTGTGGCTTCCTTCTCACATGATGGAATATGATGTTTCTCTGCATAATCTTGAAGAGCTCTTCGTTTCAATTCCAATGAGCCCAAGATCATCGAAATCGGGTGTGTTCGTTTTTGTGTTGGTTGTTTCTGTAGTTTTTCTAGGGCGGAGTCTCTGGTGTAAACACACCGGAGTCTCCGGTCTGGGTCAGAAATCTGATTATTTCGAGTTGTTCCTTTTGGGGTGTGCTCACAACGCAACGGAGTTTCCGGCCTGCTGATGCATGTAAAATGCATACATGAACTTTGCATTATTTTACTTCTATTCCAATCATATTTGCATCATATAAGGGTTATATCAATGTTTTATAATGATTTTGGGAATATTTCATAGTTTTCCCATTTATTTGGAATTAACCCTGTTTTTCAGAAAACGTCTTTTTTAGTGTTTCAGACTTTCCGGGAGCTTCGGGACTCCAAAAAGGGCAAGGCTAAAGAGCACGGTTCAGAATTTTCGAGACGAACGCAATGGGCTCAAATTGAAGACCAGAAGCCCAACAGGCTGGAAGATAGAGGGTCCCATGCGGCCTCCTATACCTGGCCGCGTGGGCCCACCTCTTTTCCCCCTCGGAGCTCCGTGGCCGTCGATCTTTGCTCCACCGACATAATCTTGACCTAAAAACGCTTATAAAAATAGCCCCCCGACGTTCTCTGTAAGCAGCGCCGCCGAAACACAGAAACCACGAAACAGAGACCTGGAGCTGCAGATTGGAGGGGGAAAACTCCGGTGGGGTGCTGCCGGCGTGGTCTCCATCTTCTCCAACGACTTCTCCACCGTCTCCATGATGAAGGGGGAGTAGTCCACCCCCTGGACTTGGGTTTGGGGTGGTAACTTATGTATCTCTCCTCTCTTTGAGTTTCACTAATTAGTACCGTATGAGCTGCTGAACATGATTACGGTCATCTATGTAATTCCTATGGTGGATATTGTGGTATGAGATGATTTGTTATGCATTTACTGTTGTGTTGGAACTTTTATGATTTGTCATACTTTGGAGATATTCTATGATGCATGTGATGGTTTGATTTATGCATAATGTCTTGTTTATCCTTGTCATGAGGTGATTGACACCACCAAGTGTGGATAGATGAGAGAGATGTGGTCATGCACACGAATTATGAATCATTGCACTACTGTTTAGAATATTGTCCATTATGAAGTATGATGTATGTAGGTACGGGATGGCCAATGTGACACGGCATATGTATTGAGTGACATGCGAAATACAGCCCAACATCCTTTATCTGGGGGTAAAAAGGAAGAGTATGATGTGGGAGTGACAACAACCACGCTAGCCTTACGAGGGTGACGTAGCAACACAAATGAGTACTTCTTTCAACTATGTGTTCTAGGACATATAGCCGTCATAAAAGCTACCATTAAAACATGACAATTGTGTGTACTTTATCTATAACATGATAATCACCATAGATGAGAGAGAGAGAGGATTAAGTGAACCCATGTCCATTGTTCCTATAAGAGAAAACCTTTGTCTTGTCCTCTTGCATTGAAGAGGATTGGGACACTTTCACATTCTTGTTTTGTTACGTTAAACTTCATCCATTAAATCAACCACCTTGTTCTTTAAACTTGTTTAGTGCATAATCAACTAAAACTTGTGACACTTTAGTTGTAGGGAATAGATAACTTTTCCTTCTTGCTCCTGCGGATCGATACCTTACTTCCACATTGAGAGGTGCTACAGTGATCCCCTGCTCTTGGGGGTTATCAAGCACTTTCCTGGCGTCGTTGCTGGGGAGCGTAGCGCTTAAGTTTCTATTCTTGTGTGCACTAGACTTTAGATTTATTTTTGTTTTATATGTTGCAATCATCTAAGCTTGGGGAGGTTCCTTTAAACTTGTTTGGTTGTGAGTTTCTCATTAGTTTTACTTTCAGTTTTATATATCAAAAACCCAAAAAAATAGAAAATGGAAAACTGTTATGAAAATGCCATGATGGCTGCTGAATTTAGAAAATCAAATGAAGGGAAAAGATTAGGAGAATACATAGAGCTTCTAAATAAAATTGCTAATGTGCTGCTTAATTTTTTTTTTTTGACACCGTGCTGCTTAATTATCATAAGGAAGAAACTTGTTGCTCTAAATACTTTAGACACTTTGAATTCCAATGCCCTTCCAATAGAGAACATGTTATTGCAACTTATCATACATGGAATTATGCTCACTTAGGGATGGAAGAAGTAGAGCAATTTGTTATTTTTATGGCAGCCTATGAATTATACACCTTCATTGATGAACATGAAACCTGCCCTATAGCTTCTCAATTTAAAGTTTTTATTGCCAATCTCCTTGATCTCTGCATACTTGAATTTAATGAAAATATCTATGTTGTTGACACAAGGAAGAGAGCTGCCAAAGAAAGCTCTAATATTTTGCAGGAAGAAGATGACAAAAGCTTAAGCTTGGGGATGCCCGTGCAACCCCAAGAGGATGATGAAAACATAAGCTTGGAAGAGGAAGTATGTGAAGAGGAGATTAAAATGGATGTGCTGCTCCAACCTAAACTTGGGGAAGAGTTGGATCTCCCAGCTTCACCATCAACAAATGATAGTAACACTCAAACTCAAAAATCTTTTGTTATTTATGAGAATCCATGTTATGATGAGGGTGAAACTAAAAATGCTCCTTTACTTTCTATTAATGCTACTAGTGAACTTATTGATGATAATGAGGAGTATTGCTTAAATATGCTATATGATAATGCTTTAGATGATGGTCCTATGCTTATTGATAAACCTCCATGTTTAGTTGTTACTAAATTATGTGAGGATAAAAATGATATACTTGCTGTTTGTGATGGTACTCTTACTCATGAGAGTCCTACTTTGTTCTTAAATTCTCCTAATTACACCATAGAGGAGAAATTTGCTTATGTTGAGAAATACTTATGTGGTTTGCAATTACCTTTAGTTCCAAATCTTTGTTGCAACCATGATATTAAACTTAATATTGATCTTATTAACTATTTTGAAAGAGGGAAGCATGCTAATGAATTCCATAATAAATTTAATAATCCTCTTTATGTGCCTAAATTATCTAAGTTGAATGATTCTTGTGGTTATATGGTTGAATTTATTTCTACTACTTGCAACTATTATGAAAGAGGAGGTGATAAGAACCCTCTTTATGCTAATAATTATATGCTGCAAGTAAATATTGTTAATATGCATTGGGAAACTTCTATTTATGGTGATTCATTCATATACAAAATGCCAATGCATAGAAAGAAAGTTAGACTTCGTTGTTATTACTTTTGTGTTTTGTTTTTCTCTCAACTAGGGTTCAACTTGACTATTATTTTGATTGGTTTGAGAACACCATGGGATCCTGGTATTATGCATGAACACTTTCCAAGGAAGAGGGACACATCAAAGTATAAGTTCCCTCATGAGCTTCAACCTTCATGAACATCAAGTAAGAAGCCTAGCTATATGGCTATAAAGAAAGCGCTTTACGGGAGGCAACCCGGTTGTTTTTATTTTGATTTTCTTTGTGTCCTCTTGCTGTAACAAGAGACTTAGTGTTTAGTTTAGATTCTGGAATTTTTAATAAAGTGCCAAGTTTTACTCATTTTGGTATGAAAAGTTGCTTATAGCGTTCGGAGATATTATTCCTGCACGAATCTGTGCACGGTATGATTTTTAATTCTTATTTGTAACTCCGAATGAGCTCATATTTAAACTGTAATGGAACTTTTCATCCTCTGTATGCATGAATTTTTCGGAATTTTCCGACAAAGTTAAGTAGGGTAGAAAAATACGTTTTGCTGCTGCTGTTTTTCTGGACAGATTCTGTCCCATTTTGTTTGATGCATGCTTAGAACTTTTAACATGAATCTTTTTGATCCAATTGAGTTTATGAGTAGGCATACAACATTATACATTTCTGGACATTCATATGAATTTTTGTCTAAGGATTATATGCAGCAAGAAATCTATTTGTTTATCACTACTAATGTGCCCCACAGAAAAAGAAATGGGAGAAACGGTGTTTTGAAGTTTTTTCACAGGGATTAGAGGAGATGCACCAAGAGCTATCCAAGGATGGTGAAGACCATAAGCTTGGGGATGTGAAGACAACCCCACTGGACCTACACACTCTCGGTTTGCACACGTCTAACTTCTGTTTTTCGATCGAAACACTTTATCGCATAAACTTGGAGCGTCTTTTTGTTTGTTTGGTTTGATTTTTATTTTGTGAGACCACCACACTATCATTTATATATGAGAGAGCTACTGGAAATTTGGGTTGAATTATGTTGGATGCTATTATAAGATTGGGAAAAGGGATGTTTGAGTTAATTTTAAAAGATACATATAATTGCATGATTCATGAGCTTGTTAATGAGTAATAATTTGCAAATATTTTATCAAGAGCTATCTTTATTCATGTTTTGATGCTAAATGTTATTTACTTGTTTAACATGGATTAGTTAGTTCTATGGACACTCATGCATGCATTTAGATGGTCAACTTTCTCCCTCTTGCTAGCCCAAAAATTCCAACAAGCAAAAACTTGTTTCCAACACCTTCAACCAAAGTTTTTCCAGTGAGTCCACCATATCTACCTATTAGCTTTATGCTATTCCGAGTATGTTTATCATGATATTTGAGTTATCTATACCTCTGAATGAAAATGCTTATGTTGTTAATTGTTGTGGGAAAAGTTGGTTATATAGCTCTCGCGAACTTGATGCACACTTTACTTTCATTGCATAAATAAATATGACCCATTGTGATTAAAATTATGAAGTTGTGGACTTGACAAATGTCTTTGGTTGAGAGTTAGCCCATATGTGCTGTCACATGGCAAGCTTTCAACATTGCACATCATCTATTTAGTTGATATCATGTACTTTTGTTTATGGATGCTTACCATGGGTGAAATAAATGGGAAATGAAGTGAGTTTAAATGAGTTTGTATAAATGGTTAGAGAGACGCCTGGGCCGCTAATCTAAGCCATGCATCATTCATGGTGGAAATTTACTTACATGCTATGGTGAACCTTCTGTGATACACCTTACAATAAAAAGCTATCCAATGGTAAATAAAAAGGGTGTTGAGATTGTTCATTATGTTTGTTTGTCTTGTCATTTTGATATGGGCTTGTTCCATATCCTGGGACAAGAGGTACCCCAGTTGACGCTCTTAATGATACTGTTATTACTTACAATGATATTTAACTTGAACTTGCTTTGTTTTCTAAAGTTGAGTAACACATGGAGTAGGTACTTGTATTCAAGGGGCATGAGACTTTCAACCTGTACTTTGTCAAGCACACTACTCTTATTGCTTTCACTTTAAACTTAATCATTCAAGATGCTATGATAGGGGAATGAGAGCTTGACACCAAGGATTACCATATTACAATCATTGACTTAAGTAGAGAAGTTCAGAAGATAGATGAAATTTATTCATGCTTTACCTCTACTCATATATATCTTTCCAAAGTGTCCACCTTTTATATTCAGATTTTCACCAATACTCTATGACCATTGTAGGATGTTCTTACTTATTATTATGCATACATGTGGTCCATAGTACTTTTTCTCTCATGTTACACTTTGTGAATTATCATTGAACATCCTTGCATTGAATACTTGATATCACTTCATAAACTATCTTGCATATTGCTACTCCTTTTAAGAATGAATCATTTTACTCTATGTAGCAATAGTAATCATCTTTGATATCCATTGATAGTATTAAAATTGCAAAGTCCATGTTAGTTTTATCACCTTCATACTCGAGGACGAGTATAGGTTAAGCTTGGGGATGTTGATGCATGTAAAATGCATACATGAACTTTGCATTATTTTACTTATATTCCAATCATATTTGCATCATATAAGGGTTATATCAATGTTTTATAATGATTTTGGGAATATTTCATAGTTTTCCCATTTATTTGGAATTAACCCTGTTTTCCAGAAAACGTCTTTTTTAGTGTTTCAGACTTTCCGGGAGCTTCGGGACTCCAAAAAGGGCAAGGCCAAAGAGCACGGTTCAGAATTTTCGAGACGAACGCAATGGGCAAATTGAAGACCAGAAGCCCAACAGGCTGGAAGATAGAGGGTCCCACGCGGCCTCCTGTACCTGGCCGCGTGGGCCCACCTCTTTTCCCCCTCGGAGCTCCGTGGCCGTCGATCTTTGCTCCACCGACATAGTCTTGACCTAAAAACGCCTATAAAAATAGCCCCCCGACGTTCTCTGGAAGCAGCGCCGCCGAAACACAGAAACCACGAAACAGAGACCTGGAGCTGCAGATTGGAGGGGGAAAACTCCGGCGGGGCGCTGCCGGGGTGGTCTCCATCTTCTCCAACGACTTCTCCACCGTCTCCATGATGAAGGGGGAGTAGTCCACCCCCTGGACTTGGGTTTGTGGTGGTAACTTATGTATCTCTCCTCTCTTTGAGCTTCACTAATTAGTACCGTATGAGCTGCTGAACATGATTACGGTCATCTATGTAATTCCTATGGTGGATATTGTGGTATGAGATGATTTGTTATGCATTTACTGTTGTGTTGGAACTTTTATGATTTGTCATACTTTGGAGATATTCTATGATGCATGTGATGGTTTGATTTATGCATAATGCCTTGTTTATCCTTGTCATGAGGTGATTGACACCACCAAGTGTGGATAGATGAGAGAGATGTGGTCATGCACACGAATTATGAATCATTGCACTAGTGTTTAGAATATTGTCCATTATGAAGTATGATGTATGTAGGTACGGGATGGCCGATGTGACACGGCATATGTATTGAGTGACATGCGAAATACAGCCCAACATCCTTTATCTGGGGGTAAAAAGGAAGAGTATGACGTAAGGGTGACGTAGCAACACAAATGAGTACTTCTTTCAACTATGTGTTTTAGTACATATAGCCGTCATAAAAGCACCATTAAAACATGACAATTGTGTGTACTTTATCTATAACATGATAATCACCATAGATGAGAGAGAGGATTAAGTGAACCCATGAACCCATGTCCATTGTTCCTATAAGAGAAAACCTTTGTCTTATCCTCTTGCATTGAATAAGATTGGGACACTTTCACATTCTTGTTTTGTTACGTTAAACTTCATCCATTAAATCAACCACCTTGTTCTTTAAACTTGTTTAGTGCATAATCAACTAAAACTTGTGACACTTTAGTTGTAGGAAATAGATAACTTTTCCTTCTTGCTCCTGCGGATCGATACCTTACTTCCACATTGAGAGGTGCTACAGTGATCCCCTGCTCTTGGGGGTTATCACCTGCCGGTTTGGCACTCGTGCCCCCGTCGACTGCAGCTCCTATATAGAGGCCGGAAGTGCCCCAGAGTCTTCAGTTTCTCTGGTCTGGCCGGAGTCTCCGCCCCCCTGGGCCAGAGTCTTCCCCCAGAATGGAGTCTCCAGGGTTATTTTTTCCTGCAACGCCTCTTTTTTGTGGGGACCTATAAAAGGCCCCTTCTTCCCCAAAGGGACCAGCTCTTCCAAGCACAAAAGCCCCCCATTGTTGACCTTCTTGAGCTTGGATTTCTCTCTATTCCATCATGATTCTTGCCTTCAATTATAGGAAAAGAGAGAGGAGATCTAGATCTACCATTCCACCAATCAATCTCTCCTCTAAGTGAGGGAAGCTTTTGGATCTAGATCTTGGAGGCATTTGGTGTTCTTCCTTGTTCTTCCTCTCTTCTCCCCCCATAAGCATTAGCTGCTTTTGGTGGGATTTGAGAGTGAAGGATTTGAGCACTTGTGCTCTTGCCATTTGCATTTGGTGCATCAGTTTGTGCTCTCCACGAGGATTCGTGGAAGTGAAAATTTGTGAGCTTGTTACTCTTGGGTCTTTAGACCCTAGACGTCATTGTGGTGGTTGAGACCTCTTGTGGTCACTTGTAGCTGTTCGGGAGCCCCCAATTTAGTCGTGGGTGTGTGCTCTGGATCGTTGTTGTAAAAGCTCCGGATTTTGCCTTGAAGGATTCCGATAGTGGAAGGTGAACCAATCCTTTGTGGTGCGGTTCATCGAAGAAGAAGGTGAGCCTGTTGTTACGTTGAGACCAACCTGTTGTGGTGGTCTCACACCTCACCAACGAGACGTACTCCCCTAAAAAGGAGTAACTCGGGAATACATCCTCGTCTCCGCGTGCCTCGGTTATTTCTATACCCGAGCTTTTTTACTTATGCACTTTACATTGTGATAGCCTTTCGTGCTTGAAGTATTCTATATTGCTACCACATTGTTGCTTGTCTTGCTTAGCATAAGTTGTTGGTGCACGTAGGTGAGCATAGTATATTTAGGTTGTTGGCTTGTTAATTTAAACACCTAGTTTTATTCCGCAATTATCAAGCCTAAATCGGAAAAGTTTTAAATCGCCTATTCACCCCCCCCCCCTCTAGGCGACATCCTTGTCCTTTCAATACTGCTTTTTCATTATTTGATATGCTCATCCTCAACCACACGGTATCATCGGCTCATACAAGTGTTCATGCAAGTATGATAGATAAATATTAGTGAACATAACTGAATATGGAAAAATAGTTGACACATATTTTTAGTCTGTAGTACAATTGTACAAAATATATAGGACTCCCATCAGAGCGCGACTATCAACCTAGCTAAATTTGCCACCATTTATTAGATATGTTTTTCAGTATTGGTCGATATTGTCAACTTGCTCGTACAAATTTAACCTTTTAATAGATATTCAATAGTCTTACGGAGATAGTACATACTATTCCAGTGTTATTCATGCCTGCATTTGGGGGGTGGGGGGCGTTCTCTTGTCGTGGACAGTCACTTGTCCTGTTTTCCTGGCATATGGGCCGCCCTAATGGTACTAATATCATAGGTCCACTCCACATGATAGTATGTTGAATAAATATGTCATATACAGAAATAATCTATCAAGATAGTCACGAATAAAGGAAGAGTCTAAAGAATCTTCCTATATATTGGAAATTCACTTTCGCGTATGGGAGTATATGCTCGTGCCCATTACCGTCGCACAACAGATTTGGGGATCATCTTGGCAAAAGACCCGCAGTGAATTTGATGATGAACGGAAGAAGTACCATACATTCGATAAAATGGTAATGGAACACACTAAAAGTGTATGTCACACCGTTGGGACGTCATACAAGAGGTGTGCAACAAGTATTTGATCAATTTTTCCAAATAAATCCATGCAAAAAAGTGTCCAAAGATATGAGAGTGGCAAAACTTGCTTAAATTAAGTAAGATGCTCAAAATATGTTCTATTTCGCATGGTTAATTTGATATGTAATGACTACTATCTTTTTTTGGTAGCCGCAAGATGCTCTAGCGTTGTACAAAACTTGCGAAAAGAACCGCAGTTTCAGTTTGATGCATTGTCTTACAAGGCTTCAAGATTGCCAAAACTGGAAAGTCCTTCGGGAGTCTTTGAAGCGTCAAGCGGCGACGGCTAGGGCTGGCGATCCAAGCAACAAGTGTGAGCCCATCGATTTAGAAGAAGTGTTAATGTCGCCGGCGGTCTAGTAACGTCCAACCGGCAACAAGAAAGCGATGACCGCAAAGAAAGTTGCATCATCTTGCTCAATGCAAAAATCAATTGTCGATTCATGAAGGAGGTCTCATAGACCTTGACTCGCAACAAGTTGAGCTATCAAAAGCACCATGAAAGATGGATCACCTTTTTGAGGTGCAAAGCGAGAAGTTTAATCTTGAAATAACAAGAATCGAAGCAAAAAAGATGAAAGCGCAATTGTATCAAAATACCGAAGAGCGAAAGATCAAGGTCAACGATTTGAAAATTTTGACCACCAACAGACGAACATGTCACCGTTAATGCGGTCTTGGTTTGCTCAACGACGTGAGCACATCTTAGAGAAAAAAGATTGATTGATATGCATTTTGCTAGCATTTCGGTGATGTATTGTGATGTGACTGGACTTGGTGGCAGACAATGATTTTTTAGTGACCGCGGTGGACTTGGTGGCAGACAATGATTTTTAGTGACCGCGGCATTGATTCAGTGGATATTAATAAATAATATTTAAAAAGTCAAAATTGAAAATTAGGAAAATAAATAAATAGGACTGGCCATTTGAAGGCGCCATCGGGAGCAGCCATCCCAAAAATAACGGACATGTCTATCGGGGCGCCGTGGAGAACTGGAGATGCTATTGGCTGGTCCAAAAACTGAATACGGTGAAGCCAAGTCAACAGCTTTCTGTATTTCCCTCCAATCTTTTGCCTTCGTGAAATAACTTGTTGTGACCTTTTTTTTGACACCTAACTTGTTGTGACCTGTCTGTTTGATGGGAGGTTGTGAAAAGGAATCTGTGTTGTATGCATGTGTCTCCAAGGGTGTTCAGACTGGCCGAGCTGCAGTCCAAGTCAATATATAGCTGTAGTACTTATCCTATTTGAAGGAAAATCCTATGATGATGGGACCATCCTGGTACACGAGTAGTTTCTTGTTGTTGAGTAAACTAGGGAGATGGCGCGGCGTGTGGAAAAATAGTGTATTTTGTGTTTTAGTTAGGGTTAAATTAGAGAGAATTATGTATATGTCCGTAAAAAAAAGTTAGAACATGAAAATTGTTTGGAAGGGTGATATCCATTTACTCGTTAAAGGAAAATTTAAACGGATGACTGAGTGCGACGAATTTGATAAAATTCGTCAATTTTTTTTGCGAATTTGTATCCAAAATTAAGGAGGTACAGTCGACCAAACTCGAAACCGATCCTGGGAATGGAACCTACTCGTCGACGCGCATATATTTCATGTACATATTATCATGAAAAGAATAACGAATCGTAATTTTTGGTAGATGCGAGGGCCTTTACCCAAAAGTGCCGCGCGGGCCGTCGGATATGAATCAGACGCTGCGGAGGCGTGTGCACTGTAGACCGGAGGACCGTTTCATTTTTTTTGGAAAACACAGTGACTTTTCTGCAAAAAACATAGGGGAAAAGCGGGGACTTTTCTAAAAAAACGTAGGGCCCGCGCGTGTGTTATGCCGGAGGACCGATTAACAATTTTTGAAAAAGGTGGGGACTTTTCTGCAACTTATCCCATTTTGAATTCTTTTAAACTGCTCAAAAAAATTCAAAAAAATAAATGGATATAGCTAACTCTATTCACTACGGTCGTGCAAAAGTTCACTGCAAAACAGTTTATATTTTGGGCTCAGCAAAAAATACAAAATCAAGAAATTTTAGAAGCTAGACTCGAAACGCGTACTGTTTAGGTTACTGTTTCATCAAGTCGTGACCGGCTGTTCATCGCAGACACTATTCATCAACCGGTACTATTTCACCGCGGGTGCTGTTCATCGCAGAACACTGTTCATCGGGTACTGTTCACTGGGCAGGCATGGATGTGAGACGTCGATTGATGATCGGACGGCCGAAATAAGCGCGCGGATGAACAGTGTCAAGAGGGCTGAGAGGCCGCGATTCTCTCCGCCCTTTATATATAGTAGTACTAGTTAAATTTCGGTGCGGCGACACGCCGCACTCGTGTGATTTGAAATGTTGGAACTTGCTGGATTTTGTTGTGTATTGGAGTTTTTTTTTTGGCGAAAGAAATGGTAAATATATGGAAAGCTAATTGAGCAAATGTTGGACAAAATGGTCATTTATTCGTTCATGTGTAAAGTTTGGGGGAAATTTAGTTTTAAAAAATTCCTTAAATTTCGAGGTGTGCACAATGGGGTTTTTGGTGCAACTTTTATGTGAAAAGTCTGGAAAGTCGTTGTATTTCAAGTTTTTTTTTCACATGTTGTTCAATTATTTTGTGCATCTCTTGTCAGAAAAGGTTGGATATTTGTAAAATTTTAGGGAATTTGTTTTTTTTTTTGCATTATTTGTAGCAGTACTGTAAAATATATAAATTGGTTGAACTTATTTGAAGTTTTTTTTAGAGTTTTGTTGAACCGTAGAATAGAAGAAATCTTTTTTTTGAATTTCAGCATTATCCCCTGTAATTATATTTAAAAAAAATTGCAGCTGTTGTTCAAAATTTTGTGAAAATTGTTCATTTTTTTGGGATTTCGGCTTATTTGTTCATATTATTTGAAGCTTAGAATAAAAGATACAAATTTTTTGAATTTGTCTCATACATTTTTTGCATTATTGCTGAACAGTCGAGCAGGAATTTGGAAAGTTGTTATGTTTGTTAAAATTCTGATATGTTTTTTCCACATTATTTTGAACCGTAGAATGGAAGATATATTTTTTTTGAATTTGTCCGATACATTTTTTGCATTATTTTGAATTGTAAAATGGAGGATATATTTTTTTCGTCTTTTTTGTGAATACTGTGGTGTAAAAAAATTAAATTTGGAAATGTCCATACTAAAATTTGTTTAGATTTGAGTGTACATAAATTCGGGTAAAGTTTACACTTACTGCACTTATAAGTTGTTCAAATTTCAGAAATTGTTAGAACTGGGAAGTTTTTCACATTTGTTTTTTTTACGTTTATTGGATGTTTAGGTTTGGATGGCATTTAAAGTTTTGACATATTCGAACTTGAATTTTGGTTATATGTCATAAGTAGTTTTTTTTAGCCATGTTGTTTTTTTTTGTCATATTTGTGAATACCGCGGTGTAAAGAATTGAAATTTGGGAATGTGCACATTCGAAAGATGGTCGGATTTTAATACGTTGAAATTAAAGGAAAGTCTACATTTTTTAAGTCATCGAAATTTCAAATTTGGTAAATTTTGGAAGGCACTCATGTTTGAATTTTGTTGATGTCTATTAAATGCTAAGATTTGAAAGGCATTTTGAAAGGGCATGGCGCCCCCATGTGTGGTTTTGGTAATTAATGACAATCCATATGGACTAATGGTTGCATTGAATTATTCTTGTAGTGTTTGTCCATAGGCAAATGCTTGAACTCCATATGTTGGAGTCAAGGTTGATGCCATAAAGATATTGATATAATGGAGTATTTGGCATCAAGATCATCGAGTTGTATGGATATATTTGATATGATCAAGAAGAAGAGTATGTGATGACTTAGTGGTTATTCAAGGAGTTATCTGAAGATTGGTCATGAGAGAGTTGAGCATATTGTAAGTATGTCTTGAAGAAAAGGATTGTGTGATAATTCATGGTTATCTTCAAGACATCATCTATTCAAAAGACAAGAAAAGATACAAGGTTGATCAAGATATTGATCAACTCACAAAGCTACAAGATGTACCAAGTGGGATCATGCATCTCTTGGTATGGTAAGCAATTGTCCATATAGCTTTGTGATCTAACCCATGATATGTGTGTAGCATTTCTATGTGTGGTTCGGTATCTTTCTATGGGCTTGCATCAAATGAAGATTTCATATAGCCCATGAACGATGACGTCAAGTGGTGATCGTCATCAATGTTGAGAAGCGCAAGTTCAAGAGTAGCATCTCGAAGAAATCCTAGGCTTGAAGCTTGCCACCCATTTAGAGATAATGTTCATGTGAAGATGTGCCTAAGAGAGGCTCTCCCATAGTGGAGTATGGGGGAGCAATGTTTGAGTCTTCACCAAGCGAAGCGTAATCAAGAAAGGTGGTCCACTTGAAGAGATCAAGATCGACGTCATCTAGCTCAAGTGGAATGCGCAAGGCAAAGGTATGATGTTGATAGGGTTTCTATTTTACCGGTCTCATGGTGCTAGTTAGGAGACCGGGTTATAGGATAGATACCGTACTATCAAGAGGGGCTCTCAATTGAGTTTTAGCGTATCAGTTGGAGAGAGCTCAAACCTTTGCATACTTGACTTCATCTTTCTTGATTCTTATTTGGCTTTCCTCCATTTGTGGTTTTAAAGCTTCTCATGATCTTCAAGACAAGCTCAAGTTTATCAAAAACGGATTTCGTATGGAAAACCTATTGCGTTTTTTATATTGAAGGTTTACCGATATGTCTTTTATAAATAGGTTTAATCTTTCCACATTTGGTTTTATGATTCATTGTTGGACAATGATGTTTCTCTGTATAATCTTAAAGGTCTCGTTGTTGTGATTCCAACGAGCCAAAGATCATCGAAAACGGAGTCCGGATGCAAAAGATATTGCCGTTTTGGTGTTCGCTATATGTGATGTTTTTCCAGCAGCGGTAGTACCGCCCGCGGTACCGCCAGAAACGGGTTTCTGGAGCCTTATCCGGTAGTACCGCTGGAATAAGGGGTAGTACCGCTGCCTGGAAGTTGTTTTCATCCTGTTGTGTCTACCGGACTGTAACATCCCAAAAATTTTAACAAGTTTTATTAATTCCAAAAATGGGAGCCAACAAAAACTTTTGTTAAATTATGTGTGTTGATCTCATGTTCTTGCTTGTGTTGCTAATTCCTCTTGTTTGTGTGTTGTTTGCTCTATTTAAAAACAAGAAGAAAAGAAGAGAATTAAAAAGAAAAGAAAAGCAAGAAAATAAAGTGACAAGTGTCACTTAAAATTCTCCAAGTGAGGATCTCATTTTATTTCCAACAAAATGTAGTGGAGTGGTATTGCAAACCCTCCCATTTTATCCTTACTACTTATCTCTCTCAAATATTATTTTCAAACTAGTTTTAAAAATTCAAAAGTAAACAAAGTAAAAATAAATTAAAAATACCTTAATTAAAACACTATGAAAGAAAATGTTTTAAAACATTTTATTATTTTATGCCAATTTTTGTGGAGCTTCTGTACCTTATGGGAGGGCCCCACAAATTTTGTCAAATTTTTATAAATTGATTTAGTGCCTCAAATTAAATCCAGAAGTGCTTCTGGTTTTAAACAGAAGGACTAAACTGTAAATTAGAGAAAGAAGAAGGAAAAGAAACAGAGCACAGGAGCCGGGGGGGTTTGCAAAACCGTCATCGTCTACCTCCCCTAGCTCACTATCGCCGTCGCTGTGGCGCCTTGCTCGACGTCGCCGTTCCCAGGCCCCCCAGGGCCCCCTTGCCCGCGCTCTCCTTCGCCTCCGAGCCACTGCAACCTCTGCGGGCAGAGGAGAGCCTCTCCCCTCGCCTTAACACCGTTGTCCCCCGATGCTCGCCGCGGAAGCGTTGGACGGCGACCGGCCAAATTGGCCCAACTCACCGCACCTCGCCACGCGATCCTCTACGCCGCGAGCCCTAGCTCCATCCCGGACCCCCCAGACACCGTTCGCCGACCTCTCCACGCCCTCGAAGCTCCGGCTGCCCGTGAGCTTCCTCAACGCTCCGCCGCATCCGAAGGTGAACGCCGACGCGGCCGTGCCGTGTTGCTGCTCCCCTTCCTCCATTGACCACACCACCTTGATCCCCGTACTCCCCGCACTCACCCGAGCCTTTTGCCCCTCTGTTTTGTGCACAGAGACGCCGCCAGGACACCGCCGGAGACCGCTGCCGTGGCCGTGGAAGTTCAGCGGCTCGCCGTCGACGATTCACGCCGCCCCAGCAAGCTCCAGTCGCACCACGAACTTCCCCGAGCCTCCGCCGTCGCCCTGCACCGTTCCCGAGCCTTCCCGAGCCCTCTAGGTGAGGTTTTGCCCAACCTCGCCGTCGCCGGAGCCACGGCGCCGCCCAGTTATGGTCGTCGCCGATGGATTCGTCGTGGACCGTTGGATCTCCATCCAACGGTAGCTTACCGTTTCGAATAGAAAAGAAAGAGAGAGAGAGAGACTGACGAGCGGGCCCCGCTCATCAGGGTTTTATTATTTTCCCTGCGTGCGCTGTGCCGCTGACCAGTGGGTCCCCCTTGTCATACTTTTAAACATTATCCACACTGAGCATATTTTCTATTTTTAGTTTCAGAAGAATTTCAGTACTGATATCAACTTTAAAAATCAATAACTTGAGATTTAGGAATCCAAATAAATCAAACTCAATTGTTCTGGAAAGCTTATGAAAATGTTGAACCAACCAAATTGACCTCATGTCATTTAATTAAATAATTAAAAAGTATTATTGAAAATGCCACAGAAGGTTTAAAATCTAAACTTGTTTGTTTCTGATACTCTGTTAGTCCAATTAATTCCAAACCAATTTTGCTAGCTTAGTACTGCCTTGTATTAGCTCCCCTAATTTTGGAAGAATTAATTAAGCAGTACTGGTTGTTGACTTTAGGATAAACCCTTCTAGGCTAAGACAAACAAATATGGTTATTGGTTGACCCAAATGGGTTAGGACCAATTTTTTTAGCTGACGTATAGCCATGTTTACTTACCCCTAAAGGGATTTAATTTTAGGAACAACAGAACTTATTTAATTGCCAAAACTCTATTATTAAGCTACTGGATTCAAACCAATGTGTAGGGAGTTTGGTAACCCCAAATGATCCAATTCAAATTGGGTTGTCTTCTACACATCAGTAGCTTTCTATAGAAATTTAGTTTGTATTTTTGTGACCAACAGAACTCAAGTTGTGCAATTAAACATGTTTAACAAGTTTCTGCAATAATTTGGACATAAACAAATATTGTTTAATTCAATTATTTTGAAATCAAATTGTATTGTTTGATGAATGCAGTGGCTATTTAGAGCATTTAGGATTGTGATGATATGATGATTGTTTGAATAGTTTAGTGATTGCTTGTATTGTTTGTTTATCGATTAGACGAGAACGTTGCTGGATTTAGCGAGGAGGGGGAATTTGTTGAACCGGAAGATCAAGATCAAGGCCACTTTGCCGAGCAAAGCAAGCTACTCTCTGAGCTTGCACCTAAAATTATATGCATCTACTTTGATCAAATGATTTACTCTGAAAACCAATGGTTTATAAAACCTTTTCATAAAGTGTATGGAAATTATTTTGCCACCCTATGTAGTAGTTATATGAAACTTTAGGATGGGAAACAATGTTGTTTATTCAAAACTCCTTTGAAAAAACTTGCGTGGCTAAGGAATACCGAGATGTCGGTATTAAAGTGGAGAAGTGGAGGATGTTGATGTTTATGAAAAATGCACAGTGTCCTAGTACTATGACAACCAATCTTAATCTGTGCGACCACATTTACCCCCATATGGGAACGGGGCTTAGTCATATAATTTGCTCTTATTAGTATGGGATACCTCATCAATGGAGATGACTCCGTTATGCATGAGGGGATGGTTTGTGAACTCCCCTGACCTGGGTCCTCGCTCAAACTCTATAGAAAGATAAGGAGGGGGATTGAAGACTTCATCAATGTGGTCGCCGGGAAAAACATATGAGTCCTCACACTTAGGGTTGCCGACGGGGACCGGACTGAGTGTTGGTGGGAATTATCATATGGGTAGGATCCTATACTAGCATGAGCAAAGGAGAGGCTAGGGTCGGTGGCTCAACTTCGCATACACCTTGTATGGCGGGACGTGGCTGACACGATGAGTTACCGGATGGATGTGGGTTAAAAGCGTGCTACCTCTGCAGAGGGTCAAAACTATTCGAATAGCCGAGTCCTCGGATATGGACAATTGGGAAGCTGTCCTAAGATCATGTGCAAGTTTTGAAAAGAATTCAGTTTAAAAAAAAAAGTGAAGTGGAGGTGTTGGTAAAAGTGGACCATGACAGACTATGGTCTGAAAAAGGTGGAATTTTGGGAGAAACCGATAAAGTGTTGGTCTTTATTCAAAATGGTTATAAAAACTTTTCTTACCTCTTTTAACAAGGATATAGAGATGTTATAAGGAAATAAAAGTTTGAAAAGTTAAAAATAAAACTAGTGCATACTCATGTTGGGGTAGTTTGCGAGTACATTCAAATGTACTCATATTGGTTTCGTCCCTGGCTATTGTCCTAGCCAGACTACGAGGAGGAGCACTACGCCGCGCAGGAATATGGTGACTTCTATGCGAACTAAGGATCTCCACAAGTCAGCTGCCTGTCGGGTCGTCGTCGTTAGATTGAGGTCTACTACGCCGTAGCTTCCGCTGATATTTTGGTTTGGCCCATGAAGGCACCTATGTAAGAACATGGTCTAAATGACCATTTATGTAAGACTTTTTATTCGGTACTGTAATGGATGTAAACTTTGGTATCCAATTCGGATTATGTGCAACGACAGACTGATCACGGGATCGTTGTGTTAAGCATAATCGGGTATTTCGGACAGCTAGTCCGGGGTCCCCACACGGACCTTCTTGGGGGCGGTAGTACCGCCTAAACCAGTGGTAGTACCGCCCCGGCGCGAATCTGCACCCAACGGTTAGATATTTGGGTGACCTATTTAAGGGGCCTTCTTCCCCAATGGTTCTCTAACTCTTTGAGCTCACTTTTCCTCCATTGTTGACATTCTTGAGCTTTGCTAACTCTCTATCCCTCCATGATTCTTGCCTCTATTTAGTGGGAAAAGAGAGAGGAGATCTAGATCTATCATCCTACTAATCAATCTCTCCTCTAAGTGAGGGGAAGCTTTTGGATCTAGATCTTGGAGGAATTTGGTGTTCTTCTTGGTTCTTTCTCTCTTCTCCCCCCAATAGCATTAGTTGTTTTGGTGGGATTTGAGAGTGAAGGATTTTGAGCACTTCTTGTGTTCTTGCCCATTGCATCGGTTGCATCGGTTTGAGTTCTCCACGGTGATACGTGGAAATCGAAGTTGAGAAGCTTGTTACTCTTAGGTACTTGGGGTGCCCTAGAGCTTGTCCTCTTGGGTACTTGGAGTGCCCTAGACGGTCCTTGTTGATCTCGGAGTTTTGGTGGCTCGCGGGATAGTTGGGAGCCTCCAATTAAGTTGTGGAGTCGCGCCCCAACCTTGTGATTCTTATGGCTTTGGGAGCCGCAGGAATTCGGTGAGAGCCTCCAATTAAGTTGTGGAGTGTGCATCATCCTTGTACGGGTTCGGTGACCACCCTCAAGTGTCACATAGTGGTTCGTGGCACTCCGCATTGGTGGAGGCACGAAGGAGATTACGGTGTGCCATTTGACGGCTATTCGGGGATCACTTTGTGACTCCGCACCGCTCCAACGGAGACTAGCTCCCATTGGGAAGTGAACTTCGGGATAAATCATCGTCTCCAAGTGCCTCGGTATTTCTATACACGAGCTTCTGACTTATGCAATTTACCTTGTGATAGCCATTGAGCTTGAAGTAATATATCTTGCTATCACATAGGTGTATATCTTGTTTAGCATAAGTTGTTGGTGCACATAGGTCAACCTACCTTGTTTAGGTTTTGCCCTTGATAAATTAACCGCTAGTTTTATTCCGCATTTATTCAAGCCTAAACTGCAAAAGAATTTTTAATCGTCTATTCACTCCCCCTCCTCTAGGCGACATCCGTGTCCTTTCACATTTGAAATTTTGAAATACTCGAATCTAGAATTTGGTCGTACGTTATAAATAGCCAGCGTTTTTTCTATTCATGTTGATATGTTTGTTATATTTGAATTATGTTTGCGTTTATTAAATGCTCATATTTGGAATGCATTCAAAATTTTAAAATATTACAATTTAGAATTTGATCGTATATTGTAAATAGCAAACGTTTTTTTTGGTTGTTTATGTTGGTATATTTGTTATATTTTTCCCGCTTGTGGGGTAATATCTGAATTTGAAAACGGTCACGTTTGGAAATTGTTTAAATTTGGAAATTATTGAAATTCAGAGGAAGGTAAGTTTGAAAATTGTTTGGATTTTAAAAATTGTTGGAATTGGAAGTTATATTGAGGTATGAATTCTTTTTATGTATACGGAATGTTCTGATTTGAAGGGCATTTAAAATTTTGAAATCTTGAAATTGGAAAATTTGATCGTATATTATGAATAGTCAGCATCTATTTTTTGTGAACATTTTGCTATATTTTTCATATTTTGCCGGCGCATAAATTTAAAGTTTATATGTATACGGAATGTTCTGATTTGAAGGGCATTAATTTTTTTGAAATATTCAAGTTTAATCATTTGATGATATGGTATGAATAGTCGGCATTTATTTTTTGTGACCATTTTGCTATTTTTTCATATTTTTCCAGCGCATAAATTTAAAGTTATTGATTTTCTAACATTTTGCATTTTCTAGAATCTGTGTAAAGCAGTGGGACTCACATGTCAGATAATTTGCATTTTGTGGGAATTTCTGCGTGAAAAAAAATTGCTGACAGCGTGGGCCATGCTGACGTCGCGATGACGTCAGCCATGGAGGGGACTGCGACGGCGAGGATGGCGACGGCAACGGCGCCGCCGCGGCACGGCGAGCCAGGAGGCGTGCCTCGGCATGTCGAACGCGCCTGGACGGGGGGACTCGGGAGCGGCGGCGCCGCCGGATTTTGGCCGCCGGAACGTCCGCGCCGGCGAGCAAACGCGGCGGCGGAAGCGAGCTCGCGGGCGCGGCGATTGCCGCGTGTCCCGGCCGTCCCAGCAGGCGAGAGTCGCCGGAGACGGAGAGTGGATGGTGGCGAAGGCCCTAGCGTCCATCGATTCGAGCGAGGAGGACCGTGGCGGCCGCGCGGCGTGTTGGTCTTTTGCGAGCGAAGGCCCTAGCGTCCATCGCGCGGGGAGAGGAAAGGAGGAGAGGGGGCTCTGCTGGTGATTTTGCAGGGGAGTCCTGAGGATTTCCACAAATTGCAAGTTGGTCTTTTGCGAGCGTTTTTTTGTAAAAATGTTAGGTTTGCTGTGTAATTGTTGGGCTTCCTTGTCGGGTTTTGCAAAATGACGACGCGATGTGAGGCTGACGTGTGGGTCCCACCGTGTACTGTTCAACACTGTTCCTAGCTACCGTGCGTACTGTTGCCAGGAACAGTTGATTCATGTGGATATATTCATATATCAAACTGTTTCCATGCCAAATTTCATGCTTGCCTGACAAGTTTCTTCTGTGCATGTGGTCAGCAATGGCTCTCAGTCTGAGCTCTGAGGAGCCACACACACGTTCCATGCATGTTCTTATTAAATACACTGCATATAGACTGGGCAGATATTATCGAACAGCTCAGATCGGCTCAACTCACAGTGCAGAGACAGCAGAGTTCAACCGGCACACTCTCACTCCACCGCCATGGCGCTCAGCCTTCGCGCCGCCGCGTCCCTCGCCGCCCCGCCCCGAGGCCGACGCGCCGCATCGGTAGTCCGAGCCACGGCGTCCTCTCCTCCAGCGCTCGACAAGCGGAACCGGCCGCGTCCGCAGAACGTCTCCGGCGAGTTCTTCGTCGGTGAGCTCCATGACCCGACCTCATGGTCATGTCCCTGATATCTCTTCTGACGAGGGTGTCTGTGCAGATGAGCGGTGCATTGATTGCGCCACCTGCCGGTGGATGGCGCCGGAGGTGTTCAAGCGGGTGGACGGCATGTCCGCCGTCGCGGCGCAGCCCAGCTCCGAGGAGGACAGGACCAAGGCACTTCAGGTAAACATCATCATAACCACTACCACTAGCCACTCCCAGCCTCCAGTCAAAATTCCCTCTCAGCCGATCAATCAATTCAATTAGTCATACAAGTAGCTGCGATTATTCAGTCAGTACAGTACGGATGAGCAACACCACATACTAGTTGATCAGTACCATCATGCTTAAGCTTGAAGAAAAAATTACTGGAATTACTTGCTCTTTCAAGAATAACTGATCATGTCATCTACATGTACGTTTGCAGGCCTTGCTCTCTTGCCCGACGTCCTCGATCCACACTGACAAGCCTCCAAAGGACATTCTTCAAGTGCAGAACACGTTCCCTCTCGCCGTCGACGATGATCTCCCTGTATAAGCATTTTCATATATGCTCCTCCTTTTCTATCTCTACTAAAATGAAAAATTCAGCACCAAAAAGTTGTGTTCTTGTTGCTCAGAGCGTTGGTTAATCACTTTCTGCCCCTTCTATATTTCAGGGTGTTTACCTCTGCGGTTACCATTCTGAGAATTCATATGGAGCAACATCTTATCTTATAATTCACCCAGAAGGGAACATATTGGTTGACAGGTAAATATAGTCCAAGCAACATCTGAAGTGTCCCCTCATGTACAAGGGCTATGTTCTTGATAAAAGTTCAGTTTGAGCACATGGTAATAGTATTAAACAATTTGGATAGCATTTTCACAAGAGAAATAATGAATAGATCTCATAATTCACATATCTTATTCCTGTTAATTGATGTTGTTATAATACTCTGGTATTGTCCATATATGCTCAAATAACAACTGGTTATGGTTTTAATAATTTCTAAATATTTCAGTCCAAGGTATACGCCGAGACTGTTGAAAAAGATTGAAAAGCTCGGTGGAGCACGCTACATGTTTTTGACCCACATGTATGTTCAGATCTACACAATTCTGTATTTATTTATGCCTGTACCATCTTTCTATAAGGAGACTGAAGAGTATCTGACTATTCACCAATCAGTGATGATGTAGCCGATCATCAGAAGTGGGCCGAGAAGCTCAAATGCGAGAGAATTATCCATTCAGGAGATGTAAGATCTTCACCTAGAAGGCTAGAACCACATTGATTTGTAGAGAAAATTTCAGAGTATTGTAATAGTTTAACATTTTTTAAGCCATGAGGTTTTGGAAGCAATTTGAATTTATAGTACAATTCAAAAGAATCTTAAAGTTCCATTTTTCTCTCTGATACAGGTAGTGGATATTACTGCTGATGTCGAGTGGAAACTTACTGGAAATGGCCCCTGGAATATTGGAACCGATTTTGAACTAATCCATACCCCAGGACACACCGAAGTAAGAAATTCAACTTAAGGAATGAAATTAGATTTAATAATGACATGAAGTCTTCAGATAAGGATGGGTTTTCTTGATTAAAGAGGATGCATTATAAGTTATAGATAGATGCACAATTATATTGTACTGTCCCAGATTATTTTTCTTAGACTTCAGAGATAATCAACCTGATTTTCTTTTGTTGTTGTCAAATGTACTATTATGCTGATCTTTGAAAATGAGAGATGTTAGTTAGTACATAAGTAATTCATGTTATTGTTTTCACATCTGAGCACCATGTTAATCTTTTCTAACACATTTTTCTGTAGGGCTCAGTCTGCTTGTTGTACAAACCGTTGAAGGCGCTATTCACTGGCGACCACGTCGCGAAATCGGAATATTCAGACGATTTGAACCTCTTTCGGATTTACAGCAAGCAGTCTGGTAGTAGGATCGCCCCTTCTCCCTACCCATTCCAACTTTCTGCAGCCCAATGTCTGATTGATCTGTCTGCTGCACAAACTTGCAGTGACTTTGCAACTGGACAGCATGAGGAAGTTGCTGGACGAAGACTTTGTGTGGTATTTACCTGGTATATATGCAGCCCTACAAGTATTGCATACAAGATACAAAATACACAAAAAAGGGATTGTTTTTCCCACTAAAAAATTGAGTTGTTTCTCTGTAGGGCATGGCTATCGAATCCGATATGAAGATGTGCATGCCAAGAATTCAGCTATTGAGTCTCTCCTAGCTAACTACCCAATCTAGGTGCCCCTACGACTACGGACCATCCAAATAAGGACTAAGAATAAAAAGGAGCCTGGTGGATGTGCAGCCCCCGAGGAATAATACCGTTCTTCCATTTTTGTTCCAACACCATTACTTACTCATGTAGTAGTACTTGATATCTATCTTTCTCGTGGATGTACAAGGCTTGAATATTCTTATATCAGGTTAATAATGTTGTTTTGCTGCACATTGCATCTTGTTTATTGATGGAAATGAAGCATCTGTATCAAAAATAATTGTTGAATGTGTTGCAAATTTATGTAGGAATAACCCGAATGGGCTAGGTCTGACACTTCCGAGTGAAGATGCACCGCCACCATCATGGACGACATCCACAAAACCCCAAAATGATCTTGGCTTTTTCGCCGTAGTTCGGCCACCTCTAAATCTCGACGATACCCACATATGATGGCCAAGTTCCCCCTCATTGTAATTCTCTTTGTATTCATTATCTAATAAAGAGCAAGGTAGGAGTAGGGCTATTTCCCGCACAAGGGGGTCGACCTGGGTAAAAACCAGTGTAACAAGTTCATTGCGTTGATCGAAGCACTCCCATGAGTATAAATTCATGTGCTCTCCCGAGTATGTTGTCGAGGCCATGAACCTCGATATGTTTCTCCTTGATAAAAAAGCAAAAGGAGTTGTTGAGGGCAACAAGGTGGGTGGTGATGCTACTAGGAGCAACACCACTACCACTGAGGAAAAGAACAACTTTGATCATCCTATGTGCCTCATAAGGGCAATGATGGGAAATGTCTTAGCTAATTATGTTGGTCCTCGTCTTAATGATTATGAATATAGGCCCTATTCCATTTGGGTTTCAAAAAGCCTATGTTCACCTAGTTGCATTTTAGGAGAACTTTCTTTATTACAAATTATCCCCAAAATTAAGTAATTCAATTACATGTTTTATCCTTTGGGATTTATTAGCTGTTGAAGAGGTCGCCTAGGGTGGAACCATGGTTGTTGTGGTGCATGGATCAGGTAACATTCGCCGACTCCTCGCATCCCAGAATGGTTGTTTGTCGTCGACTTCGTAGAGGTAAAATACTTGAATCATGTAAATTATTTGCTAAAATGAAAATAAAATAATCCTCCCATAACATGGAAACATTTATTGCTAAAATAAAATTAAGAAAAAATCGTTGTGTATTGTGTTCTTTCACCTTTTTGTGAAATCCAATAGTTTAACTGAACTTTTAAACATTGAAAAAACCCTTAAAAAATGGTAAGTTTATTAAGCATCTCCGACAATCCCCATATACTCACCCCAATCCTAACAAACCGCCATGCTCCCACAAAAAAATCCAAAATGGTGGTCGAATAGAGTCCCAAAATGCCCCAATCTAAAATTTATTGGGAGGATCTTTTTCACCTCCCCTCGGCTCCACCATGCGGTGGGACACCGTGTTGTGTGCCTTCTCATGCGAGCTTCCTCGGTCAATGTGCCACATTGTCCCACCAGGTCGTGACCGCCGCCACCACCTTGAGCTCATCCTTCGCTTCGCCATGGCCACTACTATGTTCTTTATCATCTACCATGCTCATGGAATCCAACATCGACTGATCTCTAACTAGGGGTAGGCGGCACAACGCTTCCCGCCGACAATTGTAGGCTTCATGCAGCTGTTGGCGATGGAACTTCACGAGATTGCTGTCGGTATGCCTCTCGTGCTCCAGTCAACATTTCCAATGGAGGAAGATGAGGCAATGTTGGGAGCACCAGGAAAGGCGGAGATCCCGGCATTGGTCACCATGTATTGCATCATAAGTAGGTGACACGCTCGACGGTTCTTCCTGGATGGGCATCACGACATTGATCTCTCACTCGCAGGACCTCGCGGCATTATCTCTTTTTTTCAAATGTGGAGGTGAAGGGGAATCTTCAGATTTGGAAGATTTATCTTTAATGTTCCTCTAAAGGGCTTGTTTGGTTCAAAAGAAAAATAGAGGAATTCAGTATAAGATAATTTCCTACGGTTGCACTATTCATCTGTTTGGTTCAACATAATCGAGCAAAGGAAAAACACATAAACTTTTCCTTTGATCTCAGCTTCAAAGGAAAACGTAGGAATTTTACAATCCACTTCCGCTTCGACCTCTTTTTCAAAATCCTGCGAACGAGACTGAACTCTCTAGAGGTATAATAACATGCTAATTATACTTTCTCAAATGGCTTGACTTTGATTTCACCGTGGTTATTAGTAATCGTGTTTTTTTCTATTTATGTGAACCAAACAACCAGTTTTACATAATTACTCTGTTTCCATTCCTCTATTATGCACCTGCATTCCTATCCTTTTCCGCATTTTATTCTACTCATGTGTTTTTAGAATCCTATGAACCAAACATGGCCAAAATGTTTTGGGGAGCGGTCTTGGGAGTTCCTATTCGTAGACCGGGTTCCTATTCGTAGGCCGAGGGGGACGATAGGTCAGGGCACGCGGCGTGTTGTGGCCTGGACGGAGTGATGAGACAGAGGAGTGGGAATTGAGAGAGAGGAGAGAGAAGAGGGGATGGAAAAGAAGGGACAACGAAGGCGTTTTGGCTCCCGGAGCATGTGCTCCGGGTATGTTTAAAAAAATAGAATAAATTGAAAACTTTTCAAAAAATTCTAAAAAAATCACGCACGTACCTGACGACACGCACGACCGTGTCAAATTTCTCACCGAAACGACATCGTATGCGCCCTAAATTTTGTCATTTTTGCACAGGGCGCATACGATGTCGTTTCGGTGCGAGGTTTCGGTGCGAAATTTGACACGGTCGTGCGTGACATCGTCAGGTACGTGCGTGATTTTTTTCGGATTTTTTTGAAAAGTTTTCAATTTGTTCTTTTTTTTTAACATACCGGGAGCATGTGCTCCCGGGAGCCAAATTGAATTTCCAGGTGTTGTCCACACTTCATTGTAATGCACACTAAAATAGTAGGAAAGAACTGCTTGAGAAGAGGCACAAATATCTCTTTATTTCTTACCTCCTCCCATTAAAATTAGTTTTTGGGACTCTTTTTTAGGGAGGATGGTAGAGATGCTCTTGAGAATAAACAAAGAGACATCGAAATTCTGGCCAAAACCGCAACCGAACGTTGTTGCACCACCATTTGCACTTGCTGCAAGGGGACAACTTAGAAAACCCCCAGCCAGTAAATTAGTGAAGTACTTACTTAGTCCCAAAATATAAAACATTTTGGCAGGCTAACATAGTCTGCCAATACCAGAAAGTCATTTTGATTCCCAAGATTGAGTGATTCCTCTATTTTAAAAAATTCAAAGAATATATATAAAGTTTCAGAAAAATATTTAAAAAATCTACTCCCTCCGATCCATATTAGTGGGTACAACTTTGTCTAGATACACATGTATCTAGTCTAAATATTTAACTAGATACATATGAATTTAGACAAAGCTATGCCCACTAATATGGATCGGAGGGAGTACATGTTTTCAATGATGTATACTATAAGCGTGCAAAATCACAATGTGGTTTTCTTTTGTATTATGGGCTTCTAGCACAAAATGGGAAGTATTTTACATTGCGATTTTGCACGATTGTAAAACGTCATTAAGATCATGCATGATTTTTTTTAGTTTTGAATATAGAGTCAGAAATCTCCACTCTACCAAAACCATATTTTTTACATTTTAAGATGGACATAAGAGATGCGAAGACAACAAAATGAGGCAATATTTCTCGCGAAGGCCATAAAAAAGCGTTGTTGAAGACATACAACAGTGGAGCGACAAGCCATCACCATGCTTGTTCAAAAAAAAAAGGACATCACACACCAAAACGCACAAAAGAAAATACCATCGCATCAATCATTGTCACAAAACCAACATAAGGAGTGTTAACAAACTTGTGACTCTTTTTCATACGCTGACTACTCAGTTGCACAGCGTATGCATAATTGGTAAACACAAGTGGACCATATTCAGGCATTCTTTGAGTTCATCTAAGCCCCTAACATATCAGATAAGCAAATATTTCCATGCAACATAACAGAACAGACTCCATAATGGTACACATTACTAACAGTGCATCAACTGAAGCTCAGCCAACGAGAATCACGCCTGGCACATAATAGAAAATACAATATTGTCTTGTCATCTACTTATAAAATCCAAACAAACTAAGATCATAGAAGTCTATATGATGGCATGTTCAGCAGGATTATGACATCCGAAAATGGCACAAGAAGCAAAGGGAAACAGATGGCAGGATTGTACAGTTGATGGACGCGGAGAAGTGCCGCGTATCACTGCCTGAAATGCTGCAAAAACAACAGATTATTCAGTCACATACAGCATTTTCATACAACAGCTAACATCAGCATACAATAATACTGCACACATTTACACAAACAATGAACATAAGGTTCCGGGGTAACTCACGTCGTCGTGTCCACGAACATCGCTCCACTTCTCTGATACTTCCTGCTTCACTTCTTTAGCTGTAGAAACAAAGACAAAGTAATCAGCATATTGCCAGAAATAAGGCACTGAAATTGACCGAATTAATGTACATAAAACATGTTCACAATGTATTATACATATTTGAAATATGAAAAAAAAAACTCAAATCATTATCCAGCTGTACAAGGAGAAATATGAAACGGATACACTACACATTTCATCCCAACTACACTGGCAATGAGGGCATCCCAGCTACACTGGCAATGTTGAAAACAAAATGACTTTACACATAGAAAGCACTCCTAGAGCTGTAATACTACATCCAGACTAGAAATTCTCAAACAGATTTTCAACAGAAATTGGTAAAATATGAAATGAACAATATTCACAATCTCACATGATACGAAATCACAGTGCACTGATGCTACCTTTAGACGAGAGAGTCTCGAAAGTCCTGTTGGTCCTCACAGCAAACCTCTGGAAGGCACGGCTGCAAAATAAGAAACATCTCATTAGAAACCAACAGCACCAGAGAAGTAAAGCAGAAGTAATTAAAAGGGGAACCACAAAACAATGCTATCTAAACAAGCCAAAAAGTATTAATATATCAGATGGGTTTTTCTTCCCTTTATCCAAAGCACAGAACAAAAACTCATATACCAGCTCATGAGAATTATTTAGAATGCATCACGAGAGAAGCACAAAATAACAATAACTACAAAAAACAAGTGAACCATGGCTGCTCAGTCCCTTAGATGTTCTATGAAGAACACGATCATTTTAGCATAAATCGTTACAGGTCTGCAAGAACTCATCACCGTTCCCATAAATACATCAACTTAATACCATCCGCTAATTATGAAACCAGACAAGGGACACAAACATATATATATTATATATCTTGGACAAACCAGGAAAGAAACATAGTAGAAAAATCAAATGCAAATGCTTCACAGCAACTCAGTCCCTTAGATGTTCTTTGAATGCGATCATTTCCGCAAGAATCATTACAGGTCTGCAAGAACTCATCAATGTTGCCATGAAAACATCATTTCAATCAAACCATCAAACGGGACCAGCCTATCAGAGCAAATAAGTCAGAAATAGAATTCAATCAAAACCTCAACTAGGACAAAACAGGAAAGAAACATAGTAGAAAATTCTAATGTAGATGCTTCATGACAACTCAGTCCCTTAGATGTTCATTGAATGCGATCATTTCCGCAAGATCATTACAGGTCTGTAAGAACTCATCACTGTTGTCATGAAAATATCATTTCAATCAAACCAGCAAACAGATCGAGCCTATCAAAGCAAATAGCTCAGAAATAGAATTCAGTCAGAACCTCAACTTGGACCATTAGATTCTACTTTCACTAGAATCATAACAGTCTGTTATTGTCATTGCATCAAAAGGAACCAAATTTACACGCAGAACATTAAGCATCAAGGAACCTCGCGACACTAATTTCCGAGTGCACATGTAAAGGGCAATTCTAAGAACATGAGGATGTGGCTAAAAACTAAATCCAGATACCATACGGAAATTGTTTCGACAGCAAGTGGTAAAATGTAGTACCTCGACGTCCAGCGGTATCAAAGAAATTCCACCCCGGATAGCGAGAGGAACCACTAAGCCTGTAGCTTCACCCTCGCAACAGCCCACGAAACACAACAAGTTTCTGGACATAAACAAGGGAAGCAGCACAAACAATAACCAAGTGCGAATTTTCACGTCGGCTCGGTCCCTTAGATGTTCTTTGAATCAAGCGATCATGCTCGCAAGAATCATTACAGGTCTGTGTTGGCTCATCACCGTCTCAAGCACAAACATAAGGTCGCAACATGACACATAGATAAAGGGGGTCCCTCGGGAGATTTCTGGGATTTAGTAAAATTAACTTTGGCCTACTTCCAAGCGACATGAACTCAAATCACCCGAATACAAGCAGATCGTAGGAATGGACGATGAATCTAACAAAAGAAGCATGTATGTAAGAGCCGTGCTGTGCCCAGCGTCAGAGGAAACCCTACGAGGGCACAAGAAAAGGTCGATACAACGGGGTGATGTGGCTTCAAGGGAACGAGTCCGCTGGGAACCAATCGGACAAACCGATCCTCCCAAGGACCAGATGACGAAGCGCGACAAACAAATCCGAATCGCATCGAACCAACGACGAAACCCTAGCGAGAAGCAGGCGTCGTGCAGATGTAATTTCTGAAGGGAGAGAGACAGGGGGGAGGGGAGGCGGGCATACTTGTTGGCGAGGCCCTCGACGAGGAACTGGTTGACGGCGTAGCTGAGCGCCCTCGCGAACAGGTTGCCGCCGGCCATGGCGGGCGAGATGGGGAACCTTCGAGAAGACGACTGGTCAATCGGGGGAATGGCGATGCGAGACTGGGTAAATCGGTACGGTTTTATATACACGGGGTGGGTCATTGCGGATGGTTTGGGTAGACGGTTTCGGTCCGATGAAACCCTAGAAAGCGTAGGCCCGGTTTTCGGCCCTGGTTGGGCTGGGAGGATCGTGGGCTAAGCCCAGTTGTCGAAACCCTACTAGGGCACATCCGAATCGATTCAAATCAACGACGAAACCCTAGATCCGAGTTATGAAGGAGGGAGGGAAGGAAGAGACGCATACTTGTTGGCGAGGCTCTCGACGAGGATCTGGTTGACGACGTCGCTGATCGCCCTCGTAAACAGGTTGCCGCCACAGGCCATGTCGGACGAGCGAGAAGGAAAGACTGTCCTGGAGGCGCCAGCACTATTTATCGCACCGACTCGCTTACACCGATCAGCCGGATGGGCCAGCCCATAATCTTCGGATTCGTTTCTTTTTTTCCTTTTTTTTCTCCGGATTATTTTCTCTGTTTCTTTTACCATTTTTGTTTTGTTTTTATTTTTCTCAGTTTCATTTTCTTCTCATACTTTTTTTTCATATTTGTGTTTTCTAAAAATCATGAGTAATTCTTTTTATCGCAAACCATTTTTATTATATGAACACTTCTCAATTTATTGTGATAATTTTTTTATTACGGTGAACACTTTTTATTTAACATGAACCATTTTTTTTTATTGTGAACCACTTTTTATCACAGGTGAACACTTTAATTTTTGGGATATACATGAATATTTTTTATCGTGAATAATTTTTTATTCTAGGTGAACACTTTTTGGTTCATTGTAAACCTTTTTTTATAGGCGAACACTTTTTTGTTTATCGTGGACCATTTTTTCAAGACAAAAACATTTTCTCAATAACAAAAAAATTATTCAGGCATTATCCAGGAAAAAATAGGAAAATAAGGAAAACCCCACAAATGGGTCGGCCCATGTAGACAAGTTGATGCCCCCCCCCCCCCCCAACTAATCTGGCAACGCGCCCCGTTCATTGTTTCCCGATGCTTATAATTCACTTAAAAGAGGACGGTGATGGTAGAGATTTAATCCCCGTGGGGCTCCTACAAAGGTAAATCTCTCCCATCGAGGAAGACGGTGCCAGATACGGCTGGCCACTCCCCATATGGCCACATAACTGGTACCCTATTAGAACGTATGACATGTGGGGCCAAGGTACTAGACAACGTATGCATGCAAGGCTAAACCCTAAATTCCAAGCCGATCCTCACTTTCCCCCAACCATGGCATGTGTGTGTTGAACATTCGAATCTATTTTATTTGTGGTTGTGTGCCAATTCGAACCTATATTATGCGTGGTCGTGTGCCCTTTTGAAGTTGTATGGATGTATTAACTCTTGTTGTGTGTGCCCATTTGAACCTATATTATTTGCGGCTATCTGTCCATTTTTCTTTATTTTTGTTGTTGTCATTTATGTACCTAAGGTGCTGTCCAAAAAAAATTGACTGAATGTGTTGGGTTACGCGTAGCAAATTTAAAATTTCGTAACCAAGCCGCCAGGATCTATACTATGACGACTAGTTGAATGCCCGTGCGTTGCTACGGGTTCAAAAACAAATCCGTCGCACATGTAAAACATAATGCACATAATATTTCAACATCAAAATTACGAAGCCAAGAGCAATAACATACGTTTTGAGATACTCAAACTACGGATCATGCTAATGATCAATGGTTACTTCATCCCCTATCCTTTCCCACCACCTGCTCGGCATCACTTCTTTAACCCGTGTTTTGTCACTGTGCTTTATATTCACCCACTCTAAAAACAACGCCAATGATAGTCGCCAATGATAGCCACGTCATTCCAACACGTGTCACTCAATATTGTCCACGGATGTTTTGTCCAACTCGCTCCAATGGTCGTTGTCATCCCATATCACAAAAGTGAACTGAAGTTATACCTAACAACTCTCCTGTTATGACAATAGTTGAACTGTATCCAGGTATGGAGCAATACCCTTCTATGAGCATGGACCCATCATCCTAATATCCAGATCTCGCTTCAACGGTGATCACTCAATCTGGAAACCTGCATTATATTCTTGCAAAATACACTTAAAGATTGCATAAAAATATGAGTTCTAGGACATGAAAACTCTGCATTCTATTCTTGTGGGAAGTGGTAGAAGATAGTTACATAATTACAATAGGCTAAGGGAAATTGAGTTTAGGGTTTAGTCTCTTGATTAGTTTGAGGCAAGGAAGAAACAATGTCAGTACCATGCCAATGGCTCAAAGGAAACAAACCAACATCATAGATAACCTGCACTTAACATAGTCTGCAAAGATAGATTTACCAATATCTGGGTAACCCAATCCTAATTAAGTTTGATGGATGAAGGCGTGCATAGTGATCTATACAAATCACTTTCCACAATTCATCGGATATATTTAATCTAACCGATGGAAAAAAGTAGGTTTTCCCTATGCAACATAAGTAACCCTGTTGTACGCAACTAAAACCTACATAATAAATATTGTGTTCTTGACTACAGTCTATTAACCAACCATCCTAACAACATAATCCTGATTTCTGATTTGTCGGGTTAACAGTGGGCAAAACAAAATAAAATAGGACAAATGGTTCAGCCTAAATCAGTACAAGCACAACTAAACCAGGGCTGATCCTCATGATTCTTCATCTTTGCTGGATCATTTTTCAGAATTGCTACATCAATTTTTCAGAACCAGCCACTACAATTGTACCAAAGTTGAGTTCTGAATACCAAACAGAAACTCTAGTTTGTTTCCTTACCTTATATCATTACCTGGAGTAATCTACAATGCATAAAAACCAAGGAAAATGTGAGGTTGTAGCTACCAAGTAAATATATATCTTGTGAAATGAGATTCATTTGACATAAAAACATGTAGTATAGATAAATGGGTAAAATTCCTCATGAGTTGTGGCAAGTTAACTCTTACTGGATGAAATTTTCAACGATAATACCTTGTTGTCGACAATGCCATATTCAGAAGCTTAGCTATCATTCTTGATTCCAGATTGATATGGTGGACAATATTTCATGAAATGGCCTTGCATATGCTAGAAACACACAGTACCATCTTTTTGCCATCTAGACAGAATGAGCTGGTATGAACTTCTCAAGAGAAAGGACAAAGTGAAAGTTCATGAGCTACTCCGTGTGTCTAGCAATTAATCTTTCTGAAGCTAACAGCTGGAAACGAACGGCAGACTTCCTTGATGTCCTTCATAGTGCCTGAAATAGCTGACTTGCTACTGTTTGTGGTAGACAATTCAGCGATAAGAGCAGAGCGGTCATTATCCACTTGGAATGGCCCTCCATAATATATTGCATAGCACTGATGCCCGCCATTGTTTCAGCTGATTCAGCTATAGCGCATTACTGGATGTTCCCCCATGCTGATATCCGAACTTCACCAAGTTCATTTCGCAGTACAACACCCCAAGAACCAGACCACAACTCATCATTAACCTGCATCAAGAGGACGGGTCCCACCACAACAACAATTATCACCGCAGTTTAGCGTATGAAGCAAAGACCATGACGAGTATAGGAGACCGACGAGCTCTTCAACTGCCGTGTTGAAGCCTGAGATTCCTACACTGGCATTGATCAAATTAGTTGAGCCGAGCATGTATATATGAATGACACTTTTCAGTCGATCGGGTGAGCATGAAATAGGTGGACTGGATTGGATTACCTCGTATGTGCTCAATCTGCTGGAATCTCGCCTAGAACTTGTTGACCTGGTCAAGATTTCTGGTGAGTGGTGACCCCACGGCGTTCGACTTCAAGATCTGGACCGTGCACGACGACATCTTGGATATCATATATTTCCAGCCCTGCCAGGTCCGACCTCTCAACCATCCTAGATGGAAACACTTACACGTATAGTTGAAACCAAATCAATCATGGTGTATTGGTGTGCATCAAGAAATCAGAGAATAGTAGTTGGTACTCAATCTAAATTAATCATGGTGGATAGTAGAAAGCAGCAGAGGGTGAAACCGAATGAAATTGTACCAGATGTAGTCGAAAACGCAGTTCTAGATGGCGTGGGCGGTGCGGTCCTTGGGTGTTGGCCTAGTGGGCGTCAACACGGGTGTGACCATGGATGGACTTGATGACGAAAGTTCGGCCGGCATGGAGCGCAGACTTAAGGCAGTCAACGCAGGATGCCTCAGGGATGAAGATGGCCTGCGTCTCGCCGTCTCTCCACCACACCATGATGAGGAGAGCGGCCACGATGTCGTCGAGGCAAACAGCTCGCGCCTTGCCGTCCCTTCCGTTCCATTGATGAGTAGAGCGGCCGCCGTGCGTGCTCCTGATCGTATGCATGCTGCGCCGCTGGAGGACAGAAGTAGATACACCTTGTTGAGATCCTCCGCTACTCCTCTAGGCATCATGCAGTCTTGGAGATTAACTGAGACATTTTGTTTGGGAGAGATGGTGTTATGATCGTTTGCTCGGGGGAGGCGTGCGTTAATATAGGAAGGAGATTAATTTGCGTCCCGATTTTTCAGCTACGTGATTTGCATCCCGATTTTTCTTGCTGGGCTGGGCCAATGGGTGATCGATAGAGGGATGCGGGATCGCTGGCAGAAAGGTAAAAAGGCAGACGACGTACCAACGTACGAACTCCCATTTAATAGTAAAGATATTATGTACCCCATAATGATATATCTAGAATACTTACAAACACCGTTGCGGAAAATCTTGTGTTTGTCGAAGTAGATATTGGTGAAGTCTGATGAAGAATCTCACATCCACGCCGGGAGGTGAGATTGTTGTCGATTCCGTCGTCGAGGAATTGCTTGTGCAACCCGCTCTTCTAGTATCCACACGTACACCGTGTCAATCCGTCAGTGCTCCGCCGTCTAGAGCAACTGGCGCCGACGAAGAGAGACAGCTGATACGTCTCAAACGTATCTATAATTTTTTATTGTTCCATACTTGTTATATAACATTGCCACATGTTTTAATATCATTTTGGCATATTTTATGGAACTAACCTATTAACAAGATGCCCAGTGGCAGTTCCTGTTATCAGCTGTCTTTTTGTTTCAGAAAAGCTAGTCAGCGAATTTTCTCGGAATTGGCTAAAAATTTAATATAATTATTTTTACAAAGAAACGAAGACGGAGCCAGAAGGGGAGCTGCAGGGAGGCCCCACAGCCCAGACGCCACCCAGGCACGGTCAAAGGGTTGACCGCACATGGGGCCCACCTGGCGTCTTCGGGTGTCTCCCCGAGTTGCCCTTTCACCTATAAATTGGATTCGTCCCGAAAACCCTCGATACCTGATCATATTTTCCAGAAAAGTTCTGAGGCTGCGGCCGTCGCCAACCCTAGATCGGGAGGGTTCTGAAGCTCTTCCCGTCACCCTATCGGAGGGGGAGATTGTCACCGAAGGCATCTACACCACCATGCCTGCCTCCGGAGTGATGCGTGAGTAGTCCACCACGGGACTACGGGTCCATGGCAGTAGCTAGATGGTTGTCTCTTCTCCTTTGTGCTCCATTGTTTAGATCTTGTGAGCCGCCTACATGATTAAGATCATCTTTATGTAATGCTACATGTTGTGTTTGCGGGGATCCGATGAATTATGGAGTCATGATATTATTGTTCAGATTGTTTATTCATATGTTTTATTTATAATCTTGCATGCTCTCCGATGCTTGTGGATGCTTTGGCCGAAGTAATTGCTAGTATCTTAGAGAGGGTATTTATGCTAGTTAGTGGGTTCATGCCTCTCTTGTCTCAGCTCGAGTGGACAGAAACGATTAAGACTTGAGATGTGCTGTTGCTACTAGAGATAAAACAACGGTGTTTATTGCTATATGTTGTAACCATTGCTTACATTACGCACCATGCTTATTGCAATTATCTGTTGCTTGCAACTTAATACCTTTGGGTGACAGGCTGGATAGCGACCCCGAGGTGGATTATTAGTTATAGCTGCAATTGGATAACGGTCTATGTATTTTGACGTAATGCCCATATTAAATGAAACGGTAAACTTTGTGTCATGATAGTATTGTATTGCGCTCATGTTTGTCAATTGACTCGTTGTAATTTGTTTACCCAACATGTTTATCTTTCAGAGAAACACTACTAGTGAACTGTGGATCTCGGTCCTATTTTCCTATATTGTTTACAACCGTTTTAAATAGCTTTTACTAGTCACTTGCTCGCTGGTCATTTTTGCTCTTATAATATTTTACACACATACATTTAATTATATGTGTTCAGCAAGCCAGAGAGATTGACAACCTCTATGTTTTCATTGGGGCAAAGTAGTTTGTTTGGCTGTGCGCAGGTCCACTTCAATTATCGTAGACGACGCCGTTGACACCTCTCTAAAGGCTTCTCTAAATCCTACTGAATTGATAACCTTGGTTTTGTAATCTCAACACATGAGATTTAGAGAGAGGGAGAGCTCCGGTATAGGACACCTAAAAAACCGGGAGCAAACTTTGAAAATGGTTTATTTCTAAAAATGGTTCAGATTTTAAAATTGTTTATTTTTGAAAGTGGTTCCAAATATGAAATTGGTTCCTATTTTGAAAATGTTTCCGAAAAAGCAGAAACGAAAATAGTTCATATTTTGAAAATATGAAAAACAAATATTTTACAAATAAAGGAAAACATAACTAAAATAAATAATAAAACAAAAAATGGAAACAAAAAAGAAATAAATGAAAGAATTAAACGGAAAACAAAAAAAGAAACAGAAACAAAAAAAGAAACGAAAACCAAAAACGGAATCAATAGTAAGGCAAATAAAGATAGATGTACACGAGCACGAACGTAGCCAGTAGCTGTGCAGTCTATCCGCGTCGGTGGACATCGCGAAATCGAATCCCACTTCCATACTATTTTATCATCTTTTCTCTATTGAAAAAATACTAGTGGGCTGGCCCAGCGGGGCAACCTCGGCGGGCGAGGCAGAGTTAGAGCTCGCAAAGAGTGATATATAGTGGTTACCGCTTCAGCCTGTCGAGCGTGAACTGATGCAACAGAGCCAGCGCCTCCCTCAACCGAGGTATATACACTTTTGCTCCCACAACTTGCGTGTCCGGTGCATTTTAGTTTTACATCTTGTAAAACGTGCACTGACAGTCCCGCAACTTGCTTAGCCCGTATTAATTAGTCCCAAATCGATGTGATGCTGACACGTATAATGCCATCGTGGCTGATTGCACGCGTCATCTCATGATGTTTTTGCGCAAAACCCACTGTAGTGTATTGATATTGCAGGATATGTCCCTGAGCAGTTAAAAGAAAATTATAGAGTCGATTCCCCAATCGTAATCCTAGCTAGCTAGCTCTCCCAGCGATGACGGTGACCGTCGAGGGCGCCCAACGGAAAGCGGAGAGCGTAAGGTGGGGGCGATTCAATGGAGGGAGGAGGAGGTGTTCCAATGGGAACGATTTGAAGCTCGGGGCGGCTCGAATCAGAGTTCACGGGTGGTGTCGGGGGTGGCGGCAGAATGAGCAGCAATGACGGAGACATATGGGCCACGGTGACATGTGGGTGTACTAGAATCCGACGGCGACAGTGACGGCAACAAGAAGATCTCATGTTCCTCGACATGTTTGCTTGCTTTGCTTCATATTAGATCAAATTCGATAAGTCACAAACACAACAACAATATTTTACTCCACACATTCATAAAACGGGAAAATTCAGATACTGCAGCACACAACACTCGTAGAAAAATTCAGGCTTCTGCTAGCAGATGCAAAATCGTGATTGTATTGATTCACACAATCATGTAGCAATAACACATGTACACACAAAATTAACCAATTTCTAACTTATACTATGCGCAATCTGATGAAACGACCTCGTCGGGTTTGGAGAGAAACAACCTCCCCGTCTCCGTCGAGCTCGAGGTGTTTCTCGACCTCGCCGTCCAGACAAAAAAAAGTAAGGAAAGAAAGGAATCCCCATATTTTATGGACTAAAGTGCAAAATTTCCAGCCAATCCTTACTTCCGCGCGTAGAAGGACTTGATAGCAATTTCTTATCCTCTAAGGGATTGAAGTGCAAATGTTTTCCATCCAGTCAACGTCCCACGTGGCACGAATGGACTAATTAATCCGGCTAAGCAAGTTGTGGGACTCTCGGTGCACATTCTGCAAGATGTGTTACAAAAATGCACGGGACACGCAAGTTGTGGGACCAACCCTCAACCTCGTATGCGTCGCGATGCAAAGAACCAACACCCAGTGAGGTCGTGTGACATGGATGTACATCTCGGGTACCCTACCATGAGGGTACTTGGTGCACGTGACGACTAAGGCCCAATAGCGAAGAGCCTACTCGAAGCCCAAGACAGGAGGCCCAAAGAAGATGGAGCACCCTCCAAGATTTAGACATAGGCATAGTCGGTTAGGACTTTCTTTACATGTATACCAGGTCGGTTACGAACTCCCGAGACCCAGCCTATTTAAAGGCTGGGAGGGGCACCGATCTGGGGGAAGCCATACTCGAACCACCAAAAGCCCTAGCGAGATCGACGTCTCGCCGGAGCTTCCCTGTAACCGCATAATTTCACACAATCAATACCAGACAAGCAGGAAGTAGGGTCTTTACCTCCACCCGAGGGGTCTGAATCTGGGTAAATCTTTGCCTCTGCTTGTCAGCCGACGAAACTACCAGTACTACCACGTTCTCTCCCCATAATCTCAACCCTAGGTCCTAACCATGGGATTTGATGAGTTAACCCCTCGTCATCGTGTTTGTTTTTAGTGTTTTTGTGGGGATTGGTGGGGATTATCCCGGTCTAACACCAAATCCCCACATATCCCCAAAAGTTGTTTGTTTCTAGTGCATTTGATCGGTTTTATCCCCACTTTTTCCCGGAATTCCCCAAATTCTAGTGTATTTTCTTCAATATCCAAAACACTACCCCTACCTAGTGGATTGGGGATTTGATGGGATTGGGTGAAGCTTTCTGCGGGGATTATCCCCACAAATCTATCTATCTATATTTATTCTATTCCTCTATAAAAAGGCACAGAAGGGGGCAGATCCAATAAATCGCAGCCATCGAACCAACATTTGATGGCTGAAGTACCACCCGTCATAAGCGCTAAAACAAGACCGAACGGACAACTCGAATCACTAATCCCAACCGCTTCGAAGCCCTGCGCTGATTGCGCTCGGAATAATCCCCTCACGCGCAAAGACGCAGGGCCAGCAGCGCACGCCGCCATCCGTGGCGCGTTGACCCCATCTAGTCATCTCCATCCGTGCCGCCTCTAGGCCGCCTTCCACGACGTCGTCCACGACTCCGCGCGTCCGCCCATCGTTGCCGCCGCGCCACATTACGCCGTCCTCACTCTTCAGCCCATCGTCGCTGGCAGCCCCGCCTGTCCACGAGCGTAGATCACCGTCGACGCACACCCCTGCCCGTCTTCCATCTGCAGCCATGCTTCTCCGTTGGGTACAATCGTACTGACATCTTCCACGAGCCGCTTTCATAATTGCAAATTTCCATGAACGTGGACCCATCTTGATGCTTTAGTTATGATATAATATTTTTTTCGATAAAGAAATATGATTTAATTGTCGCCATATGTATATTATGGTACCGCAATGCGGTTCAGTTAGAATCAGATGAGATGAACAACTTCACCTTGGAAAACTACAGATTACAATTTTGTATGATGCTTCAATTTTGTATGAGATGAGGTCTAGAACGAAGCCTTGACCCGTTCCTCTCGCTACAGTAACCGAGAGCTCGTTTTTGGATCTCGAAGCCGATCCGCCTCGCCGGAGTCGTTGCGTCGGGTCCCTCGTCCTCCGGCGGCTGCTTCGGCGGCGGGAGGGCAGGGGAGCCTCGTCTCACCCGTGTTTTTGTGCAGGTTTGGTTTCTTCCAGCCGGTGGCGCCGAGGAGATGACGGTGGCGTCGGTGTCGTGTGGTGTGGTGGGGGTCGGTCCCTCCGGCCGTGAAGCTCCGCGGAGATGCACGGCAGACCTCCACCCGTTTCTCGCCTGCGGGTCCTCTGATCGGCGGCGCGAGGTGTCCCTCGCCGGAGCCCGCGTACTGGCGGATCCGGCACCGAAGAATAACAAGGCCCTGAGGTGGTTCGTCCTCGTCGACGGCGTTGGTGGTCCTGGGTGGAGGCTCGTCGGAGCTGAGACGAGGCGTCTTCCCATCCGCTGGGGGATCCCTCCCGAGTCAAGGCCAGAGGGGAGGAAAGGCGGCGGTGCTACGCCTCATTGTCCGGCCCATCGGCGTTGTTGTCGGCGTCCGGGAGAAGAAGAAGGACTTCTTTGTAATTCTTCGTTTTTCTTGGACTGTTCTGTAAGAACCGTTGGATGAATTCTAATCAGGCCCTTTTCGCAAAAAAAAATTTGTATGAGATGAACACAAAAAGCTCTTTCACCAGGTTCACTGTTAAGTCATTCACAGTACAGCTCCTTCCGAGTATGGCGGCTGTGCAAGCAGGTGCATGTTGTCAGCTTGGTCAGGTGATTTGCAGCTACTACCTCTAATTAGATTGGCCAGGTGCGTGGGCAGACCGAATCTAAATGTTCCATCGTACGCCTATTAATGGGGTGGTATAGCCAACCGTGGCTCGGGCCTATTTTCGTATGTAAGATGCATTTGTGTTGGGAGATTACAGGCATGGTATTCAGCATTTAGGTAATTGCAAATTTTCTTCAACTAATTTGCTAAAGAGGATTTTATAAGTACAGTTTACCTTGAATCCAAACTTAAGGAATATGCCATGGTATATTCAGAAAGCTCTCACTTGTTTCGGTTTGCTCATGTCCCATGCAACATGGCTTAGTACTTGACTGAAATATTTGCTTCGAAACTCAAGCCGATGGACAAGTTTTAATCGATCCATCTCATTTGTTCAGATCATATTTCTGTCTTCTCTCTACACATTCTGCGCAACATTTTTTAGGATAGCTGTGTTTTCCTCGCTGAGTTGACCGAGTTCCTTGGTGGTTCATGCACAACTTGGAGGGTGGATTCGTGAAGGATATAAGGCCAGTTTCTGATGGAGTAGAAAGAAGCAGTTCTTTTCTTCGCTTAGAGCAATTGGCAACTTTCCGGAATAATATTTTACGTTCAAGCTGTACACATCTAGCTGATTGCTGCTTCAAATTTTTTTGTTACTTCCAGTGTTATCCGTTTATATTTTCAACGATTTTGGTTTTAATGGAACATCCGTTGGTGACCCAAATTGTCTGGAAGGATATATGTTCCATGTTGTTTGCTTCCATGATTGGAAGCATTGAATCTTCAAAAATGCAATTTTTAGAAAGGTGGCGAGCAAATAATCAAGATATTTAATTTAACTTGGATGGAGGAAAGGGCCATTTGTTCTTTTTGATGTACATGATGGGTTCAGCCGATGGCCTCTATGGAAATAGAGGTGAAATGCAAATTGTTTGTCTTGTAGCAATATTGATAATGTTATTCTTGTTTAACGATTTTTTTTAGAGTTTTATGATAATTTGATGCTCGTGGTGGGGAAGCTAGGAATATTATGTTGCAGACTTGCAGTTCATGACTATGGCCGGAGTTGCGGACATCAGTGGCCGTCATCATCTTCTTGGCTGCAAGTGAGTGTGGATCGGCCTGGGACGAAGCATGCATCAGTTGTTATCGCACACACATCGAGGTCATCGTCAAGGTCGAAGGTGCACTGTTTGTTGCGACCTGCTTGGACACATTTAGTATATTTATCTCACCACATGTCTTTTTGTAAGACACTAAGACTATTTGATTTCAGTTGCCGAGTTCGGCTAAACTATTTTGCTTTTAGTGTGTTTTTGCACTGTATTTACTCCCGGTTAGACGATAAATGATGCAATTTTGTTCTTCTGTGTTGCGGTTTCTGGTAGAAGATGGAATTTTGAATATCATAGATTAGTCTTTAAGCGACTTGCTTAAATCATTTATCGTCATTAATATTATATTGCAATGTGAATAAAATCATTTCATATAATGTGTACCATAATTTTTTGAGCCTTAGTCGAAACGGTGCATTTGCACATGCACATTTACTAGTCTCCACAAAAACACAAAAAACAAACGGGCCTGAATGAGAGGATTGATGCAACATTTTTTCTTTACGAATTAGGGCCCCACTGTTTTTCTTGCACCGGGGCCCCCAGCTGTCAGGACCGGCCCTGGGCGTGATCGATCGGCGCGGCGATGGCGTCCCCGCCTGGTGCATGATCTGCAGCGGCCCAGCGCTGCCTTGTAGGAACAGGGCGGTGCTGCCACCGATGGTCTCCCTACCTGGGAGGGAAGGACTGATGTCGGGGAGGACGGCTCAAGCAGAGTGGGCGACGGCGTCGTCGCAGCGACAGAGCGGCGGCGAGCCGCGCCAGGGGAGGTGCTCCGGGAAATGCTGCGGCCACGCCCCGCGCCCCAGGATAGGGAGCCCAGAGCAGGTAGGATGAGCTCGATGCCCGGCACCGCGCACGGCTCGCCACCAGCATGGCGACGCCCGTCCCGGTCGCGACGCCTGTCGTCATGGCCCCTGGATCGGTCTCTAGGCATGCGGGACAGGCTACGCCTTAGCCTGTCACGCCAGCCACCAGCGTCGCGCTCCCCATCTCGACGGCGCCGGTCGTCGTTGTTGCTGTCTCTCCTGCCGCGATCGTCGTGGTCTTCGTCGCGGTGGTCGCGGCGAGGTTCGCCGCCCCGCTGCAGCTCCTGTCGGCCACGCCTGCTCCCCTCCCGGCCCATCGACCACGCCGAGCTCCCACTCGAACTCGCGCAGCGGCCAGCGTCGGGATGGCAGTAGCCGAGTGGTCCTCGTGCAGGACGCACCAGCGTAGGCTTCCCTATGTCCTCTTCTCGGCCGCTCCATCTCACCGGCACCGATCTGACACCGGCGCGTCCCGTGTCTTTTGCATCTATCCCCGCTCTACCCACCCGATTCGCCGCGCAGAATCGGGATGTAAGTGTCTATTTCCTCGCTTATTACTAGATTATTAGTGCTACTTCAGTCGATTATCCGATTGATCTCTGTGGCTCGAAAAATTGTTGTTCTTCCTCTTTGATTGATCGATGTACATGTTGGTCTATTAGTATATTGCCCATCATCGTACCCTCTAATCACAACCAAATTTGAGAGGATTCCGTGTCAAACTAATCTCGACCCATATATTGGTGTTCGATTCCAACTACTTTTTCCAACCATGCCCTTAGACAGTCAAATTATTCTGTTTGTTTGGGCTCGCCCCATCCATGATCCATCTTTCGGTAGGTCTTTTCTTTGACCCACTCCCTTTTCATCAAAACCAGTTAGGGTCAATGTGCTAGGAACTGGCCACCAGTAATTAGTTCTCTTCCGGATTTACCAATAAAAGGTGGCGAATTTAAGATTTGATGATAAAATAACGAGCTCTTTTACGGTGATTGGGACGGAACTCTTGGTTCCGTCGGAACCAAGAGTTTAGGAAACCAGTTAGGCTCTGATTTTTGTTAGCCCATTGATTTGGAGGTAATTTTTATTAGCCGTTGATTAAAAATTGATGTAGTTCCTTCCTCAAAAAAACGCAAACAGTTTAGGAAAAGGCTAACGATCACCCGGGGGATCGTTGCGTCGCATCCTCTCACGAGCTTGCTCCGCTTTGTCGCCGGCACCTGTTGCCGTGCCGCCGCCGGCAAACGAGTGCCGCCGCACCGACCCCACCACCGCCTGGTACGCTGACGGCCACTGGCGGATGCTCGTGGGCGGGCTCAGGCCGGGGACCCTCCGCGGGGAGGCGATCCTGTACCGGAACCGTGACTTCAAGCACTGGGTCCGCGCCAAGCACCCGATCCACTCGGCGCTCACCGGCATGTGGGAGTGCCCGGACTTCTTCCCGGTGCGCGCCGCTGGGCACGAGAACGGCCTCGACACCTCCGAGTAGGGGGAGGGCGTGGAGAGCACGTGCTCAAGAACAGCCTCGACCTCACCCGGATGGACTACTACACCGTCGGCGTCTACAACAACACGGCGGAGCGGTACGTGCCGGACAACCCCACCGTCCATGCGCGGCGCCCCCGGCCCTGCTACAGCCCGCCGTCCCCGAGCCCCGTCCCTCGACGTCTCCGCCGACAGTCGAGCGCCGCCCCGTCCCCGAGCGGCGCCCCGGCCCTCGACGTTGCCGCGCCGCTGCACACAGTCGAGCGCCAACAGACCGTCCCTGCGCGGCGTCCTCGGCCCTCGACATCGCCACACGCCGCCGGCAGCCGAGCGCCGCCCCTCGTCCCCGCGTGTCGCACCCGGCCCTCGACATTGCCGCGCCGCCGCAGGCAGCCGCGCCAACAGGCCGTCCCCGCGCGGCGCCCCCGTCCCTCGACGTCGCCACGCGCCGCCGGCAGTCGAGCGCCGCCCCGTAGTCCCCGCGCGGCGTCCCGAGCCCTGCTCCAGCCCTCCGTACCCGGCCCCTCGACCCTCGCCCGCGCTCAAGGGGATGATGCCGCTGCTACGGAGGTGGTGGACGGAAAGGCCGGCTATGCCGCCCTCGCCCGCGGCCGCCTCCTGCTGCTGGAGGAGGTTGGCGACTTCGCCCCCGCATCCAGGTGGAGGGGAGGTGGAGGAGGACTGGCGACGGTGACAGGCGACGGCGAGCACGCCCGCATCCAGCAGTACGCGGGCGGCGACGGTGCGCACGCCCGCATCCAGACGGATGGAAGGTGGAAAAGTAGCGGCGACGGTGCGCACGCCCGCCGGTGATGGAGAGGGATAGTCGCGGTGGAGAGAGTGTGAGGAGATTCCTGGAGATTCCTCTGGCTGCGAACACCGAACAGGATGGATCGTTCGAGTTCTACATAATTTTAATAATTAAAATTGAATTATGCTCCCACATAATTTGGTACGGCCCCACAGTTTTGGCTCTGGTCCCACATAATTTTGGTTCCGGTCCCACATAATTTTTAGTTCCGCGGAACCGGCGGTTCCGTCAGTCTGGTTCCGACTATATTAAAACCGTTAGATCGTGGTGGATGGACGGTTATTAAAAATGCCAACCACTGTAAAACTTGTATAAAATAACAGGTAAAACGCACTTTACTGTGTTGCTTTCGAATGAGGCCCTTGAAAGTCCCCCAATCTAGTGTTCAATACAAGTACTTGGAATTAGTATTGTAAATTTATGCTACAATTGTTCTCAATCTTTCTCATGTAACTGAGTAGGTTATCAACAAAAGAAGGAATTTGCTTTTAGAAAAATCTGCTAACCCAACAACTCTCGCACCTCCCTCTCTTTGGAGATTTCGTCAAACTGGCCTATCTCTCATCCTTGTACATTTCCTCTTGCCAGACAAAGCAATTATTCTAATAGCGGGTATTTTTTATTTATTGCACCGATTAGATTATGTCCCAAATGCAATCATCAATTGACTACTAGTGAGTCTTGACTAGCTTTTTGACATAATTTGTTGAAATCCAAACTGCTTTAACAAGAAAGACTCAAACTACAATCGCGCTAGCAAAATATAATTTTGGAGAACATTTCTCAGGAATATATTTGAAGTTTTTAAATCGACGAAAGTTAGAAGCTTGGGACATTTCAGCAAAAAAGTATAGATTAGTATTCCCTCTGTTCCCTTTTGTGATTACAAATCAGAATAGAGGGATAGCAAGATGTAATATTTAGAAGGAACGAAGGTTATATTACTGATATGATAAAAAAAACTTTCTTTTAGTTTTTTTTTGTTATGCCTGGGCGCTAATTTTGAATTTCACTTTGTGTTTCTCATTTCTACTTGAATATAATGCTCTGCTGTAAGCATTCTGTTAGTTTTTATTATTTTGTTTCAGGACTGCAAAGAAGCAGGAAGAGAAGAGGGTCCAAAGGGCCACAGTCGAAAATAAGAGACTGACTGTCAAGATGCAGAAAGAGGCAAGGGATAAAAGAGCCAGACACAGAGGGAATCTGTCAAAAGAAAAACAGGTTTCAAGAGATTGTTCTCCCATAACACGCAGGATAAAACAAATGGTAGAACGTGAGTCAATTATCTCATGTTTGCTGGTTCTTCTCTTGCATATATTCCTGCACTATTATAGAGAACTCACACTCTAATTACCATGTTCTTTATTTAGTCAACCAGTCGTGGGACAAGCGGAGAAAAGAATTTTGCGAAAAATATCAACATCGTGATCCAGATGTTTCAGATCGGAGTTTTGTAGAGAAGCCATTTGGTTCTACAGATGTGGTTTGTGATGATTCGTTGGCTTCGAGTATTGTCTCACTTGCTTTATTAGATGGTAATTATGCTTCTTTACGTTGCAAATTTTCTAATCTGCATCAAATCGCCACTAGCTCGTGATCTGAATGGCTATCTTCTGCAGAAAACAAGATTTTGTTTGCATGCTCGGGCATAGCTATAAAACGAGTGCTAACGGCGAGCCAACAAGGATTAATCATTGTGACTTCAAAACGTTTGGTTACAGAATTTCAGAATAACCGAAACAGAGATGATGGATTGAAGGTTGGTGCTGCTAATTTTTTTTGTTCTGTTTTCCTTTGTTTTTTCAAGCTAAATGTGATCATTCCGTGTGCTGATATGTTACTCTTGTCACTATAGATTCAAGTGCTTCTTCCTCCCATAGGAAAGATCCGTATAAATGGGGTTGGTGCTTCGAATTTTTGTGTTCCATTTTCCTTTTTTTTAAGCTAAATGTGATCATTCTGTGTGCTGATGTACAACTCTTTTCACTACAGATTGAATTGCCTCATCCTCGCAAAGGAAATATCCATATAGAAGGGTTCTTGGGACTATATGATGAACATATTGCTATTGTCACATGTTTCTACTACTCACAGTCATGTTCTGTAGATATGGATTCTCAGGTACAACAGCTGACTGATCATGATTCAGTGGTAGTTCTTGGGCGTGCCTTCAACTCGGGCACTTTGATGTCCGTTAAGGGTCAGCGGATTTGTGTCCCCTCTACATCATATGGTTCTGAACCTGCTCTGATCTACAGTAGTTGTGCTATCACAGAGGTGCGCTGTTTTATTATTTCCTACATCTTGAAATGACATATTTTGTGCTGTAATCCCTGCCTCTTTACTTGTGTCAGTTGAACTTTGTGCACTGAAATACTTTTGGTGAGCTTGTTTTTCCTTCATAATCCTGACCGCTTTCTTTTGGTTATAGGCTGAACTTGGAGGTCCAGTTACGGACAAGAATGGGCACTTTCTGGGGATGAACATTGATTGTGATACCGAAAAGAAAAGGACCTCAATCCTACCATGGCAGTTGCTTCGTGAACGCCTTCAGTATTTTGAGAATTACACGTATGTCTCCTACGCTTCTAGTATTTATGAGCTATATCTTACCCAATTTACTTGTATATATATTGCAAGGTGGGCCAATATGTTGATACAAGCATTGGAGCCTTAGGAGTTCTCACACAGTAATCTGTGCATTAATAACTATTTGATTCTTTCTACCTCTAGCCCGTGTGTATTTTCATCAGTACCACATCTCATGTTGCTAATTTAGAGCTTTTGCTTCAGTGTTGAAGATAGTAGATAACTCCTTTAATCCTTTTAAATGAGGAAGAGACAAGTCATTTTGCTCAGAGTAAAACATGCACATGTGATCTGCTCTATCCTCTCACGTCTTTTGCTTAATATTTGTCGGCCTGATTTCCTGTCTTCCTTAATTCCTCGTTTTGTATTGTACGATTTGGCTTATATCTTGGTCTAGTTGTTGTGTTGTTGAGCTAGTATATACTTGTCATGACTAATGAACATTGTTTTATTGCAGCCCAAGCTCTAGCAACTACCGTGACTATACCTTGCCTAAAGATTTATCCAGCGTAGTCCCATCAGGTGTGAATCATTGTTCTATGTTGATGTTACCTTTTGATCATTATTATGTCATGTGGGTTTAATCATACACACAATCTCAGTACTATTACTGATCATTTTTTGCATCAGGATTTTGGAATACTGTCAATTATCTAACATCCATCTGATATCCTAAGCCACCACCTCTTGTGCTCGAGAGTAAGTCATTGCTTTCTATAGTGCCGACTTCTGCCTTCAGTAACTTTTTTAGCTATGGCAGTGACACTGCTTTTGTACTTGTTCCTATAAGCAGTCGGTGGGAGCTTGTGTGATCATTTTGAAGAGGATTTTGGTGAATTATATGGTTATGAGGGCTTAGATTACAATCCCTGGTGTCGTGGTACCAGAGAAGTTGTAAGAAAAATATGCCGGCGTGTTGTTTTGCTTACTTCATACAATGGTATTTTTTTACAGTTCTACACTGATTACTTTTTCATACACGTTATTTACACTGACTAAGTGACTAATGGCCAAAGTTGTGATATGTAGGAGACCAGAGATCTTTCGCATGCACAGGCTATCTTGTAAAGTGGCATAAAAAAGGCACGACCGTTATTCTGACCTCGGCCAGTTTGCTTAGAGGTCCGGCTAATGAAAACATGATTGATGCGAGTTTGAAGGTTGCTGCTTCTAATTATAATTATTTTTCTTGCCGTCTAAGTTAGATGATAGTTAACTAACCTTATTTTACTGCTGCAGATTGATGTGTTTCTCCCACCAAATCAGCATGCTACTGGGGCATTAGAACTGTACCATTTCTATACCTAATAATAAAAGCATTAAAGTTTCTTCTCGTACGTCATTTTTTTAGACGATTTTGCCCTCCCACAAATCACATAATTACCCACCAATGCCACCGGTAAGTGAAAGAAAACTGTTCGTTAAAAAAAAAAGCCCACCTCCAATCACGATCCCCTTTCCTCTCAGCACGATCCCCTTTCCTCCAAAAAGAAACCAAAACTACTCCAGCTCGAACTCATGGATGGTTGCGCTCTGCTCCGACCAGACATGAGACCGATCCGATCCAATGTTCCAAACATGAGTATCCTTATAAGCCCCGATGACATGAGACCGATCCAATGTTCCAAATATGAGTATCCTTATAAGCCCCGATCGAGTTGGCCTCTTCTTGCCTTCCATGAGCCTTTAAATTCGGGAGCGATTGCGCTGAATCGATCCAAATCGAAGCGTTCCAGGCTATCAGGCACGTGAGCAAGCAATTGGACGAGAAATCAAGAGAGAACAATGGCGACCAGGGCGGACAGAGACAAATTCGACGAGGTCTTGGGCCCTCGCGTGCACAGAGCCCCCCAAGCTTCTGTTCTTCCCTCACTTCAGCATGATCCCGACAATTACCAGGGCGCGGCGCGCAGGTCGTAGCTTAGGCGTCGAAGAGGGAAACTCTTACATGCCAGAGAGGGAACGATCGGGTGTGCCGTGTGCGTAGAAGAGACAGTACGTATGCTCCCTTGTTCCGCCGTGTTTACCTCGACGCCCTCCTGCCTAGCGCCCACGAGGATGGCTGCCCGTACACCATCTGGTACGTCCGCGACGCCGTGGACGCCAAGAACCGGTCCATCGGTATTTGTATGGCCTGCAGCTGCAAGCGCGCCCGCGCCAGGCGCCTGCACGAGGAGAGCCAGCATGCCACCGGCGAGTCCGCCTCGACGTCTCATAGAGCGTGCGATCGTCCGATGACCACGACATGGTCGACTGGTCGTATCGTTAGCCCAGGGGACGCTCTCGGTGGCCGACACCAACTGCTTGCTAGAGAAGATGTCTTGTTCGACCCTGAGCTCATATGTGAGATGCTCAACTTAAGCTGGTTGATTGGACCAGATGAAACGGGATCATGGACATAGATATACATGATTCCAACCATGGTTGCGGTGTTGGATGATCAATCTCCGAGGTCAAAGGAATTGCAGGCAGCAGGTGTTGTATTTTCATCTCCGAACTCAAACAGTTAACCTATTACTACAAAGAAAAATAGGCACCCTATAACTGCATACTGAATCTGTCATGGGCTGCATCAATGTAGAAACTATAACTGAACTACATACTTGTACTCAAATGTTGCAGCTTTCGTTATTCTTCAGATATCACCATTCCTCTGCTCTATGCGTTGAAACAGTCAAGTAGCAAAGAAGGACATAGGGATCGGTATGCAAGAATGACCAATGATTTCTTGAAAGTATCGTGAAGCCTATAGAAAAACGATTGAATGTTAAACCCAGTTACAAAAGAAATGCACATAAAGGAGAAAAATATAGATGCAGATTTAGAGTTGGAACAGAAGACCCAAAAAAATGCCCCTAGAAAGGCAAGTCAAAACTTTGCGCATCTGGGTACAGGTGGGTCAATTCTGTTTGGGGTAAAATTTGGATTATGCCAATATTTCTCGACAAATAAATATTGTTGGTAGTACTTTTTTTCTAAATTTGGTCATTCTCTTTGTCTGCATAGAAGATTCCCTTATGATTATTGCAGTGATATTTAAGAAAGAATTTGAGAGATATGTAGTCGGTTGCTACCTGGTGTCTTAATAGTACATATGTCCAACTATTTCTTCGATAACAGAATCTGCTCCGTGTAATCTTCTTTGCACTGCTCTTGGTATACCATGCTTTATTGTTTAGGAAACTGAGTAGTCAGATTTGATATGATCAAGTGGTGGTCCCTTTATCGTTGGTTTATTGCTCAGTTGTAATGCCATTCGTCTCAGGAAATTTGCAGCTCCTTCGCAAGTTTATAATTGAAGTCATCTAATTACAATGATCACCCTCGCGCCACCGGCAACCTCCTGCCCGTGCATTCACACGGTTTGCTAATTGTTTTTTTTGTTGCACAAGTAAACATAAACACATGAAAATTCATGTGTACAGAAAATGATAGTCACAAAATATTCCAAAAATAACAAAACTATAAAATTCTACTCTTTTCTTGGACTTATGTTGGCTAGGGTTATGATGCTTGATCCATTATGTGGCAAAATTTGGACCGCGATAGCATCCAAAATTTGAACCACGCTATAGCATCTCAACAAACACAATCGACATCAGTCAAAACTAATGATTATTTGTTGTTGGAGTCGTACGTGTCGCGAATGTTGGAGAGGACGGTTATGAGTTTACATGGTGGATTTTTTCTCCCGTTGCAACGCACGGGTATTTTTCCTAGTAGATTATAACATTGCAATAATCAGTGTTCACCCGTGTCTACGTGGCATTCATTCGGAGAATATTTTCCACACGGAAAGGCCACGAAAAAAAGTAGTAGCTTTAGGGCGTGAGGTGGAAGATGGACTATTAATGGGGACAACTGGTGTAGTGTCTAAGATGCCTTTGAACAGACCTAGCAAGCTTGACTGCAAAGAGCTTGAGCTATCTACTTGTAACATCAAGAAGGTACACCGGTGAAAATCCGTGACTATTTTCACTATTATTTATCTACACATCTACTAATTTGTCATAATCTATCTAGAACATTAAATCTGCAATTTTTTTGCTAGGCTGGGATTGGTGTTCCAATTGTTAATTTTATTGATGGAAATTATGCTGGCATGAACTTCTATGATGGAACTAATAAAACGCCTTATGGAACTAATAAAACGCCTTATCTGCCAAGGCGTGTCATTGCAAAAGTTCTAAGTGAATTCGATCTTCCATCACAGACGTACTTCCTTTTCCTGGTGTTATGCCAATTCCTTTTTACTGTCCCGGTTCTTATCGTGTAGGCATATACAGTACTTATCAATTGTGCTTATCTTAATGGCAGAGGAATGGACGGCCCCATAAATATGAGTGAATCCACAATAAAAAAGGTATTCTTGCTGTTTCCCTGTCCATATTCATATATTAGTTATTCAACATGAAATTGCATTGAGAAAAGAATTTGGACGACAGGTGGCCCGTGCCCAAGCCATATTGGTATCACGCTCTATTTGATGTCTCTATTCCTCCGGGCCAGCCTGGAAGGCAACTCCAGTAAAACGTCATCTGTACTGTTGTAGTGCAATTGGCTATCTGCCCTTGTCCATAGTTCAAGACTCATCTGGTAGCAAATATTTAGCGGATATGTAGTGCTGTTTATGTAAGTTTAAGCTTGGCTGCTGTTACTATGTAGACTTCTCCTGCATTATATCGTTCGTAGGGCTCCCTTCCTGCTGGTCCGTGGAAAGCTGTCAATTAGCGCGAAGGCGGCTGTGTGGGAGTAGACCCTTCCATTTCTACTCATCTAGCAATATTTTTTTTGAAACAAAAGGCCAAAAGTCTTGCAAGGTATTTAGATTTCATAATTATCCTTTACCTTCAAAGAAGGATCTAAGCAAATATTTTGTAGCTACACATGACCGTGAAAATTCTTAAACCGGAGATGATTCCAGTCCAATAATCCTCCGGGTTTTACCTCATGTCCGCCACTTTAGGGTTGTTGCACAAATGCTCGATAGCACATGATTTTCCCGTGAAGTAGTGCAGCCACACATTAAACACACACACACACATGCTTGATTTTTTATTAAAATTTAACAGAACAAACTACAGTTTGACGATGGAAAAATTAGTAAACAAATTAGGCTACACTTCAATGCTTCAAGTTTAGCTCAAATGAAAAGCTTATTAAAGCTCTGGGACCAATTTGTTGAAATTTACCTATCCTAATTTATTCAATAAGTTCATCATGAGGTTGTTCTTCATATATAGCGTGGTATTCATATGGCATTCTATTCATATCAAATTTAAAATCTTGCAGTCCTGGAAAACAACTTAAAATCATGCCCACTACATAAAATCCCTACAACCAAGCTAGCAATTAAGCAAACATAACATGTTGCGAGTACATGTGATCATCTCAAGGATTTTTCTAGAGCAGAACTATTTTCTTCATATTAGAATGTCTTCCACATCTCCATTGTCCTCTCAACGCGTCTAGTTGTGATCTTAAGATAACAATAGTAGTATATTTTTTTATTTATTGCAATCATAAGATAAGGGCATTCACTAACATTTACTTGCATGTAGACAAAAAACATGTACATGTTGACTACACACTTCGGACAAAATTATTACATTTGTCTTGAAATGCCAGTGAACACACATCGGGGACGTATTTGTTAGGGCTGCTGTAGGCTAGTGGAGCCTGCTCAAGTTTAGTCCCACCTCGCCTAGGGGAGGAGGCCACACCCAGCTTTTAAGGGAGAGATTTCTCCTCCTTTCAGTCCGGTCTTTTGGGATGGAATGAGTTCTCCTCTTGTAACTAGGCCGTGTGCGCATAAACGTTTGAAACTAGGCCGAGTGCTGGGCTAAATCTGAGTGGACGCTAACATCTGGTATCAAAGTCAGCATTACCATGCCTTCCTGAGGGGCTTCTCAGGGGATGGGATGTTAGGGCTGCTGTAGGCTAGTGTAGGATGCTCAAGTTTCGTCCCACCTCGTATAGGCGAGGAGGCCACACCCAGCTTATAGAGAGAGATTTCTCCTCCACTACTAGATATCTCCATATGGCCGAGGGCTAAAATCCCGTCGGATATTAAAGTCCACCGTCGGTTAAGCATATATCTGACGGTACACCGTCGGTTATCCCCCGTCGGCGAAGCTCGGTCGGCCATTACCCAAATGGCCTACGGTACCCTCGGCTATTAGTTATACCGACGGTAAGAAGCCGACGGTAGGCCGTCGTCTATGTTTTGGTTAACAACCGCCCCATGGTGGCTTAAGGGCGCCAACAACCGACAGTTCCCCGTCGGTTATGTATTTACTGATGGTAGTTTTATCCCGTCGGCAATCACAATAACCGATGATCAATCTGTCCCGTCAATGATTACTATAGCTGAGAGGATGTCTGTTAATGTCAGTTAGAGCATTGGCCGAGGGTCCAAATAATCCGACATACATTTGGTCCCAAGATCAATCACAATTGCTCATCTAGAGACTTGCACGGGTTATCTAATCTAGGAGCACACTGTAAAATTGCACTTCAGAACTGTTGCAATGCGTGAGACTTGGAATCGTAAGATTATTTTCAAACTGTATGTATTTCAACACGATCTCAAAATGCATCACAATCCAAACAAGAGTTATACACAAATCTTATCCATGAAATGAAAAGGAACATAATGTTCTGCCGAATTAACATAAGAAAATTGGCCCAGAAACATCAAACACACATTCCAGCTTGAACTTCATTTACTTGAATGGCCTCTCAGAAGTGTCTTCCCTACACCCCGAGAGATGTCGTTCTCAGCATTGTGATAACCTTACACATTGCCTCCCATTCCCTACAAAATTACAAACTTGTTGTAAGAATGATGTAAACATAAATCATAAGAAGGGACAACAAATGGAAATAATCTTAAAAAAAGGAAAGATATAAGTCCGACAAGTTAAAGAATTATACAAGCCAGAATATATTACTGTTATCAAGACGGAAAATAGAAGTACTGCTACCACTCAACTTAGATTTTGATAAATAGATTCACACATCACAATAGTTCCTATGTTAGACCACAAAACTAGCAGATTATAATCTGAATAGTAAATCATAAAATTGCTTTCTCAATGAGAACTCCGAAAATATACCCTTTTGTCTCATTGTGAAAGTGCCAGAATCAGAAATCACACTCCAACACCTGGCTCAGATACTCCTTTAGTGTGCACAACTGCCATAGCACAAACATGCAGTTACTTGTCAGCATGCAGTATTCTTGTACCAACTTATTCTATTGTATTTTCCTACTTAGCACTAGGTTTACTGAAGCAGCATGTATATCCACGTACCCAAAAGATAAACAGAACAATAATTTTGATATGACATGCTTGAACATAGGAAGCTAACACCAAGGCTATACACGCAATCAATTGCTCATCTCAATTATAAAACAAAATCATCTAACTAGAAAGTAAACCAAGACACGTACACCTCAATTAGAAAAAAGTTGCTTATACAATAGTACCTTTTCGTCCCTCTACTGACTGTACGCATCGGCCCATCCAAGTCCGCCACGCTCAGTTCTCTAAAATTGCAGTAAGCATCAGAAATTAAGTAAAAGATGGAGCAAGCATGATGCTCACGTAGCACGTCTAAGTTAGCAAGACAAGTTACTAGGCACATATCACATCGTCATCGTGATCGCAAACTCTCAGGTGATTAAACACAATTCATCCCAATGACGTATGCTGAAACAGAAAGGGGCCAAAACTGAGGATGTGAGTATGGAAAAAGTCTGACCTCTGGGATATGTTGCACAAAAAACCACCTTTGCCAGATCTAACTCGGAAAGGATCAATAAAATCAAATATTAGTATGTCTGTTACACAAAAAAACCATCTGATCTGAACTGAGAAACCGAAGAAAGAAGCAGGAAGGGCACGACCTGATAGGTGTGGGGAGCTTATAAGGTAGAGGCGGTGGTGCGGGATGTCACAACCTTCTAGGGGAAACAGCAGCAGATGCAGTAGATAACAGGAAATATAGACATCTGAATCAAGATTGCGACTAGAACTAAGGAAATGCAGCAGAGATTAAAAGGAAAAGTAGGCAAGACAGGGACGAACCCTAGAACAGAGTAGAAACATAGGTTTGTTATTTGTGGTTCTCGTGCCACCCAGCCGCCCACTCTCTCTGGTTATAACCGCCCAGAAGAGCCACGAGTTTTCCAGGTCATTACATAACTGCGCTTAGCGCCCAAATCATCATTAGAACTCGGGCTGTTGAATGTCAATGAAACGGTACGAAGACATCGGCGCCGTCCAAGGACTCTCTCTGAAGGTGAACAGGATCAGATCCTGACAATGCCGCCCGCTTGAGTCCAGACTTCAAGGATGGAACAAAGGGAATGTTGCCCTGATGTAATCTGCATCTTCCCAGGTCGCCTCTGCAGGAGTCAAGTTTTCCCAATGGATGAGCCATTGTGCAACTGGAATATCGAACTCACCTGCGCGACGTGGGACTTGTCTGTACTGAAGAATCGCCAGAGGTTCAGTTTTGACTTGCCCATCTGGTGTAAGAACAGGAAGCTTCGCATTTGGTACTGCTTTTGGTCCCAGATGTCGTTTCAGTTGGTTGACATGAAACACATTATGTAACAGGGTCCCTTCAGGCAATTCGAGCTTATAAGCCACCGGACCTACCTTTTGTATCACACGAAAGGGTCCATAGTACTTTGACGAAAGCTTGAGCGCATTCCGAAGGCCCAGGGCTGTCTCCCTATAAGGCTGCATCTTGAGATACACTTTATCGCCAACTTCAAAGTGTCGCTCAGTTCTGTTGAGATCAGCATAGCGCTTCATGCGGTTCTGTGCTTGCTGTAAGTTTTGTTGAAGGGACTTGAGCATTGACTGTTGTTCTTGGATTGTGACTTGCACTTCCTCTGAGACATCACAAGGTACTGCCATATCATGTATTTGTGGAGGAGGGTAGCCATAGAGAGCCTCGAAGGGTGATGTTTTGAGAGAAGTGTGATATGAAGAATTGTACCACCACTCAGCTGTGGGAAGCCATTATGCCCATTTTGTGGGTTCCTTGAAAGCCATGCTTCTCAAATACTGCTCAAGACATTGATTTACACGTTCAGTTTGTCCATCGGACTCAGGATGGTATGTTGTACTGAAATGCAACTCCACTTTGAGGGTGTTGAAGACTTCTGTCCAGAACTTGGATGTGAAAATTCTGTCACGATCACTAACAATAACCTTCGGAGGCCCATGTAACTTAAATATGTTGTCAATGAAGAGTGTAGCCACTTGTTGTGCTGTGAAAGGATGAGACAGCGTCAAGAAGTGGGCGTACTTTGTGAGACGATCCACAACAACAAGGATAACATCCTTTCCTTTGGATTTAGGTAATCCCTCAACAAAGTCCATGCTAATTTCTGACCACTTGGATTTTGGTATATTAAGTGGCTGCAAGAGACCAGGGTATTGCACTCGTTCTGTCTTAGAGATTTGGCAGATGGGACAGATTGCCACCTTCTCTGAGATGAATTGTTTCATGTTCGACCAATAAAACAGCTGTTTCAGCCTGTGATATGTCACTGTACTGCCTGAGTGGCCACCAAACGCTGAAGAATGGAATGAATCAAAAACCTTGTCTTTCAGGTCAGTAGCAGTACCCAACACTATTCTGTTCTTGTAACGAATGATTCCTGACTGCAGGGTAAAGTGTGGGTGACTATCCTTGTTAATGGCCAATTCTTGCAATAGTTGCTGACATTTCGAGTCAGACTGATATGTGGCTTCTACATCTGCCATCCAAGCTGGAACTGCGCAAGATATAGCTGAGCAAGATTCCTCAGTAGCTTCCATATGTTTCCTGGACAAGGCATCCGCCACAACATTTTGTTTGCCTTGTTTATATTCAATGGTAAAATCAAACTCGAGCAGCTTCAACATTAACTTATGTTGAATCCCTTCCAAAAGCCTCTGGCTTGAAAGGTATTTTAAGCTTTGTTGGTCTGTCTTGATCGCCAATTTGTTGCCCAGAAGGTAATGCCTCCACTTCTTTAGTGCCTCCAATATAGCAAGCGCTTCCTTTTCATAGATGGAGAGAGCACAAGCTTTAGGACCCAAGGTTTTACTGAAGAAAGCCAGTGGCCTGCCCTTCTGCATGAGGACTGCTCCCAGTCCAGTTCCAGAGGCGTCAGTCTCGAGGGTGAATGGCAAGCTGAAATTTGGTAAAGCTAACACCGGAGGTGTTGACATGGCAGCTTTCAGTGCTTCGAAAGCCTTCTCTTGCGCATCACCCCACAAGAAAGCATTCTTCTTGAGAATTTCGTGGAGTGCTTTGCAAATAGTTGCATAACCTTCTATGGATCTGCGGTAATAACCGGTGAGACCAAGGAATGCCCGCAGTTCTTTGACTGTCAGAGGTCTTGACCAGTTCTTGATCGCTTCGATCTTTTCGGGATCAGTTGATACTCCAGAACCTGACAGGATATGACCCAAGTACTCGACTGTGGGAGTTGCAAAGTGGCATTTGGAGAGTTTAGCCTTCAACTGATGCATCCGTAACACTTGCAGAACAATGCTGAGGTGAATCTTATGTTGAGCCATGCTGGAGCTGTAGATGAGTATATCATCAAAAAAGACTAGCACGAATTTGCGCAGGTACTTGGCAAAAATATTATTCATGAGTCTCTGAAAGGTAGCCGGGGCGTTTGTCAACCCAAAGGGCATGACTTGATATTCATAATGGCCCATATGAGTACTGAAAGCAGTCTTTGCAACATCATCTGGATGCATTCTTATCTGGTGATATCCTGAGCGGAGGTCCAGTTTTGAGAAAACCTGAGCTCCCTGTAGCTCATCCAGGAGATCTTCAATAACTGGGATCGGAAACTTATTCTTGACTGTCAAGGCATTCAACTGCCTGTAATCAATGCACAATCTCCAACTTTTATCCCTTTTTCTGACTAGAATGGCTGGTGACGAGTACGGGCTGTTGCTTGGCTTGATTTCAAAGTTTTTTAACATGTTGTTTACTAGCTCTTCCACTAGATTCTTCTGCTTGTGCGGCATCCTGTATGGCCGCACATTAGGAGGTGTAGAACCCTCTACAATTGGAATGGTGTGATCACATGATCGAGAGGGAGGAAGTCCTTCTGGAACTGCAAATACATCTTTGTATTGTTTTAGTATCTCATCGATACCATCTGGCAACTTCTCATGCTGTTCCAACTCTTTGAGAACTTCAATATTGGTCTCATCTGATAAGTTAATGAGGAAAGCTTGAGCTCCAGACTGCAACAGCTTTGCACAAGCCTTAGCTGATATAACAGTATTCTGTGTTGGCACAGCTCTGTCGTAGAAGGTACACCATTGGCCGTCTTTAGTTACTGAAATGGATCTGTTTTCCCAATCAGTGTAGTTGGGGCTGTGTTGCTTAAGCCAGTTTGCTCCCAACACCATATCATAGCCTTTGAGTGGCAGTATCTTACAGTCATGAACGAACTGGGTGCCTGGAATTTTGAACTCCAAATTGGGTAATACACCATCAGATATTAGTTCACCTCCTCCTGCCACCATCACTTTATGCACCTGAGTTGCTTGGATTGGCAATCTTGCTTTACGAGCAAACTCACTGTCAATAAATGTGTTGGTACTGCCACTATCAATGAGAGCCACTGCTCTATGCTTGCCTATCTGAACTGATACAGCTAGTGTTGAGTCCCCTGGTATGCCGTGTAAGGCATCTGCAGAGATATGCATACAAAGGCCTTCTTCTGTGGTACTTCTTCAGGATTCTGTTTCTCAGCAACTGCTTCAGTTGTTGGTAATGTATGTTCAGCATCAACAAACTCTTCTTGTGTTTCTGGTATTGTTTCATCATCGGAGTGGCCCTGCATCTCGATGATGTGCAGCATGCTTTTCAATCCAGAACATGTGTGCCCAACAAACCATTTTTCTGGACAATACCAGCAATTGCCCTTCTCTTTATGTTTATCGGGGATTTGCTTTGGTCTGTTGTCTCTGAAGTTGTTCTGTTGTCTTGCAGGAAAGACTGGAGCAGTGCGTTGCTGGACAACTGGTGTCTTTCTGTTTATTGATAAATACACGTGTTCCTGTTGCCGTGCATGCCAGTAAGCTGAGCGCAAGGTTGAAGGGTCGTGACTTTTGACAGCATGTTTCACCGGATCCTTTAGTCCAGACAGAAATCGGAGCAAGAAGAAATGCTCTGTCAGGTAGGAATGGTCTCGCTGCATTTGTATCATGTAAGTCTCGAAGTTTTCAATGTACAAAGCAACCGTTGTAGTCTGTTTCAGATGCTGAAACTGTTCCATTGACTCGTGTTCTCCAGATGCTGGGAACCGATCGCAAATCAACTCGCATAGCTGAGTCCAGTTCATGAGGTAGATGTTGATTTTGGTGCTTGCAAGCCAAGTCTTTGCCTTTCCACGTATGTGAGCATGTGCCCACTTGACCTTTGCTTCTTGAGCAATGCCGGTGAGTGTAAAGACACTTTCACACTCATCGATCCATTCCCGTGCATTCTCTCCAAAGAATAGAGGTAGGTCCACATTTGGTGTTCTGATGTAAGGCTCCTGAGATGCCTGGCTGGTGTGATGGTTTTGGTAAGGTGGGGTATTTGTAGTGGGAAATCTCTCAGGAGGAAAGGAAGTGTTAGGACGTAGTGGAGGTGGTGAAGGATAAATGACCGTAGGACTGGGGCTTGTTGGTGTGTATATAGGTGGTGTGTAAGGATAGTATGAATGAGGTGGGGGATAATATGGGTATTGTTGTGGTTGTGGTGGGTAGTATGTGGGTTGTTGGTAGGAAAATTGAGGCTGATAACCAGGTGCTGGTGGATAAACAGCTGGTGGAGGTGGATAGGGTGGTGGAATTGTTGTGTAAGGGGCTGTGGAGGGTGGGTAAATTGGTTGTCCGTGTGTCAAAGGCACGGAAGTATGAGGATGGAATTGGGTGGGTTGTGGCTGTTGTTGATACATGTGTGGATGGGTTGATGGATTGGATGTTTGGTGGATGTGTCTGCTTGATTCAGCAGCCGTGGTCGATGGTAAAAGAGGCGGATTTCGTGGGGATGGTGGGAAGGTAAGGTGTGGAAGCTGATCAGTGGTCAAGTTGCCAAATTGCATGGATCCTTGCTGCTGAGAAGGACGACTTGATGGTGTAGGAGCTGAATTTGGTGTGACTCCTTCGGGAATGGGGCTCAGGTTAGGATTTGGCTGTGGAGTTCTCAGTGGAGTCTGACCATCACTGACTGAAGATCTCGGCGGTGTTTCTGACCTGTTGAGTTGCAGAGACAAGCCGATTTGAGCCACCATACTTGTGAGGTTCGAGATATCACCTTGGAGTGAGTCGACTGAAGACTGTTGCAGATCGAGCCGACGCTGGATGTTCAGGACCTCACGGGGGAGCCGTTGACCAATTTGTTCCTCGGCCTGCGCTTGTGCTTGCGCCGCCGCCAGCAACTCTGCTTCTTCTGCTGCGGTAGCCATTCTGTCTTGCGAGCGAGTTCTTCGGTGATTCATCCAGGTCTAGTCCGCGGAGCAGAGGTGGAGCACGTCGAGGTCGTGCGAGGTGACGCGGGTGGAGACGGAGGATGCTGATGGCGGCGTCGGCGGCCCGAGGAGCTTGAGGGCAGAGGAGGACGACCAGAGAGGCGGCCGGGACGACGGCTCGTCGGGGGAAGGAGCTCCGAGCGGAGGCCGGCGAGCTCGGTAGGGCGGGCGCGGGGGGTCGCGGCACAGAGGACAGCCGGAAGGGGCACGGTGACGGCGTACGTCGTGGAGAGCTCAACGCGCGGGGGCGGCGGCGTCGGGAGGAGTCCTGGCGAGGAGAGGACCGTGGTGGCGCCGTCGGTGAGCGAGGGCAGAGAATGGGTGGGGTGCGGGTGGCGGCCGGGTGTGGGATGCGGCGGTGGACTCGCTCTGACGAGTGAAGGGAGCAGAGGGTTCGATCGGGGGATGGGAGTGAAGCCGCCGGGGAGAAATTTTTCGGTCGGAGAATCGATGCTCTGGTACCAATTGTCACAACCTTCTAGGGGAAACAGCAGTAGATGCAGTAGATAACAGGAAATATAGACATCTGAATCAAGATTGCGACTAGAACTAAGGAAATGCAGCAGAGATTAAAAGGAAAAGTAGGCAAGACAGGGACGAACCCTAGAACAGAGTAGAAACATAGGTTTGTTATTTGTGGTTCTCGTGCCACCCAGCTGCCCACTCTCTCTGGTTATAACCGCCCAGAAGAGCCACGAGTTTTCCAGGTCATTACATAACTACGCTTAGCGCCCAAATCATCATTAGAACTCGGGCCGTTGAATGTTAATGAAACGGTACGAAGACATCGGCGCCGTCCAAGGACTCTCTGAATGTGAACAGGATCTGATCCTGACACGGGAGCGGTAGATCTTGCCGGAGCAGCCGTGGGAGACGTCGGTGTAGAAGCGCAGCATTTTGTTCCCTTCGCCAGAGAAACCGCCGCCGTTGCCTGCGCCAGACGAGTTGACAGTGCGGCCTGGGCGCGGCGAATACCTGCCGTCACGGTGAACTTCGATCGAGATCAGATCAGGGTCGGATGGGCGAGGTGGGGGGGAGAGGAAGGAATGGAGAGGTGGTTTGGGAAACGGAGGATATGGCCAGGTCGAGGGAGAGAAATTAGGGAGGTGGGGTCATGCTCGCTAATAAAGGCAGTTGGAGTCAACACGATGGATCGGGACCAATTCTCTTGGTTGGTTACAAGTTTTTTTTATTGGGTGACTGGTGACAAATTGTGTTTGGTACCAAAGTGTTTCTAAAGTATTTCAAAAATACAAGCTAAAAAAGTACTTAAAAAATACTCCAATATCTCAGTTAAAAAGGAGTATATCTACAAACGAAATTTCGCGGACATTGTCGTATTTAGCAAATATATATATACGTTGTTGGGATCTTTCTACGCTACAAAAATATGGAACATATGGCGCCATGTACCTGACCAACCACTACTGATACATCACACGGGTGGTACATAATCAAGCTTACCTAATAGTCGTGAGAGCATTTTAGGCAAAACTTCTAAAGGAAAGTATGATATCACTCCAAAAAATAACGGTGTGTCTGAATGTAATTATCAACTATTTAATCAAAGCAGTTGACAATTATCTGGAAACAACACTGGGAATTTGCTCGTGCCTAGCCTAGTCGGCCACTAAAACATATCACCGAGTGTCAAACCTTAATCATCGTTTATTACTATCCCCCGTCGTCTATCTTCACTAATAACCGAGAGTTACAGATGTACCGTCGGCCATTTATGCATATAGCTGAGCGTTATATTTGGACCGTCGGATATTACATTTCACCGTCGGGTATTAGTTGAGATAGCCGAGAGTTGGTTTTTCCCCGTCGGAGAATTTACTTTACCGTCGGCTATTGGCGTTATACCCGAGAGTTAGTCGAAAACCGTCGGGCATTGCTACTCCCGTCGGTTATGATGATAATAGCCGACGGCCCGTCGGCTATTAGATTTCACCGTCGGAAATATGGGGATTTCTAGTAGCTCCTTTCAGTCCGGACTTTTGGGATGAAATGGGCTCTCCTCTTGTAACTGGGCTGTGTGTGCATAAACGTCGGAAACTAGGCCGATTGCTGGGCTAAATCTGAGTGGACGCTAACAGTATTAACACACAAAATGAAACAAAACAATTAACCTTGTTCATGGGCTAACCCCAAGCTTGTTTTCAGCTCAGAAGTTGTTTGTATCATTTTCTATTTGTGGAAAGGGTATTACAAAGTGAGAGGATGTGTGTTTTCTCCCTCCCCAAGTTTCATTACATCTAGAGCCATGATAAGGGGGTAATCTTGCATTTTTGTTTTCCCAGATTCTCTCGTTCAAAGAACGAATTTTTGTCTTACGTTTACATGTCATGTTCTTGAACTATGAATGATCTTTTCCAACTAAGAATGACTGGATGGATACTTTAGTTTTCGAAATCAGGAGGTGTTGTTCCTCCCTCTTCTTAAAGCTCATCATGAGGTCGTTCTTTATATATAGCGTGGCATTCATGGAAATTTTGAAGCAGTTACGGAGTTACACGCTCTGACAACCCGTAGGCTGCTCCTTCAAACCAGCTAGAGCGGGCCTCCAACGCGACAACATCGTCGTATCCGGAAGCTTCCAATCAAGAGAGGGCGGCGTCGTCGGCGGGAGATGGTGCCGCCGAGATCGAAGAGCTCAAGCGGCACGATCATGTGCCAGGCCGTGGCGCCACGATGCATGTGGTCGGGCGTTGTCGTACAGACGGCCTCTGAGGTGGCCACGGTGCCTTCCCAGAAACTGTCACTGCCGCCTCCGACGTCGGCACATGACATGAAGTTGCAGATGTCGGACATCTTCACTGACTTCGTGACCACCACCGCCGCCTTCTCCACCAACGCGCCTTCCCCGGCACAAGACCGAGCCACGCGGTCATGGATTCCCTTGATGCTTCCGTCCTCCATCGATTCCGACGCAGGAAAGAGAGATACGGAGATGCCATGTGAGTATGCAACTTGCTGAGCAACCTCGACGACGTCCTCAGCCCACCCTACCCAGCCACCGGGAGTATCGTCTCCCACGGCGAGCAGCACGCGCGTGTCGGAAGCGGACAGAAGAGCGGCTGCAGCCCTGGATCGACGCTGTGCTCGACCTGCACTTGAGGCGGCGGCGAGCTCCGAGAGGAGGCGGACGCGAGAACCAAGAGGAGCTCCGGCGAGCTGGTCGTGCGCGGCGAGCTCAAGAGGTTACCGGAGGCGACCACGAGAGGAGCTTCAAAGTTCAGAGCGACAGATAGCCGGTCGAGCACATTCATATTTTGCATTTTCATTGCGGCCTGTCATGCATGTGTACGTCAGTTCGTGTTTCGCAAAAAAAAACTGTGTCAGTTCGTGAGGTTAGCGACTTGTGGATGAGCATCCTTGTTTTTAGCTGGTTTTAGTTGTGTTGCGCAGGGAAGCTAGGGTGGGATAACGATAGAAACTGTTGCGGCTCCAGGTTCGCAGACCAAAAAATAGAATAGAGGTTAACGGGTAGTTGTGGTGGCATTTATCTGGTAAATATGAAGAAGTGTGACACCAGGCACCACGCCTTCTTCTTTCAAAGTAAAGGAATTTTTTAAATAATATTTTTTTAAATATTAATTCGGAAAATAGCGCGCGTTTTCCAGAATTTTGGAAAATAGCGTGGTGTCGGCAACGTCCGGGCCGAAAGCAGATGGTTTCGGCATGGGCAACGCCGAAACAAGGCTGTTTCGGCACGACCAGCGCCGAAACCCTGCTGATCTGCATGCGATTCAGCCTTTCGCGTAACGGCGGGGCTGACAGGCATGTTTCGGCTCTGGCAGTGTCGAAAGTCACATTTTACTGTTTTTTTTTGTTTTCCCCTAGTGCTGGCCCATATATTAACGCTCATATTTCCCGCCATTATTTTTCCGTCACCGCTACTCCCGCCATTATTTTTCCCGCCACAGCTACTCCCGCCATTATTTTCCCGCCACCGGTGCTCTCGCGTGCCCTGTTCTCCCGCCACCGTTTCCCGCCATTTTTCCCTTCCCTTCCTATAAAATCCCCTCCTCACTGAGCTCCCTAAGCAGTCCAGTCTATACACTAGAAAATGTCGATTCCTACCCTAGGTTGGCCCTCAGATCGTAGTTGGGTAAGAGATATGTCCGAGCGTCTCTTGTTGTGTGCGGTCGAGTTGAGGGTTGACGGTAAGGAAGTTCCATGGGAGGAGCTCATCAGTAGTGATAGTCTTCTCACTGAGGTTGGAGCGGCATTACGACGGCATAGCTGGCCAAACAGGTACCCCCAGGAAATACGGCAAGAACTTCTCAGGTTGCTTGATAGGTACGACAAGAAAGTTGTTAGTGGAAAATTTAGGAATGAAACAGACCGTATGTGGTTTGCAAAAATCCACGTACGTGGATAGACGAGAGCGAGGACGAAGACGATATCTTCATGCCGAGTGGCGCATTATCGTCGAAAGGCAAGAGTGATGTATCGGCGAAGGATAAGAGTGTTGCACCGTCTTCAAGGAGCAAGACTGCTTCATCCTCCAGGAGCAAGAGTGTTGCATCGTCGAAGAGCAAGACTAATGTTGGAGGCTGCGTCGACGGTAGATGACTTCATGTAGTTAGGTGTAGTATTTAATTTCAGTATTAGTAGTTAATTTCAGAATGCCGATGTATCTTAATTTCCCGTTGTAACAGACAAGATCTATCTATTATTAATCTAAATTAATGTCTGAACCAAATGTAGGTAGATAGAAATATGTGTCATACATAGTATTACATCGAACGATACGTAGATGTCTCATACATATAAATAAGGTCCCGTGAATGGAAACATGTCTCATACATAGATAGTAGTATCAGTCATCTCTGTGAGCACGAGTGCGCGGCTGTCTCCGTGGTCGAGGCCCGGTAGGTGGCAAGCGTGCTGGAGCGCGGTGGTCACGCATCCCTCGGCCTCGCAACGGCTCATCCTCCTGCGTCTCCTGCGTATCGGGCGGTGGTGGAGTATGGTACAATGTCTCGTCCTCCGGATCCATGTGTGAGGAGGAGCCACCCCCACCTGTAGAAGTTACGTCAGTATTATGTGTGGGTGAATAAGGTAAATTTGTATGAGTATTAAAAACTACGTATCGAGGTGGCTCTGAAACTGAGTCATCGGCACAGGAGACGGGTTCCACATCATATGTGGAGGTGGCTGTATCCCGTAACCAGACGTCGGCATCCCAAGATGGTGCATATGTGGCTGCTGGTACACGGGTGGCTGCTGGTACATAGGCTGCTGGTACGTAGGTGGCGCCTGCCATGTTGAACTACCAGGCTAAGATGCATCTGGCGGCTGGTACATCAGTGGCTGAGACGGATCTGGCTGCTGCGACGAACTACCAGACTCGTACGTAGGTTGTGGGTGAGGAGTCTGTGCTCGTGTAAGACGTGGCCGGGGATCCTGTCGACCAATAGAGTGACGGGAGGGTGATACCTGTGGATCCTTAGTTGCTGACGAGTGGCGCGTGGGGCGCGGGGCTGGACCGTGTGGAGCAACATCAGCACCGCCGGCACAAGTAAGAACAGAGTAGACACGACGTAGTTTATCCTCCAGATGCTTGAACCAAGATACGTGTTGCGGCTGTGGGGCAAAGGCAACAACGTCGCTCCGAATGTCTTCTATCAACTCTGCCTGTAATAGAAAAACCAAATGTTATGGTTCATTATTGAGACATGCATTTACCAATATAAGTAAGATATGTACCGCGTAGTTTCTGCTTCCCCCAATAGCCTGAAGTGGGTACATGTCTGTAACAGTAGGAGGTGGCAGCGGATCAGGCTGGGACGTGTGGACTAAGCGAACTCGAGTGGACTGTCTATACGTCCGCAGATATGCGTTAAAATCATCCAGCTGAAATGGCTCATCCGCGGGCCATACATTAGTCGTCGCATTCGCCCATTCTGCTATGTACGGTTGTAGTACCCGTAGCCAAGATGTCAAACTTCTCTCGCCTTGTCGTGACAATCTGAAAACATGCATGCGTAGCGTAATTAGAATACGACTTTAGAGATTCGTTAGTGCAACCACAGTTGGTTAAAAACATACATGTGGATGTGCGAAGGAAGGGTGGCTGTCTCGCGGGAGGTTCGGGCAATTGTCGCTTGCCGAACTGTCTCATGACTCGCTGTTGGGCCACCTCCTCCACCGTGACATCGAAAATAATAGAGGATCGAGTGTACCAATAGTTTTCATCCCTCCGACACAAGCTACAAATCCCACCGGGGTATCTCGCCTCCACCCTGTCAGCACGGTATGGCTCCCAAATAACTTGATGGTCTTGCAACTGATCAAAATGCATCGTGAATGACCCGTAGCAATTTCTGACTTGCTCTCCCGTACCGTCTCTGCAAATAGATAAACTAGTTAGTATACATAAATAAAGAACTTGACAATTAGTTCAACAAGAAATAAATAATGTGCAAGTTTACCTATCTACTTGTCCACATACTACCAAATGTAGGCAGATTGACTAGGTTTTCCTCGATGAACCTGTACTGCCAAGGAGTAATAGCGTCGACGTCAGGCCTACCAATAGGGAACCTCTCCCAGGACCACAAGTGCAACAGTAGTGGGCAGCCAAGTATCGAAGAGGAGTCTGCGTTCTTCGTGCACACGGTGCACAAAGAACGATACGTGGCGGCTAAGACAGCAGACCCAAAACTCCGTGGCACTATGTCCTCAAGTTGTTGTGCCTCCGCAATCTCTCGCGCTATATCGATGAAGCGCGCAGAAATAGTGTCGACGTGGGACTCTGTGAACATCACCTTGCCGAACAGCCACATCAGGTATGCCTCCAAACATCTAGTAATCTGCTGTTCAGTCAAGGCGACCTCAGGGTATCCAAGAGCACCTATCTGCATTGATCATACAACAGAAACTGGGTAAGTACAGGTTTGTTGATAGTTAAAAATAAACGGCATAATTGTAACAATCTTACCTGAAACTTGCTCAAAAAAGAAACCCGAGGACCGTGTTTCTGGTTCGGCAAGAGCGGGTTTTCCGGATGTAACCTGCGAAACGTGCCTGCATCTCGTCACGCCAATTACCTGGAGCCTGTAAAGGACCTACGACCGCGCCCGCCAGTGGGAGAGCCAACAAAAATGACACATCCTGAAGTGTCGGTGCCATCTCCCCTCACGGGAAGTGAAAAGTGTGGGTCTCGGGCCTCCATCGGTCAACTAAACAGCTAAGCAGTGACCTGTCTATGTTGACGCGTCGAGATGCATCCATCTGGACATCAATATCTGCGTCCCGAGCTGATCTGGTGGATGATGTAACCACTCCCGAGGAGTCGCCTCAACTAGGCGTGCTATAGGTAGCAGACCAGACCAAGTCAACCTGTATCAAAAATTTATATCAAATAATGTTCATCGCATCATAAATGGTAACAAAATTATGGACCCGGTGCACGTACCGATCAACCCAATCAGGGTGTATCATCCAGTTGTATGATGGACCCCGTGTACGCACGAGATTGGTACTTTACCATTAGCCCACAGCCTAGCGCGATGTTTTCCATCGATCGCTCCATTAAGCAAAGCATATGAAGCCATCTGTATGGTACAGATAAAAAACATAGTTCAGACACTTACAAATACCAACATAGTTCGGACACTTACAAATTAAACATAGTTCGGACACGTCAAATTAAAACATAGTTCAGACACTTACAAATACCAACATAGTTCGGACACTTACAAATTAAAACATAGTTCAGACACTTACAAATAACAACATAGTTCTGACACTTACAAATTAAAACATAGTTCGGACACATAAAAATTAAAACATAGTTCATACGCATACAAATTTAACCACAGTGCTAGCCACGTTGCCCACGTCCTCTCGGCCTCGGTTTCCTCGACCACGCCCAGGAACAGGAATGTTGCAGGATCAGGAGCAGGTCCAAGGCCGTATTTGGGACAGTACTTCTCTCTGTGTCCGAAATTAGTGCATAACAAGCACTGTCGAGTGGGTCCACCGGCTTCGGACTCATCCATATCATTCCGGATTCGACGCGACTTCCGTCTTCCTCTGCTAGTTCTCATTAGAGCGGGATCCGGAACATATTGTCTTTCCAGTGGGTTAACCTTGTTGAAGTTACCAACTACCCTAAATCCTGTCATCTCCCCGGTCCAAGTTTGAACCACTGCCTCCTTCATGTAATACGGAGACACGAAACTATTGGGTTCATCCCCATCTGACCACAAACTGCTAGCACATGAGAACATGGGAGGTGAAGCAGTCTCGGTTTATTGCATGTGCACTCGCACGTTGGGGGTGCATCAAGTCCAATTCTCACCTCATGGGTCTTAAGCTCATTACCCGCACCAAATCTTTCAGTCGGTAGGCGTACCTCGTACCTCGCTTGTTCATTACCAACACGAATGACGTGTGCAACCGTGCCTTCTTTATCTTCTTGTCCATGTACGTTCTTATCTTTCGGCACTACGGTGTGTTGGGGTAATACTCAATATGCTCGACAGCCTCACGATGTCTATCTCTAAAATACGTCAATGTACCGTGCAAAATACCCTCCACCAGTGCTGTTAGTGGCAAACTCCTATTCCCTCTGAGTACAAAATTATACACCTCTGCAAGGTTGGTAGTCATGGTGCCGTACCTAGCTCCATGTGCGTCGTGCAACAAAGACCATTTCACGGGAGGCTCTTTCTCTATCCACTCTTCAAAATTCCTGATTCGTTTTCCCTCCTTTCTCTTCGTACCTGGTGGGTCAATTCCAGGCAAGTCACACAAACCAACAGGATCTGAATTATCCGTCTGCGCTGCAGCGACCTGTGCCGCCTGGAGCTGCTACTACTCCTTGAGCCTGTGCAGCTCTTCTTTCCTTCACTTGTTTCCTTGTGAATTCAGTCAGCCTATCCCACAAAAACTGATACTTCCTCTCCTGATTCTGATTGCAGAGTCTTTTAAACAAATTCATCAGCCGCTTACTCTTAAAGCATGAGTAAAAGTTAGCGCCGAGATGGCGCATACACCAGCGACTCTGCATGTCAGTCCATGGTGCTGTTTCATCCACGGCGGGTTGATGCAGTCTCTTTATAGCCTTTAGCATACCAGCATGTCTGTCATGGAGGATGCAGACATTTGGCCGAGTCTTCACAACTGCCATTTTCAAATTCCTGAAGAACCATAACCAGCTGTCATAATTCTCACCCTCGACGAAGGCAAATGCAATTGGCACGATCTGGTTGTTGCCGTCCACACCTATTGCGGTCAGGATCTGCCCCTTGTACTTGCCTGTGAGAAACGTGCCATCCACGCACAACACTGGACGGCAATAGTTAAAAGCTTCGATGCATATGGCAATGAGAAGAACAATCGGCCAAACACATCATATTCAGGAATCTCCTCCTTTTTTGTAATTGGACTATAGCATATGTGCCAGGATTCCTTCTTCAATGTGCTAACAAGACGGATAACATTATCATAAGAGTCATAAAAACTCCCAAACCTCTCCTCTAGTGCCCTCTGCTTAGCTCTCCAGGCTTTCCCATACTTAATGTTGGTTTTCCATCTTGCCTTCACTGTTCTTATGATGTGCTTCGCTACCATGCTTTCTTGTCCACTATCTCACTGAACAAAAGACGTGCAATGAGAGTTGACGTTAGGTTTGGGTGATCTTTGAGTTGACAATTAATTTCACAAGTGTGTGGCACGACGTCTGTCACCACCCACACAACCTCATACTTCGGTAAGTGACCATGCACCCTGAAGGACAACCAATGTCCATACAACTCATTGTTAAATATTGCTTATTTGATACATCAGTGCGGAAAACCCTCTGTGTGGACAATGCCCACTGAATCACGGCTTCCCTTAACTGCTGCTTCGTGCTGTACTGAGCCCCAATTTCAATGTTATTCATGTGGTACTTGCTTGTGACGTGGATCGCACGTTCGTTGGGAGACCCCAAGAGGAAGGTATGATGCAGTGTAGCAGCAGTTTCCCTCAGTATGAAACCAAGGTTTAATCGAACCAGTAGGAGCAAGAAATCACTTCTGAATGTTGTCAGTGGCGCGCTGATGTGGAACCTGCACACAACACAATCAAACTATTTTGCCCCAACGAAACAGTGAGGTTGTCAATCTCACCGGCCTGCTGAAAACAAAGGATTAAACGTATGGTGTGGAAAACAGTAGTAAATTGCAGAGAATAAAAAGGAACAATGTTTGCAGTTGGTTGTATTATCAGTGTAAAAGAATGGACCGGTGTCCACAGTTCACTAGTGGTGTCTCTCCATAACAGATAACTAACATGTTGGGTGAACAAATTACAGCTGGGCAATTGACAAAATATTGAGTGCATGACAATGCATAATATGACATGATGATTACTATGATATTCATGTGGGCATTACGACAAAATACATAGACCGTTATCCAACAACGTCTATGACTAATAATTCACCTCCAGGTTGTCATCCGAGTTCCCGTTGGTATTAAGTTGCAAGCAAACGAATAATCGCATTAAGTAATGTGTGTAATGTAAACAAATGCATTAGACCTAACGGCGCACCCTTAAGTTAAGCATCGGTTATTTTATCCCTAGTGCAACATCACATCCACAATCTTAGAAGTTATTGTCACTCTCCCAGATTACCCGAGGCATGAACCCACTATCTAGCATAAATACTCACTCTTGGAGTTACAAGCATCTACTTGGCCAAAACATCTACTAGTAACAGAAAGCATGCAAGATCATAAATATAATAAGATAGATTGATAATCAACTTGACATAGTATTCAATATTCATCGGATCCCAGCAAACACAACATGTAGCATTACAATAAGATGATCTTGATCATGATAGACAGCTCACAAGATCTAAACATGATAGCATAAAGTGGAGAGACAACCATCTAGCTACTGCCATGGACCCGTAGTCCAAGGATGAACTACTCACGCATCACTCCGGAGGCAGGCATGGTGATGTAGAGCCCTCCGGTGATGATTCCCCTCTCCGGCAGAGTGTCGGGAAGAGCTTCTGAACCCTCCCAAGCTAGGGTTGACGGCGGCGGCGTCTCTGGAACTTTCCGTGGATAATGGCCCGGGTATTTAGGGTTTTCGCGTCGGGAGGATAAATACGAAAGGGCGGCGCTGGAGACGCCCGTGGGGCCCACACCACCCCACGGCGCGGCAGGGGGCCCGCGCGGCCCCATGGTGTGGCTGCCTCGTGGCTCCCCTTCGTCTCTCCTTTGGACTCGTGTACGTGTTGGAAAAATAGGAGGTTCTGTCCAAGTTTCTTCCAATTCCGAGAATATTTCCAGACTAGCTTTTCTGGAATACAAATACAGCAGAAAACAGGAACTGGCACTATGGCATCTTGTTAATAGGTTAGTCCAGAAAATGCATAAAATGCTATGAAGTGTATATAAAACATGTAACAATTGGTATAATATCAATATGGAACATCAGAAATTATAGATACGTTTGAGACGTATCAAGCATCCCCAAGCTTAGTTCTACTCATCCTCGAGTAGGTAAAACAATAAAAACAAAATAATTTCTGAGGTGACATGCTACAATCATAATCTTTATCAAATAGTATTGTAAAACACATGTTATGAATGAAGTGATCCAGGTCAGTGGTCTATAGTTTGCTGGCAAGTAGATATGAGCAAACAACTGAATCATATAAGCAAAAACTTTTCATGAATAGTACTTTCGAGACAAGCATCAAAGAGTTTTGCATAAGAGTTGACTCATAAAGCAATAGGTTGTAAGTAAAAGGTATTTAACCAACACAAAGGAAGATTTAAGCTTCAGCAATTGCTTTCAACTTTCAACATATATATCTCATGGATATTTGTCAACACAAAGCAATATAATAAGTGCAATATACAAGCATATAAAAATTGTTGCACCAAAGTTGACACTAGTGTTTGCTTCTAAGATAGAAAGAAGTAGGAAAGCTGACTCAACATAAAAGTAAAAGAAAGGCCCTTCGCAGAGGGAAGCAGAGATTAAATCATGTGCTAGAGCTTTTTAAGTTTTGAAATCATAAAGAGAGTAAAATAAGTTTTAGGAAGTGTTTGTTAATTGTCAATGAATCAGAAAATGGAAAGTACAATATGACCCCTGCCAACCAGACTTTTAAGCGGCTCCCATGAAGGACGTTATTTCTGCCAGCAAGGCAGATCATCCCTCTTCTCTTTTGTTTACACATGCAGATATTTCACTGTTTGTCATTGCTTGACTGATAAATCAGGGCAAAAATGTGAAGAGAATTAAGCGGTTAAAGCTGTAATTAATTGGGACTGGGCACCCCATTTGCCAGCTCTTTTTGCAAAATTAATGGATAAGCGGATGTATATGCCGCTAGTCCGGTGGTAAAGTCTGTTTGACAGTTGACATAAAGACATCCACCCGTCCTCATGAGCTTGGTAAACATTGACATAAAATAGAGTAATAATTTTTGAATAGTTTAAAGGTAGCACATGAAAATTTACTTGGAATGGCAAGGAAATACCACATATAAGTAGTTATGGTGAACACAGATGGCATGGATTTTGGCTCAAGGTTTTGGATGCACGAGAAGCATTCCCTCTCAGTACAGAGTTTAGGCTAGCAAGGTTATTTGAAGCAAACACAGGATATCAACCGACACAAAAAGATTTATAAAAACATATTGCAAGCATTATA